>OY821519.1:133466418-134066418 GCA_963682025.1 Cordilura impudica | reverse complement strand
AACACCAATTGTACACTAATTTACATTCACTTTAGTTTAGTTTTCGCTTTTTCTTTTTGTTTAAATGGGCCACTGGTTAACTTTAGCCACTGCTTCACTTTGGCCACTGGTTCACTTTGGCCACGACATGGAGTCCTGATCCCATGACGTGGCCATGGCAGGATCGCCATATAATAAGTTTAAACACATTTTTAATTTCATTTAGAACAGCCGCTCGTGCGACTGTTCATGTTCACGTTTATTTATTAATTGTTAGTATTTTATTTTCATTAACTCTAGGTTAGTATTTTTAAGTATATGTATGTCTGAGAATTAGCTTAGCTTGCTAATTCTCATAAAGATAAATAGAACTATTTTACATGTGTAGAAATGCAAGCAATGCATTTCTCACGCTTTAAGTTTGGTGTGTGCGGATATTGTTACATATAAATGGTTCAAGGTTACCATTTAAGTTACCGTACTGAAGGTAGGATAACTTCGACTTATCAAACACACTACACAGGCGTTTCTTTTTAAAATGTTCGTCTAAAATTTGCCCATCGATCCCTCTTTCGGAATTTTTGATTTCGTCTCATATTTTTCTGCAATTTTTCCCAAAACTGGTTTTTACGAAAAAACAATTTTTTTTGGCGAAGGAAGGTTTTTTTTTTCAAAAATTTTCAGCTGAGAATATTTATCTCCATATTTGGTTTCTTTAAATTCTGATTCTTAAACGATATTTCTGACTTTTGCCTTTACAAAATAAATGGTATATAGAACGTCAATGGAAAATTAATGGATTTAGTATTCGTCAATGATCCAAATGAATGCACAAAAATACGATCCTGTCCGATCACGAAACCAGAAGACCGTCACCATCCCACTATTGAACTAAGATGTCCATTTCCTCTTTCTCATGTCCACAAACAACGTGGAAAAATTGAGAAAGTGTTTTGTGTTAAGCCATTTATGCAGAGTTCAGAAAAAAACACACACTGAATAAAAAACTCGTACATATATGTAAACAAACATAACTTAGACCAACACACACATATTTTTATTTTCATATCAATTATGTGCGTTTCTAAATTTTCTACGGTGCCCAACACAACCATGACTGTGTTCGTTTTAATATTTCGTTATTTACACGAACATTTTTGTATCACATACTTTTTGTTTCAAACACACATAAAGCACACATTTTTGAGTGTTGCTTTATTTGAAGTTCATGTTCTGCTACGTGTAGTGAAAAAAAAACACAGAACATGTACAATAAACAGGTTCGAGTTCAGTTATATTTTAAGTCGTGTTTAAGTCGTGTTTAAAATATAACTGAACTCGAACCTGTTTATTGTACATGTTGTGTTTTTTCTTACTACACGGGCCACAACACGACTTAAAATATAACTGAACTCGAACCTGTTTATTGTACATGTTCTGTGTTTTTTTTTTCACTACACGTAGCAGAACATGAACTTCAAATAAAGCAACACTCAAAAATGTGTGCTTTATGTGTGTTTGAAACAAAAAGTATGTGATACAAAAATGTTCGTGTAAATAACGAAATATTAAAACGAACACAGTCATGGTTGTGTTGGGCACCGTAGAAAATTTAGAAACGCACATAATTGATATGAAAATAAAGATATGTGTTGGCTGCTTTTGAACAGAACATTGTGTGTTTCATGTGTGTATTTTCTGAACCTTGCATTTATGTAATTATGATTTGATAAATCGCTTTATACGTAATACTGATTGGCAAGAATTATTGTTTATTAATTATAACAGCGCTTTTAATATTGATATCATAATTGATGAATTCTATAAAACCATTAATTGCATTATGAGTAAATGTATTCCAAAAGGGATTATTTCTAACCACACTGGCCCTCCATAGAGTTCCAAGCAACTACCGATGTTAAGAAATAAAAAAAGTAAACTTTACAAAACGTATAAGGCAATTTTTACTCTTTCTTATTGATTACGGAAAATATTGTACATGCCGGGCTGAGTGCAATTTAATAAATAGCAGTCTTAACAAAGTATATAAATAAAATAAAGCTGAATCCATATAGATCTGAATTTTTTTCTCGTAAAATCCACGTTTTGGAGACAAATTCCCAAATAAATGTGAGCGAAAATCAAATATCACAAAAGGTTTTTTTTATATTACCCTACACTCAGGGGATCCCCCCTACAAATGCAGTGCATTGTGTTGATTTCAGGAAAATAGGCTGTGGGAAGGAAAAAAGAGGGAGTAGTGTTTGTGGATATTTGACTTAAATTTTATTAGATTATAACTGTCAGGAAAGACCTCTGCGGGCAGTTTATTACACATACGGCTAGTTCGACTGATAAACGAAATCTCTCTGTAATGCGTTGTGCGGTTAACTGGACAATAAACTACAAACGAATGTGGTCTACTAGAGAAGCGGGTAGAGCGAACCGAAACTCGGGCACTTGAAATAAGTTCGCTAATCCCAGAAGAACATTTCCCATGGTAATATCAATAGAACAGTGCCACACAACCCACATTCCGACGGTGTTCCAATGAATCAGCAGAGTTGGATACCCTACTGTCATTTATGAGCTCCAACGCCCTCTTTTGCGCACGGTCCAGTAGCTCCAAAATAGACTTTGAAGCTCCTACCCATATATGGGATTTGTATTCCATTTTCGGTTGGCTGTAAGTGGTATAGATTTTAAGGATATCAGAAAGAGTGAAATAATTTTTACACCATTTTAGAAAACCAAGGCAATTGAATCCTTCTTTCGACACTTGAAAAACATGCTCGTTCCAACGAACATCACACTGAATTCTCATGCCTAGAACATCAAGAGTATCCGATTCCTCAATACCCATATATACAGATCATATTGTTGATTCCACGACCCTATGGGTCAACATACACCATTGAGTCTTCAGCGCATTAAAATCAACCCTATTCGCTTTACCCCACTCGGAGATTGTTAACAGGTCTTGATTGAGTGTGTCATTCACTGTCTGTCTTCTACCCCAAACCTCCAAGAGGCTTGGCCTACAATTAAAGGGGAATGAATGACAAATGCTGCTGACATCTGCGAAAGAGTAAATAGCATTAAAAGTTTGACCAAGAAGGTCATTCAGAAAGATAAGGAAAAGGGAAAGAGAAAGAACGGAACCTTGGTTTTCCCCAGAATTAAGCTGAAACTCATTAGGTGAGACCCCATCAATAACAACACGTATTGTTCGGTCTCTGGGAAAACTCGATATAAATCGAGAGAAGTCATTACCGACCCCAAATGCAATAAGCTTTGATATCAATGCACCGTGCCACACACGATCGAATGCCTTGGAAATATTCAAAGCAACCACTTTGCTTTCGCCAAATTGCGAATGGATTGACTCCAGCGCTCAGAAGGTAGAGCTTATAGGTCCCCCGTGGAACGATTTCTACGAAAGCCATACTGTCGATCATTAAGGAGTGAATTGGCCTCTAAGTAGTTCACAAGATGGAAATTGATCATGCTCTCCATCACCTTTGAGAGCGCAGAGCAGATTGCAATTGGACGGTAATTTTCAGGGTTATTAGCCGCACCCTTTTAGGGATTGGTTGGACATTAGCATCTTTCCAGCAAGAGGGAAAGACTCCCGCACGGAACGAAATGCTGAAAAGGTTGGCCAATGGACTAGCTAGCGTTGAAGAGCACTGTTTCAACACCAGTGCTGGTATACCATCCGGTCCCGAAGACTTATTAAAGTTGAGATCCGAAAGAACCCATTTTAACTACACGTGCTCGAAAGAATATTTTAGGCATAGTACAAGATACACTTTCAAGTTCAGGCAGAGCTTGATCGCAATCCGCCAAAAACGAGTTTTTTGCAAAAAGTTCAGCTAAGAGGTTAGCCTTATCAACCGGTTCAGTGAATATTTGGTTAGCAGAACTAGCATTATTCTTTACCCTTTTAACAAATGACCAAAAGCTCTTACTACGCCGAGGAGCAGAGAGAACTTTAACACGAAGACACTGATCGTGAAGAAACTTTTGGCGCCTCAGTGTTTTGGCACATTCAGTTCTCTGCCTATTTGCGTTGCAGTTCAGTGGCGGAATTTTTATTTTCACGCCAATATCTGAATGCTTCCTCTCTGGATCTGACTGCATCTCTGCATGTCTGGTTACACCGTAATTCTTGATTTGTTCTAACCGAAATGTGCTTTGGTGGAATGAATAACCGCATACCAAGCACTATTATTTTTTCCACCATTTTCGTAGCAGCATCAACACTTTTATCCAGGAAACAAAGTTTCCAGTTGAAATGATTAAAAAAATTGTTGAGCTCAGCCCAACGAGCCTTTTTGTAAGTAAAAACTAAGCGCTTTATAGCTGGTGCTGAAACACTTTGAAGTACAGAGTACGCAAAGGATGCGGAAATGGTGCAGTGATCCGAATTACCGAGAGGTGCAAATTCGTTAGTTGCGCAAGTTGGTTATGCGCCGCGAAAAGCTCAACGTAACGGCCTTCGGGAGTTGTTTGACTCAAATGGTGAAGCCATGTAGAGTTGTGGATATTAAAATCGCCAGCAACAATGATTTCACTATTCGGGCAACTCTCTAGGATTCTATAGGTATGCTCCTTTCTGTGTTTGGGATTCTTTATAGAAACCCAAAGTGAGTTAAATTCTGCAACATTACAGTTCACATGTTGCTGATACTGGTACACAACATTGTCGCGAATGAACATAGCTAGGCCCCTATGAAGAATAAAGAGGGATAGAAGGTGATAACCAGGTATGTGAAAATCCTGTGGATCAGCATCTCCACTTACCTGGGTCTCACATAAGGCTAAAACATCCGGCCTATGAAAGCAAATGTGGGCATATACAGAGAAAAAATTCTATCTGAGTCCACGTATGTTGCAGAAGTCGGTACGAAAAATACCTGACATCAAATAAAATAACAATTAAGTCAATTTTCCTTACGATAATACAAGTGCAAGAACCTGCTTTATTGCTGAAACGATTAATTGTGATCAGTGCTATGCCTTCATCACTAATTAACCCAACAACAAATTCAAGACGAACATTTTAAAAAAACGCTAGCGCAAATAATTGAACTATGTGAGTTGAACTGTGCATCATGAGTTGATATCTAAAATATACTTTATATGAGAGGTGCCGCCCCATTTGGTTAATTCACGTCTATAAGTTGAGAAAGAACTTCTTAAATTTGAATTTTTTGATTGTTATATAAGTCTTTGGATTCAATCCTTTCAGACTATTTATAACAATATTAATGTTATAAAAAATTATAATAATATGTACAAGTCTGTGTTTAATTCTGTTTCTCTTATTCATAAACGATTTCCCGAACATTATTAAAAAGTGCAGTATATAAAATTAAAAATCTATATGAAACAAAAAAAAAAAATTAATAACAAACAGGATGGGTACACTTGACACATGGGAAAATGTAAATTCTCAATTATGTAATTTTTTTTTTCATTCTAGCTCTTGTTTATTTTTTTAGCTTTTTCTTATGTTTAAATTAAAATACATATGTCAAAATCAGAGCTGATTTAAGAAAAAAAAAACTGATAGCAAAAATATCATAGTTGATTTTAGCTAAAACAGAGATATTAAAATTTTAGTTAGTCACGAACATCCAGTAGATAAGCCATAAAAATATTCTAGTTGTGAATTCGTTGTATAAAGAGCACATCGAATGCATAACCATAAACTTATGAATATGGTTGAAATAACTTTAAATTTATTTGACTTAAAAAATCGTGAGTTTACCTTAATTAAGTTTCTTTGACATAAGAAAAACTTGTTCTTAGTCTTCTTCATTTATATATTAAATGATTATTGCAAAAGAGCTATGAAATGAATAACGGGTGATGACAAAAAAGTAGACTTTATGTAAATTACAATAATTTCAAATGTGTCTAATCGAATTGCTAAGAGCTGATTATACCCTATACCACTATGTGGTTTGGGTATAATGACTTTGTGCTGCTGTTTGTAACAACCAAAAATATTTGACCTAGACCCATCTTTAATTATACCGATCGAATCAGAATCACTTTCTGAGTTGATTTAACAATGTCCGTCCGTCCGTCCGTCCGTCCGTCCGTCCGTCCGTCCGTCTGTGTGTCCATGTAAAGCTTGTAATCAAACTGCAGGTCGCAAATATGAATGTATTTTGACGAAATTTGGTACATAAGCTTTTATCCGCCATGGGATGAAAGCTATTGAAATTGGTGAGAATCGGTCCATGTTCAGACCTAGCCCCCATACAAATTACCCATATGAAATCGACATAAATTGCCATAAGATCCAAATTGTCATATAGATCTTACTCAAATTGGGTTTGTATGCGTTCATTACATCCATTAATGAGTAGTCCAAAAATGATCCCTTTGACCCCATATAGAGCTGCTTCCCGATCTTCACTTAAATCTATTAAAAAACAAAAATATTGCACTGATTCTTCTCAAATTTTGTTTGTATATATTTTTGCAAAATACAAGCGACTTTACCAAACATGATCAGAATCGGTCCATTTTTGGACCAAGTCCCTATATAGATATAGCATCCGATTTGAACTTTTTCATATCTGCAGCCAAAAAAATTAATAAAAATCCCACTCAAATTTGGTTCTTGCTTATTCTCTATGTCCAGTTAGTTGGGCCTAAGAGATAGGGTCTCTAAACGCATGGTATAGGGTATCGTATAGTCGGTCTAGACCGACTATAATTTTCTTACTTGTTTTTTATTGTATCATGCTACCTAAGATATTTGCGTAATTTTTGATTTTGAGAAATAGTCATAAGTTTTCATTAAAATGCCGGCGAAACGACATACCGTCCGCGAGCCTGTTGTACAATTTTATAAAATCAATGAAAATAATAGCAGATGTTTTACAGTGAATCATTTTTCAATAGAGTGTTTCAAAAGATACTTTATACAGAAATCTTAAAATTATGGAAGTTAAAATAAAATATGGAAGTGGAACGATTCCGTTAATAATGACTAAAAAGGTACATTCTACACTTAAGTGTGAATTTCACAATGCGGATGGCATAATACGAACGTAACGCAGCTGCTGAGATGGAAGTCATATAGTTATATAGTTATAAAGCGTCGAAAAAATATCAGATCGCCAAGGTATACCATTGAGAAAAAAATCCACAAAATATCAGAATTCCAATGGGTTTTTCGAAATTATACATTTTGAATAATTAAAAATGGTTTCCAGCTCAGCAAGTGTCAAGTCCCTGGAAATAACGTTTCTATATATAGATCCAATGTGTAGTTTCAGTTCAATCGTAAAACTAAACCAAGAAGTATACAAGAAGGAATTTTTGGCCAAAATTCACTCTGATGGCAATTATGTCTTCTGGCCTGATAAGGTCATATTCATCATAATGACGCAGGATTTCCCTAATAAGTATAAAGCGAATTTTATACCAAAATACGGAAATGCAACATATTAAACGACGTTGTTCAACCATTCATTAATTTTTTATAAATACTTTGTAGCTTGCAAATATTTGTGTAATAAAGCTGTTTTTATAAAAATAAAATAATTCTAATTTTTTGTCATCACCCATTACAAGAAAGAAGAGATTGGGAAAAAATAGGTGGTACGTGGGAATGGTCATAAATCGAACAGTCTAAGTCGAGGAATACCTATATTTTTTGCACCCTATACAACTTTAGTCAGTTATTATAAATTGTTGCTGATGTTTGCAAATATATAGTACTTGCTCTTGACCAACCTTTTATTTTATCGTTATACTAAATATCGCTTTCTGAGTTTGTTTATGTGTGTTTATTGTAGCTATTAATCTTAAATTCAAAAATAAGCTACGTAGGAAAATTATTTAGTCATACACACAGCGAAAGGACTCGTTGTGGCAACTGAATTTATTGTCAACCGAATTTTGTTAATCCTACGTACTATCATATTCAGCCCAATTACGAATATTCTCAAGAAAATTTCTTTCTCACGGAAAATACTTTTCTCGAGAAAAAATTCCTCCAATTATAAATTCCGCGTGAACAAAAATATGAATAAGTGGTTTTGCTTATTGACAATTAATTTTCTATATTTTGTTTTGTTTTGCAAACGAAAAGAAAAATTAAATAAAAAATGAATAGCATAGCTATGATACAAGCACTCGTGGAGGAAATTGGTGTTGTAGAATAACAACAACGAAATAGCTAAAGGATTGCTAGAAGTCAATTGCGGGCTGGATCTATGAAAAACGCAATCAATGCCTGAATTGGCTTTCATTAAAGTAAATTAAAGTGGAAATTGGGTTTTATTTGTGGTCTTCAACCTACAAGAACAATAAAATATTATTTATTTTTCACTTAAATTTTGTTTTATCAAAATATTTCTTACAATTTTATAAAAACTCCCGTCTGTTTTGCAAGGGAAATTTTTTGAGGGAAAAAACCAAATTCAAGTGCATGAGAATAACTACTTTTTCCCCATCGAATTTTTTTCCGAAGAAATTTTTATTCATAATGGAGAAATTTCATGCGGAATTTTTGTTTAGAATTGGGCTGATTATTCTGTTGTGTTTCGTGGATTAAAATCTCTAAATAACCGTTTAAGGCATTATGTCTACTTATTTTTAAAATAAATTCGATTGTATACATTTCCATATTTAGTTGATGGAATAAAATTTACATTTTATTTATTGGTTGCCACAACTATTCTAATAAAAGTATGTCCGCATACAAGTACATTATCACGAATTTTCCCAAAAGAATAACTATGTTAATATTATGTTGACTAAAAAAGGCTACGATTGTTATTTTTGGTTTAAAATTTGCTTATTTTAATAACAGTATTCCTGAACAATGTTAATTCTACACTACAACCAAGTGAGTGCAACAAAATATGCAAAAGTTCAGTCTATTTAGATTTACTTATTGTTGCAATAATCACAAATGTAACAAAAAGCAAATAAGAGAATTATTATCGGTCTAGACTGACTGTACGATACTCTATACTATAAATTTCTAGAACTAGTCTTATGTCCAACTAATTAGGGATAGAAAATAAGCACAAACGAAATCTGAGTAGAATTTTTATAAATTTTTTTGCCTAGGTCGAAAAGTGGTAAAGTCACTTATTTTTTTCAAAACCAAAAAAGCTGTGCAATATTTTTGTTTTTGAAAGGATTAAGTGAAGAACGCGATGTAGCTTTAAATGAGGTTTTAGTTTTGGACCATTGAATAATGGAGGTTATAAACTCTTACAAAGCCAATTTGACCCAGCTCTATATTATACCAATTTAAGTCGTTATCATTGGAGTCATTTGTATGGGGACAAGGTCTGAATATTCACCGATTTTCATCAATTACAAAAACTTTCGTCCGAAGGATGATGAAAGCTTATAAATTAAATTTCAGCAAAAGATATTCATATTTCCGACCTGTAGTTTATTTACAAGGTTTAAATGGAAACACAGATGGACGGACAGACGGACGGACGAACATCGCTAATCGACTCGGAAAATGATTTTGAGTCGATCGGTCTAATAAAAGATAGGCACAGTTCAAATATTTTTGGTAGTTACAAACATCAGCACAAACTCATTATTAGGCAAGACAGATGAAGATCGGCAAAAAATTTACATTTAGAATAAAAAATTTTGATTTTTCTTGACAATTTAAAAGTCAATTTAAAATATATATACATATATTTGATTTGGTTTTAATTAAAGCAAATTTGGTACATTTTTGAAAACTGTACAGTGCGTGAGGAACCATGAAGGGTATTTTTAATTAAACAATTAAAAATACAATTTCGTTAATACAAAAACAATTTTTTATTAACAAAAACAGGCAATAAAATTACATATAATTCAGACTTTTCATCGCTAAATTAATACTAACAACAACTTTGCAAAATTAACATTAAAAATACAGTATATTTGTTGCTTAACCTTTAAATTAGAGCACAATAAATTCTTAGACCTATTTATTTTGCCACATATATCTGCGGTTTTCTAAAATAACCGCGTATGTCATAAAATCAAATTGTTCAGGGAGCCAAAAAAAAAAATTAAATTTGAAATTATGGGCTCGATATAAAGTTTTTAGAGCTTTTTATATAACAGTCCAGTAAATACTTTATATAAAATTTTGAGTCAAAACTCTTCAGCGGAACAGATCCTAGAGAAGGACGAAAAAACAATATGTAAATTTCACTTAAAGTGTGTGCAGATAAAACAATTTATGTCGACAAACGTCGTTTTCTTTGAAAAAGAAAACTACCAATGCAACCACCCATGTAGACATAAGTTGTTGTTGCTTGAAAAATTGATTTTTTTGTTCGTCAGCAAAATGACTCAGGATGAGAATATAACAACGGATCAAGAGTAATAGTGACAAAAATTAACATAAATAAACACACAAGTTTTTATAAGCGGTTATAAACAGAAAACTAATCCAAAATTATTTTGGATTTTTTTTATTAATAACAACGTATGTCGCTATGTGTCATTTTCTGAGTAAATAATTTGTCATCGATCAAACGTAGGTTGACATACGTCGTTAATGCTGCAAATTAATTTAATAAACATTTAAGTTACGTCGCTATTTAAAGAAAAAACTCAGAAATGGTCAATATTTTTTTTTTTTAATTTTACACATGTAAAGATCGTTAAAAATTATTATATTTGGCTTCGTTAACTCAAAACTGACAAAAATGGATATACGCGGTTATTTCAGAAAACCACAGATATATGGTGTTCTTAGCAACAGATTTTATCAAACTCGTAGCATCTGGTATAAGTAAATAGTCCTTTCTCTATATGTTACTCAATTTGAATTAAAATTCAAAATGTGATATTCCATGGGATACAAGTTCCTATAGCCCTTTCCGACAATTCTTTTTCCCCTTTTTAAACTGTAGGCCAACTATAAATAAAACGATCAACTGCCAGCAAAAGAGAAAGCCATCTTGTCAGTATGTGCCGAAGAAGAGTGTTTGTACTGAATAGAAGATAATTCAAAATATTGTTTCAACTTTTCGGTTGCCAGAGCAGATGAGCTAAATTCACTAAATGTTTTTATTACAACCAGCAGATTCAGGCGCTCGAGATTCGAGTGCAATTTCTAGGCACCTTTATTTTTCAACTTAGCGAATTCAAAAACCATCACTTTTATGGTTCATTATTATTGTGAATGTATCTTCATTAACAAACACATTAACAATTTTAATAAAACACACGCAGCAGGTGTATAATTTTATGTATGTGGTAGTAGCAATTTTAAATGCAATTCACTCAAAGTAAAGGAAAAAATTTAAAAGTCTGTAAATCTGCAAAACGGCGAAAAAGAAATGCCTTTCAAACAATATACGTTTGGTAAAATTAGGGATAAAACGGTAGAATAAAACATCGGTCACAAGAAATCGCCTAGCCTATTAATATAATAGATGTTTTACATAATGATGGATAAAATATTCAAAGCGCATTTAGTTCAATTATATATGACTAGCAGGGCCCAGCTCTCGAAATTCGATTGCAAATTGTAGGAAATTTTATTTTCTCATTTATTAGAGCCTAAAGGTATGCTAATCAATTTTAGCCAATTCACAGTTCAACACAATTAAAAACACACAATATGTGCTTTATGTATGTGTTAGTAGCAACTTTAAATGAGCATTACTCGAAAATAATGTTCCAGACAGTGTAAATCTGTAAATCTGGAGGTAAGCGAAAAAGACATACCTTCCAAAAGAGGTATGTTTTTTCAAAATCGGTCATAAACTGCAATTTTTATATAGGTAACAAAAAATCGCCTGGCCTATTATTATTATAGAAAACTGGAATTGCGAACTCCGTAATTAACGGCCGCATTCTCAGAACTATAAGAAGAGATTTGTTGAATTTTTAAATTATGGTCTTTAGTAATTCGTATCATACTTTTTGATTTTTTGCCCTTGGGTTTATCCAGAGACCGTGTTCCATCGCATTTTATTGCAATATCCGTTTGACATTTGCAATGTGCAGAATATTCAGGTATTTGATTCCATCTTTCACAAATGGTAGTATATCTTGCTTTTTCCGTTGTCAAGTTTCCCTGTTGTTTTCCATATTTATGAGCACACTTTACGGATTAATTTATTCTACATATAAATTTATATTTTTTTTTGACAAGTGTTTTAAGCAAAAAAAAAAAAATAACTTTAACTTACATTTATTTATATTTTCTTATTTATAAACCCTTTAATAAGCTGACGTTTTATTTTTACATTTTGTTAGTGCTGGGCTAAAACATGGTACATTTAGAAGTAATTTATTGTGGTTGTTTTTATATGTAGGATATAACCTCCGAAACCCCTCAATCAACTTTGACAATTCTTTCATCAAGCTATATATTTTTATATCCTATACCATTATGTGGTTTGGGTATAATGACTTTGTGCTGCTGTTTATAACTACCAAAAATACTTGACCTAATTTTCATTATACCGATTGACTCAGAATCACTTTCTAAGTCGATTTAGCGATGGCCGTCCGTCTGTCCGTCCGTCCGCCCGTCCATATGTGTGTCCATGTAAACCTTGTAATCAAACTACACGTCGCAAATATGAATACACATATTTTGATGAAATTTGGTATATAAGGTTTCATCGGCCATAGGATGAACGCTATTGAAATTGGTGAAATTCAGTCCATGTTCAGACCTAGTCCCCATACAAATGACCCCTATGAAATCGACATAAATTGCCATAAGATCCAAATTAGCATATAGATCTTAGTAAAATTGGGTTTGTATGTGTTTATTGTATCCATTAATCAGTAGTCCAAAAATAATCCCTTTTAGACAATTCTTAGTCATAGGCCCCATATAGAGCTGCTTCCCGATCTTCTCTTAAATCTATCAAAAAAAACAAAAATATTGCACAGATTTTTCTCAAAGTTGGTTTGTATATATTTTTTCAAAACATAAGTGACTTTACCGAATATGGGCAGGATCGGTCCATTTTTCATCATAGAAAAGTTTCTAAAATTCCGCTTTAGCTTGACAAATGAATTTTTTTCTTTATTCTTGACACGCATTGAATAAATTTGACAATCAAGCCAAATAAAGACCACCTGGCAACCCTACTCGTTCCGCCCTGACCACATGGTGGAATAAGGTATAAATATATTACCCATTGGAGTAATCTCCTGTAATGCGCTTTATCTACGAGCATAAACTATTTTTTAAATAAAACTTTTCATGCTATCTATATATATAAAAACGTTGGTGCATTTGTTTGTAACGAATGATCTCCGGAACCATAAGAACTGTCAAGCTAAAATTTGCACCATAGGTTCGGTTCGAACTCTTCCAAGCTCTTTTTTAGTTTTAACCCTCTAGCTGGCATGGCGGTCATGTTATAAACAAAATTCTTATTTTCAGTGCGATTTGACTGCAATTCAGAATGTATATATATTTCGTTATAAGAAATTTTTGTGTGTATAAATGGACCCGATAGGTTGCGCTGGGGTAAAGTTATTTCGAATATTCTTATTTACAGTGCGATTTTACTGAAACTAAAAATATACATAGATGTATGTTAGATGATGCCAAAAAAATTTTTTTTGGACCTGGTAGATGGCGCTGGCATTCGGAAAATAATGAGTTGTCAAATTTATTTAAATTTGATAAGTTACAAAATTCACAAACGTTTTTATATATAAATATTCTAACCAAAAAGTAAGGAAAAATTGCATTGGCTATTGCTTCGTCCGAAATAGCCGCAACATTATTGCATGGTGGTCGTAGAGCGTATTTAGCACTCAAATCACCGTTAAACTTACAAACGAATGAGAATACCGTATGTAATATCAAAAAACATTTCGGTAAGGCAAAAGTTCTGCAAAGATGCAGTATTATTATTTGGGATGAATGTACCATGGCTCAAAAACATTCCTTAGAAGCATTACATAGAACTTTAAAAGATTTGAAAGGCAATCAACGACTTTTTGGTGGAGCTCTCATTTTGTTATCTGGAGATTTTCGTCAAACATTATAACAAGGATTTTGATCGACGGCTGAGGTAGTTCAGTCGTCTCCAGGGTCAGCCTAAGGATCCTGAAACCTTATGCAATAAAACCCTATAAACCTTTTAGTTACAAAGTAGTTTATTTAAGTGCTAATTGTGTGTATATGTTTAGATGTATCTATATACGTATGAAGACGCGACTGACAACAGTTCTGCTTTCGTATTATCGGGAGGTCGGCTATGCCGGTCGGTGGCGTGACTATGCTAGCCGGTAGCTGGTGACTCGAGTATACTGGTCGACTGTATACACAGCGGCGCAGTGGTTGACAGGTGGCGCGATTACTGGCCGGCAGATGATGGCGTAGTGGTTGACTCAGGTGCGTCGAGCGACAGGCGTTACGACTACTGGTCGACGGATGGCAGCTAAGTGGTATGCTGGAGGGCGTCGGTCGACGGGCGGTGCGACTACTGACCAACAGGTGGCGGCGTGATCGGTCGGATGGTGGCTTGGATGCGCCGATTGATGATATCGGCTTTGCGTTGATACTGGCAGACAGATGGCGGCACAGTGGATGGCTTTGGTGCGCCGGCTGATGGTATTGGCAGTGCGGTGACACTGGCAGGCAGATGGCGGCACCGTGGGTGGCGTGGATGTGCCGGCTGATGATATCAGGAGTGCGGTGATACTGGTCGACAGATGCTAGATGGCCTGGCACGACTATGCTAGCAGGCAAATGGCGGCACAGTAGATGGCTGGCACAGTAGATGGCTTAGATGCGCCGATTGATGGTTTCGGCGTTGTGTTGACACTGGCGGACAGGTTGCGGCACAGTAGATGGCGTGGCTCGGGCATACAGGTAGTCGGCGGCGCGACCGGTCGGGAGAGCGTCAGCAGCCGGCAGAAGGCGGTGGTGCGACAAGAGTTGCTGTCGTGAGCTGTGCTGTGTCTTGGCCACCTGCAACAATAAGAGCGGGGTTAGCCGGGAGCAGTCAGCACAGGCCGCTGGATTATCGAGAGCAGTCAGCCGTTAAGCCGCTGGATTATCGGGAGCAGTCAGCCGTTAAGCCGCTGGATTATCGGGAGCAGTCAGCCGTTAAGCCGCTGGATTATCGGGAGTAGTCAGCCGTGAAGCCGCTGTATTATCGGGAGTAGTCAGCCGTGAAGCCGCTGTATTATCGGGAGCAGTCAGCCGTGAAGCCGCTGGATTATCGGGAGCAGTCAGCCGTTAAGCCGCTGGATTATCAGGAGCAGTCAGCCGCTAAGCCGCTGGATTTATATGGATGAAAACCGGTACCGATCGTCTTTAAAAGATTGGAGATATCTTTAGTAAGATACACCACTCAGCTTTAGCGCCGAAAACTGAATTCCCATTCTCAGGCCAACCTCGCCTTCTTATGCAAATGAATTCATAAACTCAGTGAGAATTCAAAATACCCCTTTGCTTTAATCACTTGAAAACTATTTTTAGAAATTGTATAGCTTGTTTTGTTCGTGTTTGGTTGAATGTATGTTTCTTTAAATGATGTGTGGTTGTGCGTATATGTTGATCTGTAGTTATTTTTATATGAGAGCTTGGTTTGGTTGATGTTTAGTTGAATGTGTATGATTTACTCTTGTGACGTGGATGTTTACTTAGTGAGTGTAGTTTTGTATGGTAGCTTAGCCTTATTGATGTTTAGTTGAATGTGTATTTATTACTGCTGTGACGTAGGTGTTTTGTTATTGAGAAAATGATGTGTGGTTGTGCGTATATTGTTCATGTTAGGTTGAATGTATAAGCTTTATTGTTGTGACGTAGATGTTTACTTAGTGAGTGTATGAGAGCTTGGTTTAGATGTTGTTCTCGTTTGATGTGGTGTTGCGCTACGGTGGGTATTTATGGCTGTTGGTTGGTGGCTTTTGTGCGCAACGCAATTTGCGTTGTTACAACATTGCCAATTTACCAAAATCAACCTATGCTGAAGAAATAAATACCCGCTGAAAATCATCAACATTATGGAGTAGCGGTCAAACTATATAATTAGCAACAAACATGAGAGCACGATTTCCAAATGATCCAACGGCTGACCAATTTTCAAAACAACTACTTGATCTTAGTAATGATAAAAGCAATATTAACCCAACCCAACCAGCTATTAAATTCGCTATGAATTAATTGAAAATGTATTCCCCGACATTCAAAATCAATATCGTCACCATGATTGGTTAAGTGAAAGAACTATTTTAGCCGCACAAATGTCGATGTCGATAATATTAATGTTGTCATTCAGCACATGATTGATTCCGAAACTTTTTCTTTCAAATCTATGGATAGTGTTGTTGAAGAAAATGAAGCAGTCAATTCTCCAATAGAATTTTTGAATTCACTTGTTGTGCCCGGTCTACCGCCACATTTATTAAAATTATAAGTTGGTTCTCCAATAATTTTGCTACGTAACCTCAACGCTTCGAGACTATGTAATGGAATCAGGTTAATTGTTGAGAAAATAATGCCCAATGTTATTGAGGCCACAAATCTCAAAGGAAAATTTTAAGGAGAGCACGTTTTGCTGCCAAGAATTCCTATGATTCCTACCGATACACCGATAAGATTCAAAAGTTTGCAATTTCCGATCAGATTAGGCTTTGCCATGACCATTAATAAATCTCAAGGACAATCATTGCAAATATGTGGTTTGGACCTCGAAAATAGTTGTTTTTCCAACGAGCAACTATATGTGGCATGTTCCCGTGTTGGAAAGCCAGCAAATTTATTCATTACTGCCAGAATAATAAAACTAAAAATATTGTTCATTCTTTTTAGAATTACAATAATCGAAATATATTGGTCATTCTTATATGTATGTTACAATAAATATTTATTTTAATTTGCATTAATAAAACATGGTTTTTCTTTAACAGTTTTCAATTAATATTAACAAATGCACAAATGTTTTTTTTATATAGGTATATACAGATTCTAACTAAAATAAAAAATTCATTAAGGGCAAAAGGACGCTTGCCGGGTCCAGCTAGTTATCTTATATATTAAAAGAATTTATGGAAACTAAAGTCAGTCCATCTGGCTGTCGTATCTGGCCAATTTCCTTCATTTTTTTTTTTAAATGAAAGTTATTTAGACACAGATATGTCATCAAGCATTGGAATTTACTCAACTCCCACCTTACTCAAGTTATACTTTTTTCAAGATTTTTTCAATATTGTCCTTCACTCAAACCTCTATAACTAGAGTTCCAATTAACGTAGGCTATTGACATAAGTCTAAGAACACTCAGTGGATCAAGCTCTTTCTTTTGAGCTATTAACTGCTTAAATTCGTTGGGTTTGAGGAAAGTTATGCGCGGACAATCAACTTTACATTATGTAATGTAATACGAAAGATAACGTACAGATTAACTGTTTAAATTCGTTGAAACACGAAAGTTAACGTACAGATTGAGGAAAGTTATGCTTTAACAATCAACATTACACTCAATTCTTTCAAGATTTTTTCAATATTTCAATAGTTCTAATTCACGTAGGCTGTTGACACAAGTCTAAGAACACTCACGGCTCCTTATAAAAATTAATATACATAATATATTATAATGCTGCGGAGCAGCACGGGTCACTAGTATTATATAATTTTTTTCCCAAAAATTACAATATAAAAAACGTTTCATTATATTTTTTCGGTATTGACAACAGACTTTGAAACATGCAATTTCCGTTCCAAAAATTTTTGTTAAAACTTTCCTTTTCCTACATAATAACCGACAAATAATTTTAGTTACACATACGTATGTTTATATAATTTTAATCAGCAATTTGTTACATTGATGCCCGTTTTCTCAATAGACGATTATCTTTTATCCCAACGAGAAACTGCCGATTAAAGAAATTTGGTTTTCTCAATGTCTGGTTTGCTTCTATTTTGTCGCAAACCTAACCGGCACTTATCTGCCAATTATTTATTTATCGTACAGATAAATTATTCTCCCAACGTTCATATCAATTTTGAGAGGCATTGCCAACTGAAAATAATTCTCCCAACTTTCATACGTATTTTGAGAGGCATTGCCAACTGAAAATAATGTTTTTGTCGGTACCTTGAGAAAACCAAAATTTTTAACCGGCAGTTTATCGGTCCAATAAATTTATGTCCTGGTTAAGTAACAGGCAGTTTGACGATACATTGAGAAAACCGGCATGAGTCTAAGTACTCGTACATTTTTGATTTAAAATATTGTAATTGTAATCACCAATAGTTTGGATTGAAACAGGTTATACTGCTTTTGAAATAGTTGTCTAAATTGAATTGGTTTAGTAATTTGTATAAAGACATTGATTGGTGTACGTAACTAATTTTGCTATTGTAGCTACTTTCATTTAATAAGAATTAGGTTGTTGGTGTAATAACTCTACAGCACTTTAAAATATTTAAGAATTACAATAAAAATTTGAATTACCGTATCACATTTTTAGTGATAAACATATTCAAATCAATTCTTTTTCTGTAGGTTTTTGCTCGAAATTCGAGTGTAATTTCTAGGATTTATTTTAAATTGTTTCCTTAAACTGTGAATTTTTAAATAAAATTCATTAAATTTCATTATATATCATTGTTGAACACACGGAATGTACATAAATGGGTTTGTTAATAAATAAATTTATAAGAGCCTAAAGGTATAAACCCACACATATCATTGAATAGTTTTTTATTTGAAGCTTAAGATTGTACGCATCTGTAAAGATTGTGCTTATCTGCAAAGAAGTACCTTTAAAATGGTACATTTTTTCTTAAAATCGATTGGTAACTAAAGGTGTAGAATATGCCACAAGATATCGCCTTGCCTACTAATATTAGAGATGATCATCGGTGCATTTTCAGAGCCAAAAAAAATATGGCAATGCAATTAAAATGTGATTTATGCTTAATTTCTATACCCAATTATGGCCTAAGTAAAGTGGGACTGAAGTTCGTTATTCGAAACTCATATAGTAGGTCAAAACCTTTCCTCAAGTACTTATCTTTATTATCATTATAAAGTACACACCTAAGGATTTTCTAATGAGATGACTGAATTTCTAGTCATTCGGCAACGAATTCTTTTTCACACCTTTTCCACTTTTAATATTAGTTATTCAACAAAAAGGAAAACATGTAAAAATATTAAATAATTGTAATAATAATAATATTAATTATTATAATATTAATTATTATAATATTAATTATTATAACTAGCAGATCCCAGCCCTTCGAGTGCAAATTCTAGGAAATTTTATTTTTTCATTTAATAAATTATTGACCCTAAAGTTATGCTAATCAATGTTAGCCAATTCACAATTCAACACTTTTTTGGTTTATGTCAAAAATAATTTTTCAATTCAACACAATTATTCTTGTGTATGAAGAACAAAACTCATATTTTTTTGCAAACACATTAACAAGTTTAATAAACACATACATAACATTGCATAATTTTTTATATGTGTTAGTGGCAACTTTAAATGAGCAAAACTCCAAAAAATTTACAAATTTTAAAATCTGTTAGTCTGATGGACGGCTAAAAAGAAATACTTTTGCGTTTGGTCAAAATTGGGAGATAACTGTATAAGAAATCATCGGTCACAAGAAATCGCCTTACCTATTAATATTATAGATATAATACTAATATTATACTTAATATTATATAATAAATTATATAATAAAATATTCTAATATTCTTGCACCTAAGCTCTTCATTATTTGCTTTTTATGAGCTTTAGAATGAGAAATAAAATGTTCACCAGTAACCTTTTAATTACATAACCGACTAATTTGAAGGAAAACAAGCAAGAGTGCTAAATTCGGCTGTGCCGAATCTTTGATACCCTCCACCTCGGTTTGAGTATTGATAATAAATGTAAACAAAATATTTGAAAAAGTAAACAATTAAACACGATTCGGTGTTTGGTTTTTGGTCATCGTGGTTGCTGATCGGCATGCATTTAGGTTATATACCTATATGTATGCTTTTTCGGTTATATGACATAATTAGTTAATTAATTTAGTTTAAGTTTTTGCAAATTAAATAGCTCGCCCTAACCTCCATTGCGAAGGTAATGGTTCTGCAAGGTGGCTATACGCATTAAATCGTGCTAATTGGAGATGGCTGTATAGTTTCTTTTAACTGGCCAAATAATACTTCATTGCGGCCGTATAGGTCAGATCGAGTAACAAAATAATAACCAAAAAAAGCTCTCTCAATTTTTTTTGTTAAAATATTGCCATATTTGGAAAACGGATTTTTTTTACATACTAAAAGAAAGTTTTCACTATTTACACAATACAATACAAATTCTAACCCAGTGATGCCAACTTTTGATTTTGAATTAAATTATGTTAATAAAATACATTTTCATTTATTGACTCCAAATACTACTACCTGGGAATTATTATCGAACTTCAATGTTTTCGGTTTTACGTTGCCTACCATGAAGTCAAATTTTGAAATCATCATGAACACTGGTTCAAATTAGGGATGCCAAACACAAAAAACCAAATGAAAAACTTCAAATTTTCATCCAAAAAAATTGTGAAAAATAATATATAAATAACATTCTCATCAAATTGCGCTTTATTTATGTAACAATTTTTATGTTCGCAATTCTTAAATATCATTTGAGGTTTTCTATACTTCATTGAATTCAAATTAATGTTTTCTTATCCTGAAATGCTATTAATGTCTCCTCAATCGCAATATTTTTTTTTTTTAAATTCAGTTGATTTTTTAAATGTAAACATATTTGGTGTTTTCTGAATTTCAATTTGTGTTTAAAGAATAAAATTTATATTTTAAACACTCAATTGATGTCTTCTTAATTTCAAGTTATCATTTCCGAAGTTTTGATATGATTTTCTGAAATTCAATAATAATTTTTTTTTTTAAATTTGAATGGAAAATTTAAAAGGTGCAATTTTATATTTATGTCAATAGTAATGCTTTGGTAATTATAAACAATTTTTAAAAATTATATGTAATCGCAATCAGATATTTTGTAGGTAAAGCAGAACAATAATTTTATATTACTATGTAGAACTGTTTTGAAAGCAAAAAAAAAACTCATTGATGAACTCGGTAACTCTATTTTGTAAACACAACAAAAAGTTAACATGTCAAACTTATGGTCATATTTGTAAAAGAATAATGGAATGTTGACATTCATGTTAAAATAGAAGTAACGATTGCAAATCTAATTAGGACAAAAATTGCGGCGCCATCTATTATGGCATAGCAACACTGATCGAAATGAAGTTTGATATCTAACTGAAAATGTAGACATTCATGTTAAAATAGCAATAACGACTGCAAAGCTTATTAGAACAAAAATTGCGGCGCCATCTACTATGGCATAGCAACACTGAGCAAAATGAAGTGACACTCTGTTAATACAAAAGAAATGTACTTTCCCTAAAACAAAATACATATTGGAGAATTTTATATAAATAAAATAATATTCCGATTTATTTCTAACATGCGGTTATTATGAATATATGTACATGTAGAGAATATATGTATATTATTTTTTGATATAATATGTATGTATGATCATCAACATCAAAAGTTATTTTCGTGCTTTTCTATAAATAAATTAATACGTAAAATTTTGTTTAGTAAATTTACATTGTTTTTATTAACAACTAAGTAGTTCAACACTATTTACTTTAGATATTGGTGAATTTTTACTCCCTTTACATTAACTCGTAGTGTGTGCTTGTCCAAAAAATTTTGGATTGATTTTTACCCAAACCCAATCGATCTTAAACTTTGCAGCCAGGCTCGTGGCAATGACAAAAATGATCCAGCAAATTTTTTAGTGGTGCCAAAACAATGGAAACTTTATGATTTTTCTATCAGAGTTGATAAAAAAAAATGTACAAAGGGTTAGTTATTATAATAATATTACCACACCGACCACAAAAACAACAATACAACATTTAGAATAACAACAAAAACAACATCATATTTTTAATTTTTTTTTTAATTTTTCAGAGATTACCCTGGACGTGTTCAACCGATTTTAGTGAGTTTTTTAGCAGAAAACTTTCCATGATCTTGGTGAATCATTCTCACTAGAAATTATCACCCTAGCTGTCCTATTGAGGCCGTGATCGTGGCAAGAACAACATAGATAATCATATTTTACCAGGACTTTTTTTAGTTCTTCATTCAGATTTCGGGCCCTATTCAACCGATTTAGACGTTTTTAAATAGCAAACTTCCCAGAAAGTCAATGAATCATTTTTTATGCAAACGAGCACCCCAGCTGCCCGATTGAAGTTGTCATCGTGATTTCCACAGACGGACAGACGGACATCGCTGTATCAACTCTGCTTGTTATAAGGATCACAAATATACATACATATATATTTTATGGGGTCCAGAATTTTTTTCTAATTATTACAAATGGAATGACAAACTTATATATACCCTCTGCATACTGGGGTGGAGGGTATAATATAGGGATTAAATAGATGCTATTTTTGGGATTTTGATATGTTTAAAAGCTAAATCATCACCAATGAATTTGCTTTTGCTTGGTATAGGACGAAAGTTGTCTTTAAATCTGTGAAGCACAAATTAACTTGTGCTTAGAATGCACTTTTTAAAACCATTTTCATAAGTATTTCTAGTTACATTTATTCTCGTTTTAGATATTTATTTTTTATTTCTTAATATGAGTTTTTCATTTACAGTATAACTTAATTAGGATAATCTTAATTTTTTCATTATGTTGTGATAATTTGGAAGTATAGTTTTTTCATAATTACTGTATATAAATATTTTTGGAAGTTGCTTTAAACTAAATCAAAGGAAGTTGTTATTTCGACAGCAATGCAAAAGTATATATTTGTGTAGGCCTACACTGTTATATTGCTGGGCTTGATTGAAACTTTATGAAACAAGTAATAATTTCAGTCTTCCTTAGCTTTCACCGCCAACTGTAGACAACGACTTAAAGTAGGGCATTATATGATTTGGCACAGAATGCTTTTATATCGCATTTCTCTTCAGGTTTGCATAATTTTTCATTCCCAAGCATAGTCGAGTACGTGAATACATTTGGTCATGTTTCAGTGAACTCTTTTGTTTTTCTTTTATATTTTGATCTACCCTCCCCTATCTACAATTTATCTTCAGGCTTTGATAGGAAAATATATTATTTTTTATTTGCTGTCTGCTTGAATTTATATCATACCACATTCCAAAGAGTCAATACTTTTGTAAAGTATTGACTGTCTGTATGTACAAAAGTTCCTCTTATTCCATTCAATTCTTGTTTTTTTTTTTGTTGCTATGCGTGGAGAGTTTGTTTGTTTGAATAGTTTTTGAAATGAATATAAAGTAAGTAGTCATATATAATCAATAGTTAGTCAGTAGAACATCAACGAAACAATACGCTCGTTACTTCTGTAAAAAAAAACTACTTAGACAGATTGACGGAATGATGCTTAAATTTTAAAAACATACCAATTCGATTGACGACATGTCCATACAGAATTGAATTGATTTAGAATAATTTTTATATTATAGTGGGTAAATAAAATGTTATATTAAGGAAAAGTAACAATTTCAGATTTTTTCCATATAAACTTTTTTTTTTTTTTTTTTAGTAGTCTTTATTTACAATCTATCCATTCAAGGATAATAAGCAAATCTGATAAAATACAAATTAACATCAATTGATGCCCTCCAGTGAGCACATCAATATATTACAATTACTAGATTTGATATTTTTAACAAAGGGAAAATTATAACAATATTTAAAAAAAATTTTTTTTTTTTTGTTTTCTTTTATTTTTCGCAATAGTTTAATTTTAATATATCCATTTTTTATTAATTATTTTCGAAACGGTAGATCAATAACGTGATTCCGCTTCAGTCTTCGAATTTCTTCTGTATCATCAAGGAGGGAAATAGCTAACGGGTTGCAGTGGTTACTTAATCTTTCTAAATAGTTTGCGCTGAACCTATTTATTTCTTGTTTTACTTTTGGGATATAAAGATCATTATGTATTGTTTTATTAGATACAAACCATGGTGCATTTATTATTGATCTTAGTGTTTTTGATTGGTATCGTTGTAATATCTCAATGTTAGAATTACTTGTTGTTCCCCACAGCTGTATGCCATACGTCGAAACTGGTTTAAGAATAGTTTTATATATATTGACCTTATTTTCAAGACTCTGCTGAGATTTTGGACCCAATAACCAATAGAGACGTCCGGGTTTTATTTTAAGATGTTCTTTTTTTGCTTTAATGTGGGGGCTCCATGTTAACCGCTTATCAATATGTAAACCTAAATATTTAACGCTGCCTTTTTTTGGAATTTCACTATTATTGATAAAAATGCTTGGACAGATACTTCTACGTAGAGGGAATGCTACATGTACTGATTTTTCTGTATTGACTTTTATGTTCAATTTTTTCAACCAAATTTCAATTTCATTAAGTTCTTTTTGCTCGCAATTAAACGCTTGGACTGGGCATGTGCTTGATGCTAATATTGATGTGTCATCAGCATAGGTTGCAACCAAAATGTTATCAGTTATAGGCATATCTGAAGTGAATATTGTGTAAAGAATTGGGCCTAGAACACTGCCCTGGGGACCCCTGCTTGAATGTTATATAATTCCGAAGTTGCACTATTGACTCTTACATAAAAATATCGATCGGTTAAGTATGATTTGAGCAATAGATAGAATGGAGTTGGAAGTAATTTTTTAAGTTTATACAATAAGCCGTTATGCCAAACTTTATCAAAGGATTGTTGCACATCTAGAAAGGCTGCCGAACAATATTTTTTATTTTCCAATGTATCTCTGATATAAGCAACGATACGATGACATTGCTCAGGGGTGCCATATTTATGCCTGAAACCAAATTGGTACTCAGGAATGATGTTGTATTTTTCTAATATTGGTGGCAATCTACTCATAATTATCTATACTAATATAATAAAGAGGTAATGTGTGTTTGTTTGTAGGGGGTAATCTCCGTAACTAGGCATCTGATCTTACTGCGGATATGGGAAGTGCTATAGGCTATAATTTTTTAAATATTTTTGGTGGGCGTGGCACCTCCCACACAAAGTAAATTTTTAATATCATCTACATATATTGAGTACTATGATAGAGAGAGCTTTGCAAAATTTGTGTGAGGTCACCTATTGTTAATATTAGTAGCCACGCCGGATATGGGCGGGATCGGATAAGTGGGCGTGGTACCTCCCATACAAGTAATAGTTCAATATTATATATCTCGAGTAATGTGACAGAGAGAGCTTTTCAAATTTTTCTGATGTCACATATTATTAATGTGAGTAGTCGGATGCAAAATGGGCAGTATCGGACCAATAGGCGTGGCACCTGCCACTCAAAGTAAATATAAAATGCCATATATCTGGAGTACTATAATAGTGAGAGTCTTTGGACTTTGTGTGAGCCCATAAGTTATTCATTTGATTAGTTAGGCAAAAAATGGGCGTGATCGGAGCAGTGGGCACCACCCATACAAAGTAAATATATGATAGCATATAACTGGTGTGCTAAAAAGGGAAGCTTTGACACTTTGCACGAGTCTATCAGATCTTAGTATGAGTAGTCGAACAAAAAATTAGCGGTATCACACCAATGGGCGTGGCACTCCCCATGCAAAGTAACTATTTAATGTCATATATCTGGAGTACTGTAAAAGAGAGAGCTTTGTGGCTTTGCGTGAGCCCATAGGTTCTTTGTGTGATTAGTCGAACAAAAAAATGGGCTTGATCGGAGCAGTGGGCGTAGCAACGCCCATGCAAAGTAGATATCTAATATCATATAACTGGTGTACTATAAAAGGGAAAGACTCGACATTTTGCATGAGTCCATCAGATATTAATATGAGTAGTACAATAGAATTGGGCGGGATGGGATTAGTGGGCGTGGCACCTCCTATGTAAAAAATATGAAGCACTACGAAAGCGACAGTCTTTTGACAAGTTCATTAGTTATCAATGTGATTTGTTGTGTAAAATATAACGCCAAAATCAAAAATCGCCAAATCCAAAATTCGCGAAAAATAAAAATCGCCCAAAAAACAAAAATCTTCAAAATCAAAAATGGGCAAAATCAAAAATCGCTAAAAAGAAAAATTGCCAAATGATATTCTAAGTTCAAGGCCAATAGTTAAGTGTTGCCAGATCTAATATGGATAATCCATCTTCTCATGGGCAGCTACATGTACCTTGCTCCAGGGTAGGAACGCCCAAAAATCTGATAATTGTTGTAGCGAATGAAAAAACAAAAAAAAAATTGTATATCAGCATCAGCAAGCATTGAAATAGAAAAATCTATACTAATAATCTATACGAACATTATAAAGAGGTAATATTTGTTTGTTTGTTTGTTTGTAGGAGGTAATCTCCGTAACTACCCATCTGATCTTCCTGAAATTTTCGCATAGTCTTACTGCGGATATGGGAGTGCTTTATTTTTTTAAATATTTTTAAAATCATATAAATTTTTAATATCATATATATTAAGTACTATGATAAAGAAAGCTTTCCAAATTTGTTTCAGGTCATTTATTATTAACATGAGTAGTCAGACAAAAAAATGGGCGGGATGAGACAAATGCGCGTGGTACCCCCACACAAACTTAATATTAAATGTGATATATCTCAATTACTGTATTAGTGAGAGCCTTGGGACTTTGCGTGAGCCCTTTCATACCGATTCGGAAGGGAGGGGGGGGGGGATGGTGTAGCGAAGCACACCGGGTTACATCCAGTTCTCTGTAAAATGACATAACGTTCTCTGGCTTATTTGGTTTACCTATCATTATTATCTCCACACTCTTCCATTGGGAGGGAAAATGACTAAGTCGAAGACTTGAGTTAAAGATTAGAGTTAGAAATATAATACCTTTTTTTGGCAGAAGTTTAACAACAGTACCATCTATACCGTCGTGTCCTTGTGATTTTTTACTATTTAACTTATTAACCTCTTCTTGAACTTCTTGTGGGGACTGTCTAAAAATATTTTAATTTCATCAACGATAGCGCTGTCGCTTAAGTCATTAGGCTGAAATGTTGTTTTGAGATGTGAAGCAAAAGCTTCAGCTTTACTTTTGTCTATTCTGCACCATAAATTATTACCATCTTTGATTGGAATATTTCTCTTGACTGGACGTTTTAAGTACTTCGTTACTCTCCACAAACTATATTCATCATTTTTTGAAGTACTAAGACTTTTAAGAAAACTACCAAGCTGTTCATTTTTAATTCAAATAGTCTTATTTTAAGGTCTTTGGTTGCCTTATTTAAAAGTCGCTTATCGTTAGGATTCCTATTGTTTTGCCATATTTTCCTCAGCCTTCTTTTATTTTGTATCATCGCTCTTATTTCGGCAGTTATAATTATCTTATCTTTATTAAAATTTGGTTGCTCAGTTGGTGTTGATAAAGAACCGGCTTCATGAATTAGGTTATTGATCGTCTCAACTGCTTCATCTAATTCATTTGGCGATTTAATGGGGATGTTTAAATTAGTATTTCTTTCAATCCAAGTACAAAAAGATTTTAAATCTGTCCTGCTATTAATAACTTTGTATTTTCTGGAGTTTGAATGTAGATATGTATTAAAATTTACCATAATTGGAGAGTGATCTGAGCTTAAGTCATTAATAAATTCATTTGAAACATGAAGGAATTGACTGGAGATTCCAGAGTAAACGACGAAATCCATTAGGTCCGGTTTTTTTAGGGTCTGTTGGCCAGTATGTTGGACTTCCAGTTGACAACACGGAGTAATTATTATTCTTTATGCAATTATACAGTTGAATCCCTTTTGGATTTTGTAACATTGATCCCCACCACTGGTGTTTTGCGTTAAAGTCGCCTTCAACTAGAAATCTAGGACCGAACCGATTAAAAAAGTTTTCAAAATCATGACATTTTACTGTAAACCGAGGTGGGAAATATATAGCACAAATAGATAAGTCACTTGCATCACATTTAACTTTTATGCAAACAGCTTGAAGATAAGTTTGACTTATTATATCAGAGACATTATATTTTATCGATGATTTTATTAATATTGCAGATCCTGCATGAGCATTGTCGTGTGGATGGTTAGCTATTATTAGATCATAACCTTTTATATCAAAATAGGTTCTGCTTGTAAAATGTGTCTCCGACACTAGAAGAATATCGATGAAGTTAATTTTAAAGAAAAGTTCAATTTCTTTTGTATGGTTAGAAATCCCATTGGCATTCCATATTGCAATACGGAGATTTAATTGCATAATTTTGTTATAAGTACTGTCATCATAGTTAAAAGCTTGTTTGTAAGCTCTATTTGATTATGCAATAACACTTAAATTTTTTCAAATGGATCATTGTTTATGTTTTCTTGCGTGTTTTTTTACATATCAGCGTATGAAAATTGATTATTTTGATTAGAAGAGTAGTTTGTGATATTGTTCGTATTATTATTGTCAATATTGTTGGTAAAAGTTGTATATTTATCATACCTAGATCTATTTACATAGTTGTTATGTTGTAGTTTTTTTTTCTTAATAATTCTCTGTATATCTGACAGCCTTTGTAATTTGCGGGATGATTTTGTAAACAATTAACACATTTCGCAGGTGTATTATTTGGCTTTGTGCACTCAAATGTTAGATGTCCTAAACCACATTTTACACAATTCACTCGTTTTTTGCAATATGTTTTGGTATGTCCAAACTCCTGACAACGGTGACACTGGACGAGATCGTTGGTTTTCTTAGGTGGTACAATATTGACGATGGCATTATTAATATTTTTTACTTCGTATACTTTTTTATTATTTGAATTCGGCTCGAGGTCGGTATAAAACATAGGTAGTGGCGCTCCCGTGATTCTACTACGAATTTTTACTACATTCCTTACCTGATGTCCTAAATTTTCTAGCGCTAATTTAATGTCTTGGATTGGTGTTGTGTGATGTAGGTTTTTTATGACAACTCTGTACGACCTTTCCTGTCTTATTTGGTAAGTATGAAAATTTACGTTTTTATCGTTTAAGTATTTAACAATTATTCTATAAGGTTCAATATTTTTAACCATTACTCTGATTTGGTTATCTTTAAAAGATTTGTAATTAAATTCAGTGGGACAAATAACTTTTCAAAAACTTTTAATCATTCCGCTGATATCAGCAACATCAGGTATTATGATTGGTGGAGGTTTAGGAATATTATTAGCTTGGTCATCATCATCATCATTATCTGTTTCACATTCTTTATCGGCATCATTATCATTGTTTAGTAAAGAAAACCGGTTTAGACTTACATTATCATTATTAGATGCTGATAGAGTAGAGTTTTTTGTATTGTTTTTTGTATTGTTTTTTGTAATTATTGTTTGCTTAGAAGTACTAGCTTCGTTGTTAAAAGTTATTGAACGATTGTTGTTAATGTTTTTTGATGCATTAGCATTGTTGTTGATGTTAGCTTCTGTGTTAGCATTATTTTCAAACAAGAAATTATTGGAATTGTCATTTGGTTTTTGTTTTTTACATGATTTTGGTGAACTACTTAAACGTCGTTTTTGTAATCTATGCGAGGTAGCCACCTGCCAGCTTACTTCACTTTCGTCACTTTCACTGCCCTCATCCATGATGATGAGCAATTCAAATTGTTGTTGCTTTTAATATTGTTCTTGATACAAGACAATTTGCTTTGAAAAAAAAAAAAATTTACACTTTACACTGGAGAGCTTAAGATTTTTGTACATGCGTACGCAATCGCAGTCACAATCAGACTAAACGAAGCGCAGTTTTCAATAAAATTTGGTTTTTCATACTTTCTTTCAGAAAATATTATTCAATCCGGTCTTGGGACCTGTTGCTTTTGCATGTCATACGATGGGTAAATTGGCGGTTTGGAATCTGTTTATGACATCGCCACATAAAAGCTACATGCCCAAGAGCCGGCTCGTATGACTTTTCAATCTATTCACACAGAAAACTCATTCGTTGTGGCAACTGAATTTGTTGCCAACCGAATTTTGGTAGTCATCATGTTTACTGAATTACATTTTGTAAACAACCGTTGACTCGATTCTATGAACTGAATTGAGTTGAAACTTTGGAATTTAGATTTTATATATTGCTACAAAGAAGTGCTGGCGTAGCAAATAAATGTAAAGTAATTTGATACTATTCGAAATTTATAAATATTTCTATAAGAAGTTAAACACAAATAAAATATCTTACGTGATCGAAATAAATTTTCATGTAAACGTTAAATTTGCACGTTAAATATTACTGGTATTGAGTTATTTTAATATACTTATTTATAAATCCCTTCAATTAAGTTTTGAGGATATTTAAAATATAGGGAATTTATTTATATTTATTTATATTTATATTTGATGTTTTATACACAAGACTTATGTCTCATATTACAATATTAAACTGATAAAACGTTCCTACAATATTACTTAAAATACTTGAAGAACTCAAAAAAAAAAAAACAAATAAAAACATCAGTATTCTAGATATTTAATTGATCATAAAAAAATCATTGTGAGAAATGATTAAAAATGTTTTTTTAACTGAAGTGCGTTACTTATACTTCGAGAGCTATGTGGAATAAGGTTCAAAAGGCAGATGGCGTTTATAAAGGATTGCTCCTCAGACATTGGGCTATGATGTCTAAAAGATATAAGTCTTCTGCCCTAATAGGTCTCGGGAAATTAAGATGTTCGTAAAGATGTTCTGGCTGGCATATACATATAGGGGGTTTCATATCAAGTGCACCAACTTTTGAAACCGATGTCTTCCGATCGGGATGAAATTTGCACCAAGGTTAGTTCTATTGAATAGTAGCTTAAACACAAATTTTCAACAAGATCGGTCCAGACCTCTCTGAGTTAGAGGGATAAAAATTTGACAAACAGGTGTTTTTTCTCATGCATGTAACTTATTACCTATTGTTCTAAGAAAATTTTCGGAAAAAATTTTTTTTTTAATTTTTTTTTTTTTTTGCTAAATCAAACCATTTTTTACCTTTTTTTTTTGAAAAAGGGCATTTTTTTTCATAAGAAAGCTTAGGATTTTTCCTTTAAAAGCTTTTTGGTCGCTTAGTGGGATGGGAGTGGGATATCTATAAAAAATAAATGTTTTGTAACTCAATTTTTCACAAATGCACTATTTTGAATTTTTTCCTATTTGTGTGTAAAACCTTACAAATAAAACGTATACTGAGAAACTAGACAAATTAACCTTTCCGAAGTTATGTAACATACCTTCATAACATAACAGAAGAGAATGGTCCTCTGTAACCTGAAAGAGTTATTTGCAACATTTCAATCAGAACACGAGAATGTTAAAATTGGCTTCACGAAATTTACCCAAATGAGACATTGCGTTTTGGCAGGAAGCAGCGGAACTCACACAGCATGCGTTTGCATTTACTATGAAAATGTTAAACCGATGTTGAAGGAAATCAACTTAAAGTATTTAACAGATGATTCGGCAGAATATTTACACGGTTACCGCGATTGCCTTAAATTGACTGTGTGTCCTAATGCAACAACTTCTTGACACTTAGGTGAATGTACCAATTGCCCGAAAACCACATTCATCAAAGAAAATTTAATCAACTCTTTAGATCGAGAATACATAGAGGAGGTCAAATTTGATTCTTGGATTCAGGCTGACAGATGCACATTGAAAACAATCATTTTAAATTTGGATGATTTTGTGGAAGACATGTGTACAGGATTGCTAAGCTTGAGAAACCATGACTTTTTAGTCAAAGAGTAATGGTCATTCTTCAAGGATTTCGCAGAAAACTATAAATATGTTCTTCAGGATGCCATACAATCATTCCGCTTCAATAACGACCAAGCAACTATATTCACAGTAGTTATTTACAACATGAAAGATGAAAAACTGGAACACAAAAGTATGGCAATCATATCCGACGATTTAAAACATGATACCGTTGCAGTTTATGAGTACCAGAAGAGAATACTAAAATTTCTAAAATCTAAATTTACAGTAAAGAAGGTATACTACGTTTCGGACGGAGCTCGTCAACATTTTAAAAACAAAAGTAGCTTGGCAAATCTTATGGCCCATGAAAAAGATTTTGGAATGCCAGCTGAGTGGCATTTTCATCCTACTGCTCATGGTAAAGGAGCATGTGATAGTATTGGAGCAAACCTTAAAAGAAATGCAGCGAAGTATAGCCTACAGTGCTCTCATCAAGATCGCAACTTAGATGCGACTGCTTTAGGCCATTGAGCAAAGAGTTATTGTAAAGAAATTAAAATAGTTTTTAGTAGCAAAGAGGATCATCAGGAAACATTGAAAACACTGAAGAGCAGATTCGATGCTGCGGTAACAATCGATGGCACCGCTCAATACCATGCTTTTATACCGCTTGTCGATGGAAGACTCAAGTTGAAAAAGTTTTCTGCCTCTATTCAATGCGATTTCTTTCCAAAGACAACAAATAAACCAGCAGCGAAATCAACAGCTGAACCTAGTAACGCCAAGAAAGGATTGACAAAAAAACGCAGTAAATAAAGGCGACAAAAAAGCTGGATGAAAGACTGGGTATTTAAAAATTTACAAGACTTAAATAATTCATCAGCTACAATAAATTAAGTATAAAAATAGTTATGATATAAATGGATCTAATGCAATTAAGATCAAATTTTAATAAATTATTTATCTTTTTATTTTTATTATTATTATTATTATACATTAATTTAATTATTATTAAAAATAAATAAAAAATAATAATTTTTCAACATTTCTATAGAAAAAAAGCGACTTTTTTCCTGAGGTTAATATATTCTGGGTATTACAGTATCGAGGGTATAAAATTTTAGTTAGGCATGTTATATACCTTCGGAAAGTTTAGTTTATCTAGTTTTTCAGTATAAGTTTTATTTGTAAGGTTTTACACACAAATAAGTTTTTTTGATATATTTCCCACTCCCATCCCACTAAGCGACCAAAAAGCTCTTAAAGGAAAAATCCTACGCTTATGAGAAAAAAAAAATACTTTTTTTGAAAAAAAGGCAAAAAATGTTTTAATTTAGCAAAAAAAAAAGTCTACAAATTTTTTTTTTTTTTTTTAAGTATTTTTTCCCGAAATATTGAAGAAATAGCTATCTAAACTCTTTGGGAGAAAATTTTCTAAGAACAATAGGTAATAAGTTACATGGATGAGAAAAAACACCTGTTTCGCCAAAATGTCAAATTTTTGTCTCCTCTAACTCAGAGAGATATGGACCGATCTTGTTGAAAAATTGTGTCTAAACTACTATCCAATAGGACTAACCTTGGTGCAAATTTCATTCCGATCGGAAGACATCGGTTTCAAAAGTTGGTGCACTTGACATGAAATCCCCCATATATATAATTTTATGCATGAACAATACAACTCTCATTTTTCGTAGATTATCAAAACTAATATCATATCCTTTCATACCATATATATAACTCACAATATTATTAAATACCACGTTTGTCTTCCGCCTTCTCTGCGTATCGCAACTGACAAAAAAGCTCACAACCGTATAATAATAAAGGCATTAAATAAGTTTTGGCAAGAAATATCCTGATTTTAACTGGAGTACCAAATGTACGACCGCATGTGTAATTTATATGATATGTCCAAGTAACAGTGTTATTGAAAACAAGACTCTATCTCTTCGGTCCAACTAATTGAATATAGAAAATAAGCATAAATCAAACTTGACTGGCATTGCTATTAAATTTTTTTTTTCCAGATATGAAAAAGTTCATATCGGGTGCTATATTTATATGGGGACTAGGTCGAAAAATGGACCGATCCTGACCATATTTGGTAAAGTCACTTATATTATGAAAAAAAAATAGACCTTCTATACGATACCCTACACCATGCGTTTAGAGACCCTATCTCTTAGGCCCAACTAACTGGACATAAAAAATAAACATAAACCAAATTTGTGTGGGATTTTTATAAATTTTTTGGCTGCAGATATGAAAAAGTTCATATCCGATGCTATATCTATATAGGGACTAGACCCAAAAATGGTAAAGTCTCTTCTATTTTGCAAAAATGTATACAAACAAAATTTGAGAAGAATCAGTGCAACATTTTTGTTTTTTGATAGATTTAAGTGAAGATCGGGAAGCAGCTCTATGTGGAGCCTATGACTAAGAGTTGTCCCATAGGAATAATTTGGACTACTCATTAGCGGATGTAATAAACGCTTACAAACCCAATTTGAGTAAGATCTATATGATCTATATGATTTGGATCTTATGGCAATTTATGTCGATTTCATAGGGGTCATTAGTATGGGGGCTAGGTCTGAACATGGACCGATTCTCACCATATAATAATAAAATAAAAATAAATATAATAAAAGATGGGTCTAGGTCAAATATTTGTGGTAGTTAAAAACAGCAGCACAAAGTCATTATACCCAAACCACATAGTGGTATAGGGTACAATGAATTTACTCCCCAAAAAACGTAAACATTGGGGAATTTTGTCATCATGAACAAATTCCCCAATCCCGTACAAATTTTTGGGGAGAAAGTTCATTTTTTTTTGAGGAATTTGGTAAGCATAGTGAACCGATTTTCAAGTCAAAGGCTTTTGGATCCCGGGCAAGACCGGGTGAAAACAGCTAGTATATTAATATTTGCGACCTTTATTTTGATCACAAAGTTTACATGGACACACAGACGGACGGACAGACGGACGGACGGACGGACGGACATCGCTAAATTGACTCAAAAGGTGATTATAGGTCGATTGGTATAATAAAAGATGGGTCTAGGTCAAATATGTTTGGTAGTACACCTAGTGGTATACAACTATTTACAATATGCTACACGAAGCTGGAAATGAACCACTCGAAGCCACAAAAACATTATTATTTTTAAGTTACTACAATTCTGGCTCCCCTATATTCAAGATAACTTACTAATAAATTATGTAACTAACGAAACTTAAATAAAATCCGGTCGTATTAGCAACTTTGCTAGAAAAAATGATCTCCCATTTAGACCAATAAATAATAGTTTAGTATCCTCGTACTCTCGTTGGCACCTTCATCCTGATTGTTTAGTAACTTCATTAAATGACTTTCTTAACTCATCCATGCCAGCCGTCATTTATAAGAAATGTTTCCTACAAATTACGGAAACTTTTTGCAATTATAGAATTATATACACGGATGGTTCCAAAGAAACAAATAGCTTAATAACCTTAAACTCCGTAAATAAAGCTTCCATTTTTCCTACAATTTCCACAGTTTTTCAGCTGAACTAATACCCATATTTGAAGGAATAAAATATATAAAGATAACATGACAAGTACAATTATTTGCACCGATTCATTTTCTTCTATAGAATCAATAAAAAATCTCCACAACAACAATTATTACTCCGCATGCATCAGAAATTTTCTGATTAATAACTATTCTAAAGTCAGAATACTATGGGTCCCAGCTCATTGTCAAATACCTGGGAATGATAACCTAAATATTGTTGATATGCTTAATCACATTAGAACTAAAATAAAAACAGAAACGGACAAATGGTCGAAAACATCCAACTGGTATCAGGAAATTAATCAGGACCAACCCAATATTAAAAGCCTTTAAATATGGCGAATTTATTAGCAACAAAAATCTTATTAAATTTATAGGACATACAAATCTTACCCACAAACACATTACAGATCCAAACGCTTCTAACAAGTGGATCGGTCAGGTAATTATTGTACACCTGCACTAAATTTGAATCAACTCGGAATCAAGCAATATATATAGGAAGTTTTAATAACCATGTACACATGTATGTATAGCGATTGTCCTCAAAATCAAATGTAAACATTTATAACCATATTCTACATATTATGCAGTAACTGAAGGCCATTTTTGCCATTGCTATATTTTACGTATTATTCGTTAGCTGAAGGCCATATCCGCCATTGCTATATATAAGTTATCTTAGGTATTTATAGTTAAGATAACTAATAAATAAATAAAATAAACTATAAACCAAAACATAAATGTATCACATTAGATAACTATTTAATCTAAATTATAAGTCAAATATATTAATATATTAATTCAACAAACAAAAGAGAGTTTAAAATATAAGTAAAAGATCATGAGTAATGACATTGGCTTTGAACAACAATACAACGATTAAGTTTTTTTTTGGTGTTTTTGAACATTAAGCCATTTGTTCACTAAATTGCGGTAGTTATTGCACTTTTACATTTTGATAAAACTGATAAAAAATATACATGTGGTTGAAACTGATTTTGCATGGAAATATCTGCATTGCTTTGACATTCTTTAATATTTACCTCTCACATTATTTTATAACATTCGTCAAACAAAAGACGAATGTAACAATTGTTAAAAGGGTTTAAGTAAAATGGCATCATTGTTGGAGTGACAAGGAATTACAATTTACTTATGCAGCCGCAACAAATCCAAACTTTACTACAACAATGATGGACTCCATTAAGAAGAGTAACGGAGTTATATTCTTCGGATGTGGCACTTGCACTAATGCCAACGAAATTCGAGTGCAAATTCTAGGAAATTTTATTTTTTCATTAAATAAACACCCTAAAGGTATGCTAATCAATTATACCCAATTCGCAAATCAACACAAAAAACAAACTCATTTTTATTACAAACACTTTAACAAATTTAATAAACACACACATGGCATTTTATAATTTTAGAACAAAACATAGGTCACAAGAAATCGCCTAGCCTATTAATATTATAGATTTGAACTCAGTGAACAATATCAACACTCAGAATAAAGACATTGCGGTCTAAACTAGATAAACTGTAAACAAGCTGTCTGACAATAATTACTCAAACTGTTCTCATATATTTAAAACAAATTACAGCAGAATTTAGTCAATGTACCTCATTTAGAAAATAAGAGAGGTTATCTTAGGTAATAAGTCCATACGAGGTCAACTCTACCATCGAATGTTGTTATAACATTCTAATTTGCCTTTTGAAAATCTGTATGCCAATATATTTTAAATTGGAAGTATATTATAACTCGAGCTAACACATCGATATTAACTTGTGCATTTATATAAAGTAGAATTTGGTACAAGGCCAGTTCAATAGTGTTTTTAAAAGGGATCACGCATATACATTAACGACCATCTTACTCTTACTGCATTGAACTATAAGTACAGAAAAAGTACTAAAGCGGAGAAATTCAAAAAGTATAAGATCGCAAAGAAGCATATGCCTGAAGCTAACGGCGATTAAAAAGTTTAGAGACGATTAGTGCTATGATAAAATCTACTAAAACTGTTGATGCTACATCGTTTAATCAGAACGAAATTCTTGAAGATAATAATCAAGGTCAAACTAGCAGATATTTGATACTAAAAATGTATTTTGAGTTTGTTTTTTGTGTTGATTTGTGAGTTGACTATAATTGATTAGCATACTTTAAGGGTCTTTATTTAATGAAAAATAAAATTTCCTAGAAGTTGCGCTCGAATTTCGATGGCTGGAATCTGTTGGTATTATATTACTGCTTTCGGATATACAGTAAGACTCAGAAAATTTCAAAAAATAGTGGTCCAAAGGTAAACAAAGACACAAATAAATTATCCCTTTTATTTTTATAGATTTGTATTTTTACGAGCGAAAACAGTTTAAGTATCGTAATACTAACACATGCTACGTTATTCTTCTTCTATTCAAAATAAAGTCTTCAAGTACCTGGTACTTGAAAACTTCATCTAATAGCATCTTCATGAAATTATTGACAACAATACTACAAAGATATGCACATTTGGAATGGATTTTATTTATAATTGGTATGTACAAATGGAGTTTTGTATGTTTGTTTGTGGTTTATAGGAGAGTATACTACAGTACAGTAGGTAACTGGTAACAGTAGGTAGGTAACAGTAGTAGGTAACAGTTACAGTAGGTAACTGCCTACCCGGAAGGAAAAATAGGTTATATATTTTAGGTTTTTCGAGTGGCCGTGGCGCCTCCCATGTAAAGTGGATTTTTTACATCTAATTTTAACATATATAATATCTGGCGTACTACGACAGCAAGAGTTCTAAATCTATGTACATTAGCCTGTCCCAAGCCATAAGGGAGAAATTTTTTTTATCGAAATTAGACACGCATACCCTCTAGTTTTTTTACATTTTATCTAAAAATGACAAAAAAAAAAGTTTCATTACGATTGGACAGTGGTAACCCGTGCCTCCTTGACGCCAAAGTTTGAAAAAATGCCTATTTTAAGCGTATTTTGCTCTTTGGGTTATCCTTGGAGAAAATTAACCAAAAAAAAAAAATACCAGAATGAATTTTTTTAAATAGAGGAGACAAATACAATTCCAAAATGCATTCATTTATTAAAATCGGTTAATAATTGATAAAGTTATAATATTTTTAACACAAGAACCACAGTGCAAAGTTGCGTTGTATTATCAAAGTCCCGTTATTTTGCCAATTTGTAAACACATGAATACAGTCTCGGCATCAGTATGGACTATTTTGTTCTCTTTTCGTCTTCATTCTTCAGAATTTCTCGTTCAGTGAACACGTGTTTTTAATTTATAATATAAACTTTGAATAAATCAATATGTCGGTGGGATTACGAAGTGGTAAAAAGAATATATATCTAATAGGCGGTGTAGAACATCAAATAACTGGGTCAAAACTTCCTTCTAATAATCAGTTATGAGTGTTTTATTTTACAATCTACGTGTAGTAAATTTAACTGTTAACGCAAGCGCAAACCTTGTTATTCGTGAATGCATAATATATTGCGAAAAGGCTCGCATACCCACCAAAGCTATCCCTAATTGTGTCAAAAAGCTTGTGCAACTTTATGAATTTTGGAGAAATTTACAAAAGAATGCTAAAAAACTCAAGACGGCTATGTTCAACAGCGCCAAGGATTTTTCAATACTTTAGACAATTTATTCGACATTGCTCACATAAACGCACTTCAGACAATCAAAATAAGCGAAGACAAAACATTTCTGCAGCGCAAGAGGGAGCCGGGGCAACCTGGCTGCTTAACTGGAGTCGACAAAAAGCTGGCTGATAAGGAAGAAAGGGTTCATCTTAGGACGATCGAGGAAGAGAAGCGGCAATGAAAATGTTTTATCGAAGCATTACCCTCAACGTCTTCTTTTGACGAGGAAGAATACTATTTATCTTCCGACTCAGATGGAACAGTAGATTCACACGAGAGTGTACCAACTTTAGCTACAGAAATTAAACACAAAATACGTAAAACATATAAAAAAGACTTTATTACTCCAAAACTAGTAGCAGCTCTAGATAGATGCCAGCTAACCTACGAGACTCTATGTTTATTCTTGAAGCTACGCCTGAGGCACTTGGGCACACTGCAGACGATTTTTCTATCAGCAAAAGTACAATTCAAAGAATTCGTACTACAAGACGGAAAGATCGTGCTGAAGCCATAAAACGCAACTTCCAAGACAAGGTGCCAGATGTTGTGACAGTTCGTTGGGATGGAAAACTTTTTCCAGCTTTGGACTCACGGAAATCGAAAGAAGAGAGGCTTCCCATAGTAATATCATATGGCAGTCAAGAACAGCTACTTGCTGTGCCACGTTTGGAAAGTTCCACAGGAAGGGAACAGGCTCAGGCGGTATGGAATGCAATTGCATACTGGAATCTAAGATAAGGTACAAATTCTTTGTTGCGATACTACAGCGTCTAATACAGGCCGTGTTAATGGTGCTTGTACGCTTATCGAACAAAGACTTAATAGGGAAGTTATTATATATGCCTGCCGTCATCATATATATTAATTGGTGCTAAAAGCTGTTTTTGAAATAAAAGTCACTCATGTGACCACAAGCCCTGACATTCCCCTCTTCAAAAAGTTGCAAGATAACTGGAAGCATATCAACACAAAGAAAGCACAGTTATATAGAGAAAAGTTGTCAACGTACATTGCTGATTCAGAAATTGAGGACTTGCTTGCTTTTTACAAAGCCAAATTAACTGACGAAACGCTCAAAAAGGATTATCGGGAGTTGGTAGAGCTATCAATAATATTCCTAGGTGGAGATGACGAAAAGAAATTAAAAATAAGGCCCCCAGGAGCCATGCATCAAGCTCGGTGGTTAGCAAGAGCCCTTTATTCTTTAAAAATAACATTATTTAGTACTCAATTGAACATTGAAATTCAGGATAAAATAACCTTGTTTGAAGTCGGTCTGTCCATAGTGACTTCCTACGTCAAGCCGTGGTTGCAATGCGCATCAGCAATAAAGACACCTTACCAATATTTGTGGGTTTTAAAAGCTATGAAGGACTACGAAAGAATTGATAAAAGCATTTCAAAGGCAGCCTTATACAAGCTAAGCCAACACTTATGGTATTTGACTGACGAAATAGCTATACTGGCACTAAGGATACTAAGGTGAAAATGGTAGCAAATTTAAGCAATGAACACATAATAAGTCATGGCAAAAGTATATCCCATTGAAGGAAGAAATATGGGTCCTTTATACGGTTAGTATTGAATCCTACTTACAAGTTGTTTGCTACGTTTTATATTTATACAAATATACACCACGTTTCTCTTTTTTAATTTAGAAAAAAACATTTTTGACTTTGTTTCGGTCAAAAGTAAATTCTTGTTCGATCGTCTCAATATTGACGCCAGTTTTCTAAAACAAAGTCCAACTCTGTGGTCGAATAATGTTTCATTTCAAGAAGCCAGGAAACAAGTGTCCACATTGAGAGTGGTTAATGATACAGCTGAAAGAGCGGTCAAGCCAATGAAGGATTTCCATGGATTAATCACGACTGAAGAAGATCAAAAGCAGTATTTATTACGTTGTGTACAAGAACACCGAAAAGTTTACCCAGATTGTAATAAAAAAAATTTAAAAACAAAATTAGAATAACGATATTATTAACTTTTAAATGTTATATGCAATATACTCGTAAGACCATAAAAGATGAGTTCTTGTATTGAATATTTCATATCATATATAATTATTGACTGATTTAAATAAATTAAATTTAAGTTAAAATTAATTTTTTTCGAGCGAAAAAATCAAAAAATGCGAGTGCAGCATCGTTTTTAATTTTTCAAAATTTCGAGGTTGTCATCTTTGCAGGCCCACTGTGCAATTTCCTTTGGGACTATGTAGCCACAATGACCATATTTCGATGGAAACACCTCAGCAATGACTATGTTAAGTTTCGTTCTAAGCGAACAAATAGTTTAGAAAATCCTGAGTTATGCCTAATTTATTCATGAAAACCCCCACTGTGCAACGCTCTGTGCACTGTGGTGTTCGTGTGTTAAAAATATTATAACTTTATCAATTATTAACGGATTTTAATAAATGAATGCATTTTGTAATTGTATTCGTCTCCTCTATTTAAAAAAATTCATTCTGGTATTTTTTTTTTTGTTATTTTTCTCCAAGGATAACCCAAAGAGAAAAATACGCTTAGAATAGGCATTTTTTCAAACTTTGGCGTCAAGGAGGCACGGGTTACCACTGTCCAATCGTAATGAAAATTTTTTTTTTTTTTTTTTGTAATTTTTAGATAAAATGTAAAAAAACTAGAGGGTATGCGTTCGAAAATATCGAAAAAAAAATTTTTGGGACACCCTAATGTACATGTACATATTAAACTAATTTGAAGTGTTGCAGGATCGGACCAAGGGGTGTAATATTTATAAAGTAAATACTAAACAAATATCTGGAGTACTCTAATAGTGAAAGCGTTGGAACCTTATCAGAGTTCATGCGTTCAGACCAATGGGCGTGACACCTCCTCTACAAAAAATTTACAGTACTATGAAAATGACAGTCTTGAAACTTTTGACAAGTACATTAATTACAAATGTGGAAAATATGGGCGGAATCCCCAAAAAGAAAAATCGCCAAACCCAAAAATTGCGAATAACAAAAATCACCAAAAACAAAAATTGCCAGATCCAAAAATCGAGAATAAAAAAACAAAAATCGAGAAAGTCAAAAATCGCCACAACCCAAAATCGTGAAAAACAAAAATCGCTGAAGCCAAAAAGCGGTAAAATTGAAAATCGCTAAAATCAAAAATTATCAAAATCAAGACTAGCAAAAAAAAAAAAAATCACCAAATCAAAAATCATCTAAATCAAAAATAGTCAAAGCCGAAAATCTCGAATAACAAAAATCGCCAAAATTACAAATACCAAAAATCGTCAAAGTGTAAATCGCCTAAAACCGAAAATCGCGATTTAGAGAAATCGCCAAATTTAAAAATCACCAAAGACCAAAAATCGCAAAAATCAAAAATCGCCAAAATCAAAAATCGAAAAAAAAAACAATAATCGCTAAAGTCAAAAATCGCCAAAGTGAAAAATCGTCAAAATCAAACATCTACAAAATCTAAATTCGCAAAAAGAAAAATCGACAAAATCAGATATGGGCAAAATTTCTACAAAATGTTTTTCCAGTTTTTTTTTTATATCGTTACGATGCACATTGGGTTGAAATGTGTCCAAACTGGCGGTTAATTGAAATTTTAGAATTAAGTTTTTGCCGTAATGATTGGTATCGAATAAAACTAGATAAAATTCTACATCACTATTTAAAATTTGAACCATCTAAGTTGTTTACTTCATCCGTTGTGAGCTGTCAAATTTAGCTAATTATTGCTGTTTTCTTAAAAAGTGAAAAAATTGAAATTTGATAAAAAGCAGTGCTTATTTTTTTAAATTTAAAATTAATAAAATTAAACTCTTATGATGGAACCTTCAACTTCAGGTATTTAAGTGAACAAAAAATGATTTTGTGTTTATAAAAATATGTGTGGAAATATTTTTAATATTAAAAAAAAAAAAAAAACTCTAAAATCGGGGTATTTTCCATATAAGATGGACCGGAAGTAACAAAGTAGTAAAGTATGGGATTTCTACTTGATATTGCAAACAAAAAAGTTTGCCTTTTTCTTGTCCCGTTTTAAGATGTTAATAATTTTATGTAAAAAGTCTTGTTTTCAAAATTCCTTTATTTATCATACCCACAGTGTTTTTGTTGTTACTATTGTCTTACTCTCAATGTTAGCTATTTTTGTTGTTGTTGATATTATTGTCAATATGTTTTGATATTTAATAGAGATGGCTGCGTGAATGGCGTTTGATCACCTATGTTCACAATGGTGACCAATTTACCAGAAAAGAATAAAAATTAACACTCAATTCCAGCGAAAAATAGGACTTTCTAATAATTTACCAAATTCACGTGATGGTTTTACATCTTATACTAATTTGCCCGTGCTGACTATCGTAATTTATAAATAATAATGTTTGCGAATAAACTATTTTACGCGCCCATCTCTATTGCCGTTATTTTTGTGCTTGTTTTTATGTTTTGTTTTACAGTGGTGTTTTTTGCTGTTTTAAAATATGTAGTTTTTGTAAAGTGCGTATTGTGTTTTTTATTAAATGAAGTAATCGGTTTAACGGAATTGGAAAACCGATTAAACAGTTAAATTAAATAAGAACAAATTTAATATTTTTAGGAATAAGCCCCAAAACTATTTCTATATCGCACCTAGAACTATACAACTTTATGAGAAATACCGCTTTAAATGATTGGAACAATTTTCTTAAAATGAGCGTATAAACCCCAGCAATAAGAGTTTTTTCAACCAAACGTTACATAATTTTATTAAACAGTTTAAATCTCGATATACTAAATGTAAAAGATACCATGATCGTTTTTTGAATTAAATACTGAATGGCTAAATGCTTCTATCTCATTTGTTCCTCCACCAAATAAACGAGATCGCAAGGAACTTTCATTCGAAGATTGCAGTGAGAAAATTAAATCTAAGAAAAGTAGAAGCATAAGAGATAGTATTTCATTGCCAGTTTTGACTCATGCTACACAAATGAGTTTAAGAGCTTCTGGAAATGTTGAGGCAGCGAAGCTAGTTAAAGAAATAATAACGTCAACACCTACAAGGGCTGTAAAATATAGAAAAAGCTTTAAGCAGGCTAAACCAAAACAACTAAGTGCAGAAGAAGTACTTAGCGTTTTAATAGAAGCAAAATTAACTCGACATAGTTATAATATTATAAGAAGGGTGGCTCCGGAAAAATTTTCTTCGTATACTAAAGTACAACAAGCAAAACAAAGGTGTTATCCCAAACGAGATCAAGTAAAATTTTGTGAAACTTCAGCACAAGTTAGTCTTCAAGGACTTTTAAATCACACGGTTGAAAGACTAGTTATGCTGCCAAAAATGTTATGATATTTTAACAGAAAAAAAAATATCAAACTTAACCTTGTTTTCAAAGTGGGGTTTTGATGGAAGCTCCGGACATAGTTCGTACAAACCGGCTTTTTATAGTTCTAATGCAAGCGACTCTTCAGTGTTTATAACATCCATCATACCACTTAAACTTGTTAGTGGAAATGAATTAGTTTGGAAAAATCTTTGTCCTTCATCAACAAATTTTGTAGGCCTTTAAAGATAGAATACACCAAAGAAACAACAAGTGTATCTAATTTAGAAAAAATTAGGGTCGAGGATGAAAAAAAAATCTTGAAGAAACGTTAGTTTTAGTTGGAGAAAATTCCTTAAAGGTTTATCACGATTTGTTTTTAGTAATGATAGATGGAAAAGTGTGCAACGCAATAACGGGTACGAATTCCACGCAAAAGTGTTATGTATGTGGCGCTACAAGTAAGATGTTCAACTCAGTTGACAGCATGATTGTTAGGGAAGTTAGAACAGACACTTTAGAGTTTGGGCTATCAATACTACATGGATGGATTCGATTTTTTGAGTGCCTTCTCCACTTATCGTATAAAATTCCAATTCAAAAATGGCAAGCACGATCAGATGAGGACAAAAAAATTGTTGCTGAAACAAAACTACAAATTCAGAAAGAGTTTCGTGAAAGAACAGGTTTAATTGTTGACCAGCCAAAGCCGGGCTTTGGTAACTCTAACGATGGAAACACCGCTAGACGTTTTTTTTAAATGCTGAAATATCAGCTGAAATAACAAAAATGGACCTAACACTAATTAAAAAAATGTACACAATACTAATTGTTGTTTCATGTAGTCACGAGATTAATTTGGAAAGTTTTCGTAATTTCGCTCACAACACAGCAAAGTACTTTGTTTATCCCTGGTTTTGCATGCCTCCCACATTACATAAATTTTTAACTCACGGCCCGGAAATAGTACAACATGCGCTTTTACCAATAGGAGAATTATCAGAAGAAGCTCAAGAAGCAAGGAATAAAGACTTTAAGAACTACAGAGAGCACTTTGCTCGAAAATGCAGCCGGGAAAAGTCGAATGAAGATATTTTTAATAAATTTCTATTAAGTTCAGACCCATTTATATCGAGCATTATCAGGCAATATGAACAAAAAAAAAAGAAAATTTATCGAAGTCAGAATAAGATCTATTAATACATATTACAAAAAATTTCTCAAGAAAATCGTGATGGTGACTACAATGAGAGCGATAATAATGATTATGGTCATGATAATGATAGTAATGATGACGATGATAATAATGATAATGATGATAATAATGATGATGATGATACAGATGACAGTAATTGTAATGATGATACAGATGACAGTAATTGTAATGATGATACAGATGACAGTAATTGTAATGATGATAAAGACTATGATAGTTCAAGTGATGAATAAGAAATAGAGAATATTCAAATAAATTACTTTAATTAAATAAAAAAAAAATAAAAATCCATTAAAAACGTTAGAAGTTTTGTTTTTTTGCCTAATTAGGGTATTGTTAATACAAAAACAATATTATTCGTTAATTGCACCCTTCCTTGAATTAATCTCCAATTTAGGTATAATCGAAGCCACTGGGCGATGGGTTACAGCTGTTATAAGATATAATTTACAACACAAAAATGTCAAAGTACAAGATTATCTTATGATTAGTTAATGCCAAAATTTCATTTCTCGCAGACATCCCTCATTACCAAATAAGTGTTGCCAATTTGATTTTATTTTTTTGTTTGTTTTGCAGCCACAGTCAAAGATTGAAGCAGCTTAAACATAAATCCCACATGATACCAGTGATAAACTGTGTAGTTATGTGACGTGTGCTGTTGAATACGATAATATCTAATAATTTCACATGCTTCAACATACTTCATGTTCACTAAAGAAGGTAAAGATAACTTGCTGTACGATATGCGCATTAGGGTGCAGATTTTCTTCATTCGAGTCTAAGTGGAAGCTGTGCAAATTGATGTAAAAATACTTTATCAGAAAGATTCGTTTGATCGGAGTCCATCAAGAGGGTGCTCATAGCCACTCAAAATATATAAAAAATTTGAATTAAAAAACTTTCAAATTTCAATGTTATTTTTTTTTATAAGACCATTGCTTAGGATAAAAGTTTACTTTGATATATTTATTTCGTCTATAAATAAAATCATTTCAGACTTTATAATATATATAAAAATATATAATAGAATTTAAAACTAGTACTTAAAAATACATTTTATATTATGAAATTATATTATAAATTATATAATAAATTTTCAACCATATAGTCGTCATCTTATACACAAGTAGCCAGATCAAGATTTTTAATATCCCTCATCATGGTTTTATAATTTTGATATTTTTTTTATATATGGTAATTGCATTGAGACGGGTGTGACCACGATACTTACATTTTTGGTTCTAATTCAGAAATATAAATTTTAAAAATAAAAAAAAAGCTGCAATTCCCAAGGATGTTAATCTTAAAAACGTTTAATAACAGTTAGACACTTTAGGAACATGATTTCTGCTCAGAATGGAAACTAGAAAGCCGTGATGGGTGTGACCTTACAAATTTTAGCTTTTCAACAATTATGACTTTCAGGTTGCATTCTGTAAAGTTTTGCGTAGAACACGCACAACTATTTTGATGTAGTTAATTGTTTTAAGTATTTTTGATTATATTAAATCCTTACTGTCTGCAAAAAAACAATTTTTGCTTAAAAAAACTTTTTAGAAAATGTGACGGCTGTGACCTCTTTATGTGACGGGTGTGACATAGTATGAAAACTCAGAAAGGTTGAAGAAATAAAACTTTTTATTGACTTCAATTATATATGTTTTAAAGTAATTTTTTATATGTATAGTAAACATACACAGAGACCGCATCCGCTCTTTTAAAGTTATGATTTTTTTGAATATTGTTTATTGGTTTGACGCATTCCCACCTTTTGTTTAAAAAATAACTATTCTGCATTAAGTCTTCTTTAGATGCGTAAAGAACGGCAATGTTATTCAATTTCTTTTTTTGTACTAGATATTTGAAATAGCCCAACGGTGTTTTCGTAATACATTCTCGAGCTTTAATCGCTGTCCTGTTCTTTTTACAGTTGCGCCGATACCATCCACAGCTCCTTTACCATGGCCAGTAGCAAAAAAATTCCAAGTAACTTCTAATCCAAAATCCTGCGGCGCATGACAAATTTTAAAAATATTATATCGATTTTTAAATTGAGATGCACAACCATCCGAAAAAAGTGCACAACTAACAAATCAACCTTTGTTTTGAGTTATTTTATAAGCATTTTTAAGGAAACCCAAATATTCCAGGCGCACGCTGTAAAAACTGTAACTTATGGATGGTTCCAATGTGCACTTTGGATTTCGTCGCGGGAAAATATATCAAAATTTTCAGCGAACCCACTTGCAAAACAGCTTCGTTCTGGTCTCGTATCTCTTTCATGTCTTGGAAACAATGTGCCTGCATATGGCTGGCGTGCCAATGCGTTTTAAATTGATCCAATTTAAATTGAAAAATTTTCAAATATTCGTCTACAGAAGCTTCCTTAACATTTATTTGGAAATACCCTTCTTCACTTGTCCACTGCTTCCACGACACTGTAATAGTCCCATTATAATTGGGCAATTCACAACAGGTGTTGTATGTTGTATTTTGTATTAAAATACACAATACAATCATTTGTTGTGAACAGTCAGTTGTATTTTCATAATGTAAAACGTTTTCTTTAGTAATTATGGACCCAACGAGGAAAGGTCGCTTCGTCACTTCTGTTATTTCGTACAAGAGCAAGCACATGTCGGTGTTTGCTTTTTGATCATAAGATATACCCTGGAGTTTTAATTACGTACCTCTTCTATTTTAATTTAGAATATAAAAAAAAATTAAAATGTTTTGGTTAAGACTGAAAGAGAAAATACATACAAAAAATATAAACATTAATTTTTATATAAATAAACTTACCGTTATTTGCATTATTTGTAATTTTTTATTTTATTATTATTTATGCTGTTAAAATTGTATGTATTTGTTTCTTTCTTTTTCATAAAAACTGGCATTCACTTGGGACTGATATGTTATGATACAATATACAATATTTACTAAACATAGCAAATGAAGTTGTATCGCTGTATCAGATTTTTCAATGAAAATTACCAATAACAATTTTACACTATTGTAAAGTAATACACGATACAACAGATACAATGATACAGCACCTGTTGTGAATTGCCCAAATATAATGGTAAGAGATCTGGTACATTATACAATAAAGACAATCATTTCTTATAATATACATTTCTCCCTATACAAATTGCAGCATATTGACTGCAAGACTTTTGTGGGACTGTCGGGTATGGTGGAAAAAATCTTATGAGCGACATCTATCCTAAATTTTAAGTTTGCATGATAGGATCAAATACACGTATTAAGAGGAGTTTCCGCAACAAGGCACACACTTGGTGGCCGATAATTATAAAACAGGGATTTCGCAATTCTAATTATTGGATTTTCTTCTTTGAATAAATTGCAGCACTCACCAACTGTCATGTTTAGATATCTTTCTTGATTTTTTTCACGACTGCATTTTGAGGGATTTTTTACGAGCTTTACGTCCTTAATTCCAGGTGCTTGTCAACTGATATCATCCCTCAGAAAAAAACCATTGATTTTTTCAATGTCACCAACCGGAATTTTGATTCTTGTGTTTACTGGAGGCACCACATATTCTGAAGAAACGTCTTTGAAGAGTTGCTTAATAATAGTAATTCTTTTTGATGGACTATGAGAAAGGTTACGTTTAGCTTTAGTAACCGCATTTTTTAATGAACGCTGTGATTTAAAACTACCAATTCTAGATATACTAAAAACGCTTAAAATTGCTTATTCATCCTTTTTCCGTTGTCTGCTCTTTCGTTTTCTTTCTTGATCATTTCTTCTTTTTTCTTCCAATGACTCCTTATCCATCATAGCAAATTTAATAAACACACAATAGCATATGTACAATTTTATATATGTATGTGTTAGTATCAACTTTATATGCAATTTTTTCAAAATAAAGGAAAAAAATTAAAAATCTGTAAATCTGGTGAACAGATAGAATGAAACACCTTTCAAATCATATGCGCTTGGTCAAAATCGGGATAAAACGGTAAAAAAAAAACATCGGTAACAAAAAATCGTCTAGCATATTAATATTATAGATTATTGGTAAAAATTCAAGTAATGTCAGAGATATTATCATGATCAACATTAGAAAAGAAAATTTAGATACTGTTTTGCAAAAATTGCCAAAACATAGAGACAACTTTAATGAAATAATACAAAATTACGATAATAAAATGTAAAAAATCATAGAAACAAAAATACAAAATTCAATCTATCTTGCTCATACTAACGAGGAAGAAATATAAAGGTACTGGAATCGATGGAATTTCACCAAAATAACTAAAAAATAATTCAAGCTTTTTAAAACCGATAAGGACAACCCTTATCAACTCAAGGCAAGATAGTGCAATCATACCTCAATCACTGAAAACCATTTTAATTTGACCAATTTTCAGAAGCGGAACAAAATCTGACTAAATGACCACATTCCTTGTCGGTAGTGTACAGAACATGTTTGTGGTCAAATTGTGCATGCCGTTGTCAATTCGACAACGAGTCATTGACAACGATAATATTGTTAAATTGACACCGACACAGTGTCGAAGTGGTGTCGTTACGCTCCTCCATTGTCCATGGCACTGACATTGTCTCATCATCAATTTCTAAGTAAAAATTCAGAGAAACATAAACAAACCATTGTGTCATCTGCGTCGTAACACTATATTACCTCGCTTTTTGTCCCGGCAAAAAGTTTTTCCCTGAACTCCACACGCAACCCGAGTGGTGGCACTACCTACTTTAAATATTCTTTTTTACATACGGTAAGCTTTTAAAGGTTACTTGTGATGCTAAAAGACACATAAAAATTTTTCTTACTGTATATTCTGCCTTTATTTTCAAACATTGATTTACTTAAGATGCGTTTCCGCATACACCGTAATCGACGCCGAAAACTGAAACCGAAAAACGTTGCTGTTCGTCACCGTTTTTGAAGAGTTTTCGTTTCAGTTGGGAGCGCTGTAGCATAAAACAGAAACTGAAAGGGAATTATTGGGTTCTATTTTTCTATTCTATTGTTTAGTTGTCATTGTGAAGTGGAATTGTACTTTTGGCCGCGGTCGATGCAAACTACAAGTTTACAGCGGTAGACGTTGGCTCATATAGACGAAAAGGCGAGGCAGGCATGTATTTGAAAAGCGGAATAGGGCAAAAAAAATCAGCAGAGAGCAATTTAATATTCCACCAGCAAAAGCTCTACCATGCACTGGAACTGTTTTGCCGAATGTAATATTTGGTGATGAAGCATTTGCCTTGCACATAAACTTAATGAAACCTTATCCAATCACTACAAGATCGACTAAACGCTATTTACAATTACCGCCATTCCCGTGCTAGAAGAACAACGGAAAATGCGTTTGCAATTACGGCTTCGTATTTCCGTGTTTTTCCCACACCAATTGTTATTACTACCCCGCCAACTATCGACAATCTTATTTCTGCTGCATATATTATACAACATAATGCGGTCCGAAAAAATAAATTCACCGGTACAGCCCACGTTCGGAAATTTCGATAATTTCATAATACCAGATAATAATATGATTCCAATTGTAAATACATCAGCTGGTGGCCGACCAAACAATGAAGCATCAATAATTCGCGAAAAATTCAAAGATTATTTCAATGGAATTGGAGCGATTGGCATACTCTTTATAAATGTTTTACCATGCTTTATTTTAAGGAGATAAAATTAAATAAACTACCTTCTGCGTTCAATTCATCGGCCAATCGATTCTTTCCTTCACTGTTGCGGAATTTTGGATGTCGAACATTGAACAAAATTTCATTATTTTTGACAAAGTCAATTATTTTTTCCTCGTCGCACAAAGAAAATTTATTCTTTGTATTCATTTTAGAACTTTCAGTTATTTAATTATTTTTTTTTTAATTTAGAATAAAAAAAGATTTTAATAAATAATGTACGATGTTTGATTTAATATTTGTTCAAAATTAAAAAACATTAAAACATCATGAAAACTATGAAAATACAAAGTGTTATTGAAGCTCAATAAACAAAAATATCACATTTCGTTGCTACAGCAACGAAAACAATCTACTCGATGTTGTTTTCGTTCCGTTGCCAAATAGCTAGTTTTTCGTTGCTGATCGGCGCCGTTACGTTCCTAATTTTCATTGCTGATTTCTGGAACTAACTTTTTTTCGGCGCAAATATATGGAATTTAAGATTTATTTTGTGACCAATATTATTTATGAGATTTTTTTGTTTTTTCCGCGCTAATTATGGTCAATTAAATATTAAGATGATAATAAAAAAAAATTCAAATTATTACATCCTTTTCACTCGACGTTTCGTTGACGGTATTTCAACTTCTTCTGGAGTGTGAACTTTATTGGTTTGATTTTATTTTATTACATTGTCAAGTATTAAATTTGTATAAATTTGTATTAAAACACCATGAAGGGTCATAGCTAGGTCAAATATTTGTAGGAGAAAAATATTTGCCTATATATTTGCAATACAAATGCATAAGGTGTATTTTCCGAAAGTCATCTGGCTTACGATTTATAGCTCGTCAAAGCTTGGAACTAATTTTACTCCATTTTTAGGGCTAAAAGTCGAGACGGACTGGCCGGTTTGCATCCGATTGAAAAATTTTTGCACGAATATTATTTTTTATGCCCAATATACTAGAAAATGAGCGGGGAGCGGAAAAAATAACACTTTTTGTTTTATGGGCGCTCTAATCTCCATTTATTTAAAATAGATCACCAACTATATTTAGGTACTCAAAAAATTCAGTTTCGTGGCTTTGTTCCATTTTATCAATTTATTTATAACGACACTAACGACCACTCTGAATAATGCCAAAACAATGAAAAATTCATAAAATTTCGGCGTTAGCAGAGAATTCGACAACGTAACGTTGTCAATTTCAACACTTTTGTTGTCGAGTAAACATGCGTTGTTAACAAATAAAAATTTTGGCGCATGCGCTTATTTTGAAAACATAATGTAGTCAATTCATATACCGTCGTTTACAATTTGATACCAGGCGTTGTGAAAAAATTGACAACGTAGGGGTGCAATATTGACCACAACCGTTGTCGATTTTGCAACATCATTTTTCCGTCAGAGTAGGTATTTTAACAGGGATCAATAATTGGCATGATAGTGTATGTCCTTTATGAAAACGGCATGATGAGCATGTTTAGAAACAGTACTTTTGATCATAAAAATATGAAGAGTGTAACTGAAATTATGCAAGGACAATTGGATGTTGCATCGAAATGATGTCACGATAATGGAATAATGATCAATGAAGCAAAAACAAAATGATGCATATTAAACCTCCACATATTCAAAATAATAATATTATACCAAAATTCCACAAAAACTACCAATAGAGACTAAAACCATAATCAAGAAAAATGTAATACGTCTATAGAACTAGTCAGCACCCATAAATATCTGGGAGTCCATGTCATCCACAACTTTAAATGCAAGCATCACATAGAATACCTGCAGAATAAATTACACAGGGCCGCCAATACGCTATTTCACCTGAATAACTGTTCAACATTCAGAGTGCTTAGGTAAGCGTACTTTTCATTAGCCAAATCATATACAAGACACGGAATTATTGCTTAGAATAGTACTCAGAATACTCAAAATAGTTTTCTTCAAATCTTATTATTAAATACTGTCAACCATAACAACTTCATAAATAACATATTCAACAGCAAGAACACAATCAATAATAATAACAATAACAACTTCATCAACACCAATTTAAAGAACAATAATAATGTACGCGCATCAAAATCATCAATACACTAGCGATAATAATGCTAGTAACGATGCCCAGCTAGCAAAATCGTCGTAGACAACATTGTCTTTAACGATTCCTTTAAGATATTTTATAATTTATCACGCACGACATTTGTCGATGAAGTTTTCTCTAACGCCGATATAATGGATATTGTCGTTAACGTCAAGCTGGGAGACAAATTACTCAGATGGTCGTGTATCACATCCCGTTGACGGAAAATTCAGCGAAAAATACCTATATTGTCGTGTATCAAGGTCCGTTAACGACAATATGAGCGACAACGTCTTGTGTATGTAGTCCGTCGAACGTTGTTAAAGACAAGTTAAGCGACAGTGTCTATGAGTTGTTCGTGCAGATATTTAATTAAAAAATTTAGTTAACGACCAGCTGGATGATAAATAACTTATACGGCCGTGTATCGAATTCTATTGATGACAAATAGAGCGACGAAATTAAGTTTTGTCATGTATGAGTCTGTTGACGTCAAGATGAGCGACATTATGAGGAAATTGTCATCAGTCATACTCCGTTAGCGACATGATGAGCGACGTTGTCTTTAAGTTGGTCGTATATACCTATGCTTTGCGTTTACAAAAAGGTAAAATAACGGGACTTAATAACGGCTGCAAGACAAAACAAAAAAATTCGAACAATCATTATAATGTGCAAAAAATCTTCGCTAACGACAGGATAAGCGACAAAGGCCTGAAAGTAGTCATATAGTTTAATAGTTAATAGTTTTGTATAACTATGATGGCAGCAAAGATAAAAGGTCATTTAAGAAATACGGAAATTTACTCAAGGCTTTATATGGTAAATATTTTTCAAGAGGTCAACAAATTACAGCGTTTTTTTAATGGCATTATACTTAACAATAAAAAAATCTCTTTAAAATATATTTTATACAGAATCTACAAAGAAGGAGGGACATACACATGAAGACTTCATAAGAGAACTACTGGTTATCTTTTGTCGCATCAAAAATACCTACAATAAAGAGAAGTCAAGAAAACATGACAAGGAAGACCGTTAAAAAATAAAAAATACTATATACTTGTACTTTGACAGTACTGATATGATTTACTTTTGAAAATTTATAATTAATTATTAAAAATGTTTAAGTCTATGTTTTTGTATACAGTATTACATTTTTTAATATTATTACCAATACAATCATTGACGACAGTGTAGAAGACGATAGATGATGACAGAACGTTAACCATAGTCGTTAATGCGAGCATTGATGACAATATTTACAGCATTGTCATTCATATAATCGTTGACGACAAAGTGAACGATATTGTCATCCATACAATCATTACCGAAAAAGTTGTGGACATTGTCGCCTATGTAATCGTTAATGACAAAGCGAACGATATTTACGCCTAAATAGTCGTTGACGATAATGGTGGAATTAATCTTCTACAAAGTCGTCAATGAATATATAGCTGAACTTTTCATTTTTTTGCGTGAGCGACAAACTGAGCGAAATGGTCTCTCTTTTAGTCGTCCACGACTTTCGCGACATTTGTTCGAAAAAGTCTTTGACGATTTGTTCCGGCTGTCCTACGTTTGTCTTCATAGACTTTACATTGTCATGCACCCATCATAAGGGATGTCTTGAAGACGCGGCCAACTGCGTGTAAACATCATCAGTAACGCCAACACCACCAGCGAAAACAACACCATCATAAACAACAACAACTTCAAACATAAAAAGCATCTACTGTCCAATCCTTGCAAATGAATTTTTCAACGAATCAGGTTTTAACATTCTATCGATCGTGAAAACAATGCATGACAATACGCCGAAGGAAAATTCAGAATTGAGCGAAACCACAATATTTTCGGAAAATATACTCTAACTGTCTCCTTACCAAAAGTATTAAATATGTTGCCAGTACACATAATCAACACCAGTAATTAGTATAAACGAAAAAGACATTAAAAATGGAAAATGGATAAAATAAAATAAATGAGTTGAATATTAGCTTAAATTCCTGAAGAAAAGCCAAATAACCTCGCGGGACTGGCCATTTAATTACATTCTATTATTTAATAAAAACTGAATTATATATTAAAAAAAAGAATTTGACTGGCCTTGCAGTAGCCCATACAATCAAGCAAATTGTTCAGTATGTTTTCGAGATTATGAATCTTTATTTCTTATCGATGACTACAGTAAATTCTTTTTTCAGTACGTGAATAGACACTGGCTGATTAACGTAACACTCATTCTAAACAGTTCCCCAACGGGGACAAATCGTATCTGCGCGGTGGCCAATGGACATCGCCAAAACGGCTAATAACACGATTTTCAAAGATAGATTATTTTTTTTATTTTTTGGCTTGTGTGGCAGGGCACGCCATTCTGTTGAAACCAAGTTCTGAGCAGACGCACATCTTCTAAAATGGGTTACAAGTGATCATTTATCCTTGCACAGTACTAGTGTTTCACATTTCTCACCCCTTTTAATTTAATTTCTCGAGATTTTTTGAGAAAATAACTTATTAAAATAAAAATCTAATGCACTCTATAATATAAACTGAAATTCATATTTGTATTATACAACAAAATAAAAAATAGTAACGTAAAAATAAATTCTTCAAGTTTTACAAAAATATATAAAAAGGTTTATAAAAATATTATAAATTTAATCATTTTTGTGATTTAAAATAATGTTTTAAGAAACACAGGGCATCTAAAGTTGAATCTCCCATCATTGTTCCTCTTTTGGTAACATATTCCTATTTGCTTCAAATATTTTAAATTCCTTTGTTAATGATTGAAATTTGTCAGCATTCGGACTTTCATATTCTTTTAAACTTTTTGTAATTGCAAAATTTATTTGTTGCTGTAGACTTGCTTCTTCTTTTCGATTTGGACATTCTTCAATATTTTCAGTTTCACCAGTTTCTTCAATATTATCGTTATCTCTGTTTTTAGTTTCAAAAATGCTAGATGATATAGATTTAGCCAATTTATATATCTCTTGTCTTGGTGCCATGTCAAAAAAACTATCATTTTCCTTATGTGACATACAATCCGGATTCTGTAAGAGCCTAATTACAGATACTAAAGTATAATCCCTCCTTTTAGATATTTTCTCCCTTAAGCAAAATGGTGGAAAAATTGTTTTATACTTTTTGAAAATATTTTCCACAAAACTAAGTGTTTTTTGCTTTCTGTTGGATCTATAATATGCTTCTCAGTTTCTTCAATAAATTTCATTTGAAAAGAAAACAATCATAATACAAAACTTGCGTTTTCCAGCTTAATATTAATTTACTTCTCATTTTTTATGTACCAATTTTGTTCAGTGTTGGTTTTGAAGAAACATTGAAAAAGAAATTATAAAAATATGAAAAAAATATATTTTTGAAATGTTAGTTATGAAAAGTTTTAAGTAAAAAAATTAAATAAATTAAATTAATGATTTGGCCAGTTGAAGTTTAGCAGGCGGCTGTGGATCAACATCACTGCTCTCTCTAATATCTTGGTCATCGTCATCATCATCAGAAAGGTCGATAATTTCGTCCAACAGATATTCTAGAATTTCATCTTTGTCTTCCCCTTCTTCCTCTTTTTCCTCATCTTCCTTTCCTTCAAAGGTGTTTTTATACCACCAGCAAATTTCAGCGAGTATTCCATCTGGAGATTTCTTTCCTCTGTACCTGGAACGAAAATAGTTTTCAATCGTTAACATGTTTAAATTGTGCACTCTGACAAAGATATTAGAAGAATCTAGCAATTCAAAATATGCACACTCTATAGTTACCTTATTTGAAATGGAAGCGCAGTTTGGTGATAACGTTCGCCTTGCTCATCAGATTCAGTTGGCAACTTTTGTCTGTTAAGCGGTTGAATACTGCTGGTCTTTTGCGATACATTTCAAAAAAATTTTTAGCAATGCCAAGTTTAATGTGGAGCAACAGCAACAAAATTGTCATTTCAGGAACAAGACTTTCGTGTAGCCTATTGTCTTTAGGCCATTTCCATTCAATGGTAGGTGAGTAGGTAGCGTGCTCGCCTATCATGCAGGGGTCGTGGGTTCGATTCCCACCAGAGGCTTTGGTCTGTAGCTGCAGAAAAAAAATTAACATACTACTCCCTCTTTCCTCCTTAACCTATTTTCCTAAGATCAACACAATGCACTGCATCTGTAGGGGTATTCCCTGAGTGTTGATTAATTAAAAAAAAAAAATACGACCATTCCAGTTATGCTCTTTGTACTGGTTTCTTCCTTTGATATCTTCTCCGTATCGTGAATCCCAAGCGCACAAAAAACACGGATATTTTGGACGGCCATATGCTGTTAAGCCTGTAATCAATGAAACTATTTTGAGGTCGCAGCAAATGCGCCACTGGTGTTCGTTATATTTGACTACTTCCAGAATGTGTTTCAAATTATCGAAATTTTCACCAGTGTCAGTGCTATACTCAATTGGAACAGGAGGCATTCTATTTGTCTTGTGCAAAAGCACAACTTTTAAGCTGATTAGTGAACTATCGATTAATAAACGCCAATCATCTTTTTTATAGGTTAACCCTATCGTCTCCATTATCGTTGCAATAAGCGAATTTTTTGCATCATTCACATTGAAGAACTTTTCTAACTCTTTTTGGCGTTTTCGATATGCTGTTACTTTGGTACCTTTCGCCAGCAAATTATTTCCTTTCAAAATGAAGCCAGTAGTTCTGATTTTTTCTGAGTCAAACACAAATTTGCAACAATTCCATCCAATTGGTTTTGTGTGACTAAGATTGGTTCCTTTGATGTTTCATAGGATGTATCGTCACCAGGGTCGTATTCTGAGAAGAAATCCATGGATGTAGCAGCGGCGGTTGTAGTACTGACATCTGTTTGAAGATCAATACTTTGCTATGTTGGTACTGGAACGAATTCTGAGTGCGGTAATGGTAATTGGACACTTGGCACTGCTACATAAGTTTTATTCTTTGCTTTCCTTCTATTCTTGATGCGGGCTGTTGTCTAACCACATCATTGGTATACCAAAAGGCATAGCCTCCTTCTTTTCACTTTTCCATTGCATTAGAGTTGAACAGCAATTAAAGCAATCTTTTTTAGGGGCATAGTTTACGTCAGTGATAAATTCTTCCGAGAAATATTGTTTATAGGCTTCCAAAAAAAATCACTCGCATTGCCACATTTTTCATCGCTTGCTATGAAACGTCCACAAACATTACAAAAATGGTCCATTTTTCATTTTGGTTCCGACATGTTTAATACAATATATATTATACAATATTTTTTTTGTTATTTTTATGAAACCGATGCACTTAACTTAAATCACTCACAAAATTAAATAAGTTCTAAAAAAATTAATAGCGAATTTTATCACGACCGAGCGAAAAGACATCAGCTTGGGCTGAGTTTCGAGTCTTAACGGAATCTTCATTTTTGAAATTAGTTCGCTTGTACGAAATAAAAAAAAATCGCTACCTGTGCGGTGGTTGAAAACAAAAAAGTTGTTTTACTAATTCCTAATTCTTGGAACTTCCCGTTTTAATAACTACTACCTAAATCGCTATTTATTTAATGGTTTTGGGATTTTTAATGCAAATTATCGATTAAGACCATTTGCTTTTGAAATGAAATTTATTGAAGAAACTGAGAAGCATATTATAAATCAAACAGAAAGTAGAAAAGAAAATATTTTCAAAAAGCATGAAAAAAAAATAATTTTTCCAATATTTTGCTTCATAAGCACCACAAAAATTTTCTAAATCAATTTTTTTTTAAAATTGTAATTGTTGCACAGGTCTCTAGCAATAATATGGTTTTTACAGATTGAAAAAATATCAATCAGTCGACGAGTTATAGCCAAAACACCATATAAATATGCTGAAAATCGGCATTTGACTGCAAAATTCGAAGGTCGATTAAAAAAAAATTCGAACTAACATACACAAACGCCGCGATACGGGACTTCTAATTTAGCCTCTACTTTCACCCCTCACTCTCAGAATCGACCTAACTTTTGCTAACCTAAATTTGTTCCACAGTGTTATTTTAGCAAACTCAACATAGTCGTCATTCCACAAACTACACAAATTTAATTCAATCAATAAAGCTTTTTTGATTGGGCCGCTAATTCTTACAAATCTTTCTACCATAGCCTCCATTGTATTCCATCTAGTAGAACAATCTAAGATTACCATTAGCTCTTTTTTCTCCTCTTCCACTACATATTTTTGTAATATAGCGTTTTTAACGGGGGAGCTTTTAAACATTTTTGTGATTTTTCGAATGGATTTAATAGCTTTTTCGATTTGGGGTTGCAAATAAACATCAACGTCTTCCACAACTTCTGTTGTTTTATATTTTCATAAAAGTTCAGCATTAATTGCATCACTTTGGTAGGGTTTCGTGGTAAATTAAATCCTTTGCCACTCATAGATGTTCTAATGAATTCACTTTTAGTAATTCTGTGAAAAGACATTCCATCAACAGCTGCTAACTTTGAAATTAATTCACTCATAGTTGCTCGTTTAAAGAAAGATTCAATTACTGAATTATCTTCGTACCTGTAGCTTTTGGCATTTTTTGAGGCGCTTGGACCATCATTGTTTTCTTCTCTTTTATACTCATGTAAACTTTCTGCCTACGCAGACCAAATCTTTATTCCTTTCACTTTTTTTAAAATGTTCCCAACAGTCCTGGTAAATTTTCGTCATTTTATGGGTATTTGTTGGTTTCTATTTTTTAATTAAAATGATTTTAAAAACAAAATTTATAATAACACAACTTCTTACCTTAAATTTATTATATAGGTTTATCTTACATATGTGGTACTTCATTTTTTTAAATATTTTTACATACAAATATCTTTCACAACGCAATTAGTTATAGTAATTGCTGATCGGGAATTCCCCGAATTGTTAAGTATAAAACAATCACAACCACTGAAGTTTGAGACAATTATGAATAAAAAAAAAAAGAAAAATAACGGTTTTTTAAAAAAAATGTATGATAGCGATGAATAGCGCTGTTTAGACACTATGATTTGCATTAATATCGAAAGGAAATTGGTGTGCGTAAACACAAATTGTTTCAATTTGTGGATATTGATTCGATATTGGATGGATTCTGTTTTATAAGAAAATCGAAGCAAAATCGTTGTGTCTACAAAGCGCTTAAGAAAATGAACAGAACGGCAAATTATTAGAGGTTTAAGAATTTTCCAAAATAACAAAATTTTATTAAAAAATTCACTTAATTATAATTTTTGCATATTTTTCGAGAAATATCTAAATTTCTCGAGAATTGTGACTTTATAATTTTATAATTTTCTCGAGAATTTCTCGAGAAAAAAATTCTCGAGAAGAAACACTACACAATAGCACCCAGTGTTCATTGTAACTCATTTCCCTCCTGAATATTTTAGTTTAGTTTCATAAAGAATCTATAAAAAACGCTTTTGTGGGAATTCTGTTATTCGTTTGGATGGTGTACCAAAATTACAAAAGTACACAGGGTGGCCATCATTAAACATATGAAGTTTTTTCGGGTAAAATTTGCTCAAATACGAACTCGCCGCTCTGTCAAAAGAACAGAAATACGACTTACATATGTGAGTTTCCATTACCCCTTAAAATTTAAAAGTTCTAGTTGTTAATATGTGCAAAACACCTTCTACATAATGCCCAATTTATAAAATTTATAATATTGAACAATTCAAAAATATTATTGTTTTACATATGTGTGTTAGTTTTGTTTCACTTGGTCCTTTTCAAACCATTTTAATTACTTTTTGAATACAACATCAATCAAATAGCCTCCTCTATTGGCCACGGCAAATGCGCCCTTTTTGCCTCATTTTCCATAACTTTTGGAGCATCCCGGGAGGTATACCGATGCAATCGGTAAGAATGTTTACCTTGAGCTCGTCAATGGTTTGAGGCTTATTGGTATATACTTTGCTTTTCAAATAACCCCACAAGAAGAAATTCGCAGGGTTCAGACATGGAGATTACAGGTCCAAGAATTTTTTTTTTTTTTTTTGTCAAAATTGCATTTTTTTTGTTTTGCAGAGTGGCATGGTGCACCATCCTGTTGAAACCAGTAACCATCTAGACCTTTTTCACACGTTTTCGGGCAGGCAGTAATAAGCCAACATCCACCGATATCGTTTCCCTTTGACAGTTTCGCCTTCTCTGAATAATAATGGGGCAATAATCGTTTCGGTACAAACGGCAGTCCAAATAGTCATTTTTCTGACATCCAATAGTATATCCCACATCGTGCAGATTCTGCACTCCCCAAATGCGGCCATTTTGATAGCTAAAGCCGAAACAGTCCAAAAGTCATGTTCAGTGTCAACCATTCGTTTGACCGTATTGCCAGCTACTTGCCTGGTCTGTCAGCAAAATTCGTTAAGACAATTTCGCTTTATGCACAAACAAATGCAAATCATCTTTCAAAGTGGACCTTAAACTAGTTTCGCTGACGCCATAATGCTGAGCGCCGTGACGATACGACTAATTGGCGTTATTAGAAACACTTTCCATTACCGCTTCAACTACTTAGTTCCTTGGAAAGTCTTGGGCATTGATGAAGGGCATATGGACGATTTCCCAATGTCCCGTTGTCAACGAAATTTGACACTGAACGACGAATATTTTTGTCAGGCTGTGCTTCTTGGCCACAATAATTTAGATAATACGCACGTTGAGTTAACACAACTGAACGATTATTTTATTTTGAGTCAAAAGTAGTTCAACTTGTTTGCATATTGTTGTTAGTGAAAATTTCTAAGTAATTTCAAAATCTATTCAAGCAAAAGAATTTAGAAAATAAATAATCTTTAATTGAAAAAAGTTCTAAGAACTTTAAAAATTGTAATAAGGAACGAAATTGCCCTTAAATTGTAATCTCAAAAGAAAATTCTTCATAGCCTAAGATTTTTTTCAATAAAACAATAATTTAATAATCGGAACGAATTTGCTGTTGAAATATCTTCTGAGAGTCTAACTGGTTCTTTCAGAAAATAAGTAACATTTTTCAAAAGTTCTCACTCAGATATTTAAAAAAACTTTAACAAATAATTTAAATGAAAGAAATATTGAAATTCAGTTTAACCTGCTACGAGTATAAATACCAACTATTACTTGTGTACATAATCCGTACCTTCAAGGAATATCTTATGAAGTTTGATTTTATGATTCCTGTACAACGTACATATTTTTTGTATGTGTTCATAAACCAAGTAATTTTATTGATTTAGTACAGATAAGTACCATATTATTTGCACATGTGTACATACATACATACGTTTTCATGTATTTATATATACATACGTACAATATATATTTATATGTTCGAAGAGCAAACGAATAAAATTGAAAAATTCACTAAAAAAAATATGTGAGCTTGTGTGTGCATGGAAAACATGTAAAAAGGGTATAAATGTTAAGCTAACACTTTTCCTTGAGTGTTACAAAACACGTGGAGATATTTGCCAATCTTATAATCAGCAGATAAGGTATAAATGTCTACATTTTTCTTGTTATACACTCAAGAAAAAACTTTTAATACTGAAATAAATTGGTTTAAATTAAAAAAATACAAATAAATATTTATATTATATCGAAAAAAAAAACTATATTTATTATAAGAATTATAAAGTGGGAAATTAGAACTAAATATCTGTGGTTTTCTAGAATAACCGCGTATGTCATAAAATCAAAATGTTCAGGGGAGCCTAAAAACGTTATATTTGAAATGATGGGCTCGATATAAAGTTTTTAGAGCTTTTTATTTAACAGTCCAGTAGATATGGGCAATAAATACTTTATATAAAATTTTGAGTCAAAAATTTTCAGATGAATAGATCCTAGAGAAGGACGAACAAAACAATAGGTAAATAACACTTAAAGTGTGTGCATATAAACAACTTATGTCGACAAACGTCGTTTTCGTTGAAAAACAAAACTACCAATGTAAACATAAGTTGTTGTTGCTTGAAAAATGGTTTTTTTTTTTTTGTTCGTCAACAAGAAGTTAACGGGACTTAGGATGAGAATATAATAACGTATCAAGAATAGTAGTGACAAAAAAACAACAGAAATAAACACACAAATTTTCGTAAGTGATTGTAAACTGAAAAATAATCCAAAATTGTTTTGCATTTTTTTCATTAATAACAACGTATGTCGTATGTGTCGTTTTCTGAGAAAATTATTTGTCAGCGATCGAACGTAGGTTGACATACGTCGATAGTGCTGCAAATTAATTTAATAAACATTTAAGTTACGTCGTTATTTAAAGAAAAACTCAGAAATGGTTAATATTTAAAAAAAGAAAAAAAGTTAACACATGTAAAGAGCGTCTAAAATTAATATATTTGGTATCGTTAAATCAAAACTAACAAAAATGGACATACGCGGTTATTTCAGAAAACCACATATATAACGTTCAGTGTAAGGCAACTAAGTTTCCCCGTTGGATAATAATAAAAATCTTTTTATAACGAAATGTTCGAATTTGAGGAAAGGTACTTTAAAAAAAGATGCTCTATGAAAAAAAAGGTTTTTTAAACTTTTTCTTTTAACTCATACTCACTGTCTCTTTGCCATATGGCAACCCCATTCCCCCTTATCCAATTGATCTGAAAGTTGGCCCATAGTCTTGTTCTCACTACAGATTAGTTTTGGGGTAGTCACGTTCAATCACGCACAGTCACGGAGTGATTTAAACTACATTTCCCCTCATCCGATCGATCTGAAACTTTGTCCATAGACTTGTTGTGACCAAAGATTAATTTTAAGACAGTCAAACAGTCAGGCACAGTCGCGGAGTGATTCAAAACTCATATGCATAAGGAAAGAAAGAATTTCAATAAAACTTTGCTCCTATGGGTCAAATAACTTTAACCCTTTCAAGACCAAACCTAAACTGCTGGAAAAAAAAAATTTTTTTTTTTCGTTTCGTACTTAACGACCCAACATATCTAAACAAAAGCGTGGTCAAAAATATTTTTTTTTAATTCCTTCAAGGAAAAAATCCATGGGCCATATATATTAGCAAGTTATTTACTCCGCTCAAAACAAGTCAGTCATTTGTTTTTTTATTTTTTTAAATAACTCACAGTGGTTCAAAACCAAAAAAAAGTGGTAAGAAGTCTGGAACTTCTAAACTGTTGGTTGGATTGGAATACTATATTCTAGGCGATTGTAGTCAAGGATATAGGCTTTCAAAATATTTATTTTTGAGATACCCTGTTGTAACACAGGGTGAGCTACAGGGTGCCAAATTCGACCACCTCGAGGTGGAAAATGCTTTCAAAGCTTGTAACTTTTATAAATATGAAGTGATTTTTAAGTTTTTTAAATTTTTCCAATAATCATTAAATTAATAACAAAAAACATGCTTATACTACCTAGTTAGCGCTTATGATTTAAAAAATATTTGATTTTAAAAATCAACATTTGAACTTTTCACCAAATTCTTTCTTGGTTTTTCGCAAATAACATTTCAATTAAAAGAGACTAAAAAAAATCTAAAAAAATGTGGCGATAGCCAGTACTTCTTAAAAAAATACGTTGAAGTACTTTTTGAATTATTTCAAACCGTTTAGTGAGCACAAAATCTTAAAGTTGACTTTTTGAATCAGGTTCTAAAATTGCAAATTTTTGCCAAAAAAAATACCCTTCATTCTTTCACTTTTTTCTCACAACCTTGGTAAAACATGTATATATTTTTCTACATATTTTAAAAGAGTATGCTTCAGGAATGGTTGTAAGCGAAATTTTTTAATAGTTTTTGAGATATTTATATTCAAATTTCAGAAAAAAATATAGAAAAACTATGGTTTTTCGTTTTTTTCGGTTTTTTTGGTAAAGTGTTTCCAAAATTTTTGAATTTTACTTATTATTATACACATTGTTAAAGAAGACATATTTATCTATTCAACGATATATAACATGTCTATCAAATATATTGCAACATGCTGAAATAATGACCCCAAACCACACTCCACAGGCAAAAATTTAGCTTTTTCTCTATTTGTTCATATAAAATGGTCATTCACTATGTATGACATATTTTTTATTGTTTTTTGGTAAAGGGTTGCATACGTTTTTATTACTTCAAATAATTTTATATATCTTTTCAAAGAATGTATAAGGTATCAACTGATCATAAAATTGCCCGAAACTCTGATACCTATTGCAAAATATCTGTAATTTACAATACCTTTTTATGCAAAAAAAAAAAACAGGTAAAAGCCAAATCCTTAGATTCACTAAAACAAAATGTAAGTATTGGTTGAAGTACCTGCCCGATATATTACCTTTCAAAAAGTATTTTCAGTATATAACCATGAGTTTCTTGTTTATTAAGATCACTTACGTATAATCTATCATGGAGGTTACATTAAAGTATTATTCACTTTGCAAAGTTATTTGGGAAAATCCTTCCGATTATACTATTCATTCATCACGTTCGGAAAAAGTCTCGAAATTATTTTATACAATTAACAACACTCACGGTTTAAATGTGAGATCTGAAGATGTTGAAAATTTTTACAAAGATTACGAAAGAAGATTTAGCCAATCGGGTTTATTAAAATCAAAGTTTATGACTAAAAATGAAGAATGGTTGAAAACGGGCCTCACAGTACAAATTGAGAAAAAGGCATTTGGTCGATCTAAAAAGGACTACGAAAATGTTCAATCAAGGACAAAAAAGAGAAAACAAGAAGAAATCATTAGTAACCGTTCGACTAATGAAATTAATGATTCTTTTAAATCAGCCTTGACACGCACGCAACCAAAGAAGCTGCTAAAATTGTAGATGTGTTACCAACTGCATCTCCTAAGCGGTTGAAGCGTATGGTGCAAAGTATTTCAGCGCCAAAATCGTCAACATCATTTACAGAAGAGGATGCGTTAGCTCTTATTTTAAATTTGGGATTGACAAGAAATATATATGGTATTTTGAGAAAAGCTCTCAAAGAAAAAGGATTTGATATTTTTCCTACCAGCAGAGCCATAAAGGAAACAAAAAATAAAATTCTAAAATTCATCTAATGTGAGATCCAATACTGAAAGTGCAAACGTTGGATTAGCGGAACTGCTTGAAAACACTGCATCTAGAATAATATCCACATTTAGCAAAGAAGAAATAGAAATATGCAACAATTCAGAAGTTACGTTAATATGTAAATGGGGATGCGATGGAACATCTGGATTTTCTGAGTATAGACAACCAAGTGGAAGCAATTCAGAAATAGATTTTTCAACAATTTTTATGACATCATTAGTACCATTAAAAATGAGGCTATATAATGAGACAAGTTCTTCTTCTAGTGAGAGAGAATATCAGTACATATGGAGTAATTTAACACCCGGATCTAAGTTTCTATGTCGGCCAATCCGATTTGAGTACACAAAGGAAGACAAAATTACAACACAATGCTTAGTGAGTTCAATAAATCAGGAAATTTCGGGATTGTCTCCAGTTTTTGTGGAAATATCCGGAAGTGTCATTAAAGTGTTATTTCAACCACTTTTTACAATGATTGATGGGAAAGTAGCCAATGCCGTTACAGATATAACATCTACTTGGAAATGTAATATATGTGGAAAGAAAAGTTCAGAATTTCATAACAGTTGTGATGAAATTCCTATTAATGAAAATGCTTTAAAATTTGGAATATCACCACTTCATGCAAGAATACGATTTATGGAATATTGCTTGTATCTCGCATATGATCTAAAATACCGGCAAATTCCAGGACAAGAAAATATACCAGTTAAAAATAATACTGATCTACACGCCATACGAAAAACTGAGAAGAAAGGAATTCAAGATGAATTTAAAATGCAACTTGGTCTAATTATAAATAAGCCTCTTTGTGGCTATGGAAGTTCAAATGATGGTAATACAGCAAGACATTTCTTTGAAGATCCCGAAACTACTTCTTTGATTACTGGCATTGACACGGCTTTAATCGCACGGTTTAAAGTAATATTAGCTGCCATTAATAGCAAACAACAAATTAATGCGGAGAAATTGAAAATATATGCTAGTGGAACTAAGGAATTAATAATGAACTTATATCCTTGGAAGCCAATGACACCAACTGTACATAAAGTATTAGCTCATGGGAAAGAAATAATACAAAATAGAATCCTGCCCTTGAGATAACTGACTGAAGAAGCACAATATTCTAGAAACAGAGATGTCAAACACTTTAGACTTTTTAATACAAGAAAATGTAGCAAAGAAGCCCAAAATTTCGATTTAATGGAATATTTATTGATATCATCAGATCCAGTAATATACTCCATAAGAACAAAATGGTTACTAAAAATAAGTCTTTAAATAGAAAATAATGATTCCGAAGCTATGCATATAAAACATCTTTTATCTTTTGATATTTCTGATTGTTTTGTAGAAAATAACTAGTAAAAAAGCAGACAATTGTTATGTAATTATAAGCCTATTATAAAACAAATGAAAAAATATTCATTAAAAAAAATTTAGTTATATTTGTTATTTAATAATGAAAATATCTTAGGCATTGGTTTTTACCTGTTTTTTTTTTTTTGTATAAAATCAGCATCAGAGTTTCGGGCAATTTTATGATCAGTTGAAACTCATTAGGTAAATATTTCATACACCATTAACTTATAATTATACCTTCTTTGAAAAGATATGTAAAATTATTTGAAGTGTTATTTGAAATAGCTAAATTTTTGCCTGTGGAGTGTGGTTTGGGGTCATTATTTCAGCATGTTGCAATATATTTGATAGACATGTTATACATCGCTGAATAGATAAATATGTCTTCTTTAACAATGTGTATAATAATAAGTAAAATTCAAAAATTTTGGGAACACTTTACCAAAAAAACCAAAAAAAACGAAAAGCCATAGTTTTTCTATATTTTTTTGTGAAATTTGAATATAAATATCTCAAAAACTGTTAACGTTATCAAAATGATTTTTTGAAGTGTTTTAGATAATTTAAATGACGTTCTGAATCAATAAACAAAATATAAAAATAACTAACCTTAATATGTTTTTTATGTTAAAAACAAAAATTCGTATGAAAATTTGACTTTTTCACCATTTAAGCCTTCCTGACCACGTTTATGTAACGGCGGTGGCTTTTATTGCGGAAAATAAATAAAAGTGCTTGGAGCTTTAATACTGCGGTGAAATATCTGAAGAAATCGAGCGGATATTTTTGTATTCGCCCAATGCATGTCCAAAAATATTAAAAATTTCGCTTACAACCATTCTTGAAGCATACTCTTTTAAAATATCTAGAAAAATATATACATGTTTTACCAAGGTTGTGAGAAAAAAGTGAAAGAATGAAGGGTATTTTTGGCAAAAATTTGCAATTTTTAGAACCTGATTCAAAAAGTCAACTTTAAGATTTTGTGCTCACTAAACGGTTTGAAATAATTCAAAAAATACTTCAACGCATTTTTTTGAAAAGTACTGGCTATCGCCACATATTTTTAGATTTTTTTTTTTATCTATTTTAATAAAAATGTTATTTGCGAAAAACCAAGAAAGAATTTGGTGAAAAGTTCAAATGTTGATTTTTAAAATCAAATATTTTTTAAACCCTAAGCTATAACTAGGTAGTATAAGCATGGTTTTTGCTAATAATTTAATGGTTATTGGAAAAATTTAAAAAACGTAAAAATCTCTTCATATTTATAAAAGTTACAAGCTTTGAAAGCATTTTCCACCTCGAGGTGGTCGACTTTGACACCCTGTAGCTCACCCTGTGTTACAGCAGGGTATCTCAAAAATAAATATTTTGAAAGCCTATATCCTTGGCTACAATCGCCTATAATATACTATTCCAATCCAACCAATAGTTTAGAAGTTCCAGACTTATTACCACTTTTTTTTGGTTTTGAACCACTGTGTAACTGTAGCTTTGGTTTTGTATTTGTTGTAAATTTTTAAATATAGATCACAGAGAATCGATTACTACTTTTTATACCCTATACCACTATGTGGTTTGGGTATAATGACTTTGTGCTGCTGTTTGTAACAACCAAAAATATTTGACCTAGACCCATCTTTAATTATACCGATCGAATCAGAATCACTTTCTGAGTTGATTTAACAATGTCCGTCCGTCCGTCCGTCCGTCCGTCCGTCCGTCCGTCCGTCCGTCCGTCTGTGTGTCCATGTAAAGCTTGTAATCAAACTGCAGGTCGCAAATATGAATATATTTTGACGAAATTTGGTATATAAGCTTTTATTGGCCATGGGATGAACGCTATTGAAATCGGTGAGAATCGGTCCAGACCTAGCCCCCATACAAATTACCCATATGAAATCGACATAAATTGCCATAAGATCCAAATTGTCATATAGATCTTACTCAAATTTGGGTTTGTATGCGTTCATTACATCCACTAATGAGTAGTCCAAAAATGATCCCTTTGACCCCATATAGAGGTGCTTCCCGATCTTCACTTAAATCTATTAAAAAACAAAAATATTGCACTGATTCTTCTCAAATTTTGTTTGTACATATTTTTGCAAAATACAAGAGACTTTACCAAACATGATCAGGATCGGTCCATTTTTGGACCTAGTCCCTTTATAGATATAGCATCCGATATGAACTTTTTCATATCTGCAGCCAAAAAAATTAATAAAAATCCCACTCAAATTTGGTTTTTGCTTATTTTCAATGTCCAGTTGGTTGGGCCTAAGAGATAGGGTTTCTAAAGGCATGGTATAGGGTATCGTATAGTCGGTCTAGACCGACTATAATTTTCTTACTTGTTTAGTTTGTAGTAAAAATGGAAACGAAAATCGTTCTTTTTTAAAAAAAACCTTTTTGGTTCATAAGAAACTGTAATTGCTTCGAAGATTGCCATAATTAATTTTATATTTTTGAGATATTAGAATTAATCTTTTTCTAAGTCTTTTTATCTATAGTTTAATTAATTGTTGATTAAATATAATGATTTTTTATACCCTATACCAATATGTGGTTTGGGTATAATGACTTTGTGCTGCTGTTTGTAACAACCAAAAATATTTGACCTAGACCCATCTTTAATTATACCGATCGAATCAGAATCACTTTCTGAGTTGATTTTACAATGTCCGTCCGTCCGTCCGTCCGTCCGTCCGTCCGTCCGTGCGTCTGTGTGTCCATGAAAAGCTTGTAATCAAACTGCAGGTCGAAAATATGAATATATTTTGATGAAATTTGGCATATAAGCTTTTATCGGCCATAGGATGAACGCTATTGAAATTGGTGAGAATCGGTCCATGTTCAGACCTAGCCCCCATACAAATTACACATATGAAATCGACATAAATTGCCATAAGATCCAAATTGTCATATAGATCTTACTCAAATTGGGTTTGTATGCGTTCATTACATCCACTAATGAGTACTCCAAAAATGATCCCTTTGACCCCATATAGAGCTGTTTCCCGATCTTCACTTAAATCTATTAAAAAACAAAAATATTGCACTGATTCTTCTCAAATTTTGTTTGTACATATTTTTGCAAAATACAAGAGACTTTACCAAACAAGATCAGGATCGGTCCATTTTTGGACCTAGTCCCTTTATAGATATAGCATCCGATATGAACTTTTTCATATCTGCAGCCAAAAAATTAATAAAAATCCCACTCAAATTTGGTTTTTGCTTATTTTCAATGTCCAGTTAGTTGGGCCTAAGAGATAGGGTTTCTAAACGCATGGTATAGGATATCGTATAGTCGGTCTAGACCGACTATAATTTTCCTACTTGTTTTAATTTAATAAATATATAAAACTATAAAACAACTTTTTTACCCGTACTGAATTTTGCTGAATAATAAACCGATTCCAAATATTTTGGTGTTTCTGAAAACCATAAATACTGGTCCATGTTATATCAAAATTTTAATGTTTTCAGTAGAATAACGTCTGAATTAATGACATCCAAATATCATTAAAAAAACACACAATTTTCAGACTTTGGGGTCACCGTCTTAGGTCCTGAGAATACATGTGCCATTTTTTTGGTATGGTCTGAAAGCTAAAACTATCCTCTGTCGGCTCAAGTCTGCTTTAAAAAAATCGGTTGGAAAATGTGGAAAATATAATAAAAAAAATAAAAATGAGACATATATGTCCCATTGGTCGTGAATGGGTTAAATTTACTTTTTAAGGATAAGTTCTTTTTGAAAAAAGGGTACTTTGTTATCAAAGTTAGTTTTGTAAGAAAAAACCTTTTTTAAAGAAAATTTATTTTTTAAAGAAAAGGCAGTTCCTTTCTGCAAAGTAAACTTCTTAAGAAACAAACACACTTTTTTAAGAAAAAAAATTTTTTTTTAGAAAAAGCACTTCTTAAAGAAAAGATATTTTATAAGAAGAGATACTTTTAAGAAAAGATACTTTTTTAAGAAAAGGAAATTTTTTAAGAAAATACGTTTTTCTAAGAAAAAGAAAAGGTATTTGACTAAGAAAGGATACTTTTGTTTTAAGATGACAATTTTTTAAATGACACTTTTAATGAAAACTCACCTTTTTAAGCAATTGACTTTTTTTAGAAAAATTTACCTTCCAAAAAGAAGGTACTTTTTAAGAAAAATGTTTTTTTTAAGAACAAGTATTTCTAAAGAAAAGTTGTTTTTTTATAAAAGCAATTTTTTTAAGACTTATTATGTCGGGACTTCCCTTAAGAAAATTTTGTATAAAAAAAACAGAATAATTGCAATGATGAACTGAAATTTATTCCATAATATTCGGTCTTGTTCATATGACAGCCGCGAGCACGTTTCCTGCGATAGTTTCTTTGAAGCCAATTTTCTACCACCCTTCCACGCATATTGGCCAAAACGTTGGCAATTTCACTTTCAATTTCTCCTCCAACGTTGCATAAATCAACGACTTAACATCACCCCGTAAAAAGAAATCCTACGGCATTAAAACATATGAGCGAGTTGGGTATTCGTGCGGAAAATTTGTTGAGATTAAAACATTAACGAACTTCCTCTTCAATGGATCAATTGTTAAACTGGCTGTTTGACACCTGACGCTATTATGTTGGAAGTACTTATCGCTGATGCCAATTCCATCCAATACCGACTAAAAATTATCTCCCAGCATGGCGCGCCAGGAAACTTCATTGACCGTAACATGACACTCATTCTCATTGAGGAAAAAATAATTTCAAATTTTCACTCCCGGAATGAAGTCTGAATGCAGTATTTTGAAGCACAAAGTCATTTAGGTCAATGCGAGAAGGGGCAATCAAAGCCGTGGCTTTAAATCCACTAAACTTGTTCACTTTTATGGATGCAGTAGAGTTTGTTGCTGTTTAATAATACACGTTTTGCTTGTCGACCAATCCTTTTAGGCAAAAATGAGCTTCATCGCTGATGATGCTTTTGGGATAAAGCAGTCGCTCTTAAAATTGCGACCACCGACTAAGAATTTCCAAACGCTGCTCGTTCGTGAACTTCAACATGATAAAATTTTATACCATGCCTGAAGTTTTTATATTAAGAGCAAGTTGGTATTAAAATAACAAATTATTATGAAATCCCTGTATCAGTTCTTACTTCAGTATTTTTGGGGTTCGAATTCGCTTCTTGTTTTCGTTGACCATTTTCTATTATCTTTTGTTTGTTCTGAATGATCTCCGAATATACAAGAGCTTTCGGGCTAATATTGACACACAAAAGACCGACATTGGAAAAGTGGTATGGCACCTCCTATACAAAGCAATTATATATAATAATATCTAGAGTGAGTTCATTAGTTATAAATGTTCGTTGGAGTATTAGGCGGATTGTTAGGCATGGTATTGCTCAAACAAAACTGATATTTAATATAATCTATTTGGGGATCATATATTACTTCTATCGTTGCGAAAATATTGTCGTTAAGGAACCAGAATATTTAAAATCTACACAAAAAAAGAAACAATTTATTTCGGGCGTATCAACGTCCGATGAGATCGGCTAGTTTTATATTAATAATTAATTATTAATAAAAATAATTAATAAAAATTAGATATAATTTAGGTTGAAAATATATAAATAGACATTGAATTAAAGGGACTAAAATTACTAATCAAAAAATATTATATATCATGAGTTCCCAAACAGCGGTAAAGTTGTACTTTATATAATCCTTGAAAGACATTATCTACACTGTGCTAAGCCATTGTTGAGTTCCTTGGCCATGATAAACTTTTCAAAACATCCATTTTACTAGCTACAAGCTCTGCATATATGAATAGAATTAAGTTTTTAAACTTTTGATATGCTTAAGGGAAAGTGGACAAACATTTACACATTTCCAAAGATCATGACATAATTTTTTAAGTCTTTTTGTCGACCTTTAAATACAATTTTGAGAATTTTGAAATATTCTGCTATCGTTTTACTAACATTTTATTTTCGAGTATATCAGTACGAGCATATTCCACATACTTAATCAAATCAAACTTATATCGGAAAGTATTCAGAAATTTTTAACAAAAGAAAATCTTAATTCAATTTAGCACACTTTTTCCCACTTCCTAAGGTTTTGTTTTTTTTTATTCTTAACAACAATTTAAGTGTAAAATTCCCAATACTTATTGAGTCTAGTTTCCAGTACTATAGGTTTTGTTTGAATATATGAAAAAAGTGTTGTAAGGAGAAAGAATTTTTGAGTAGAGTTATGGAGTAGTAAATTTTATTTTATAAAGAGAAAACATGTTGCATGCTTTTGTAAATTTTTAAATCAGAAGGAAGGGGTTTTTTGTGGTTACCGACAAACTGTAAAAGCAAATAAATATCCGGCATTACAAGTTGTAATAAGAAGAAGACGATAGCAAAAAAAGATTTCAAAGAATGAAATAAAGGTACCTCAAAAAAAGCGATGTGCGGTAAGTGCAATAAAGAATAAAGTAAGGTAAGAGAAATATATTTGACTTCATGGAATGTTTTTTGTATTAAATGTACTGAAAGTAATTTATTTTTAGAGATAATTTTTTCTTTCGTTCTGATGCTAAAAACGTAACAGTATTAATTCAGCTGTGTCGAATCTTTGATATCCTCTTCATGTGGTTACCATTTTCATATAATTTCCGATACTTAAAGTTTAATTTATAATACCAATTTAATTTGAAGTTAATTGTTTTTCTTTTTTTCTTTGTAAATATTTATTGTAATTACTTATTGATTAATACTTTAAACACAGAATTGTGTTTTTTTTATAGAAAAAATAATCTCAAAAATTTCTTTTCAAAATAGCTAGCATTAAGTACCCAAAGTAAAAGTAAGATAACATACTTTGATATGTTTTAAGAGCATTTTGTTATCGATATATCAGTAATTTGTACAATAGTTCTATCTTAATTAGCTTAGAGTATTTCAATATAAGGATGAAGAGATATATCGAATTGAAAAGGACAGTATGAGCAAATATGAAGTTAAGGTCGGTCTATGCGGACTGAGAAAAAATTTGTATAAAAATAAAAAATTCGTCTTTACAGGCTGATATGAAAACGTAATTGCATATACCAAACAATTTAAGCATTTAAATGCAAATATCAGCAAATTCTTCAAATTCCTACAAATTTTTGACAGAAATCAATATCAAAACAATTAAGATAGAAATGTGATGCATATAAAATTGCAACAAACTGGGAGTTAGATTATTTTCAAAATCAAATATAATTAGAGCAATCCAAAATAAATTGTATATCAATTTTATTGTTATTTTTAGACTTTGTAAAGTACATATGTAGTTTTGGGAAAACTTATATTAAGGCAATTCATAACGGGTATTGCATCGTTGTATATGTTATATCGTCTATTAATTTATAACTAGCAGATTCCAGTGATCGAAATTCGGGTGCAATTTCTAGCCAAATATATTTTTCAACTTATAGTGCGTTTACATACGAGATTTCGAGCGAAATCTAGCTCATTTTTACTAGATTTCCCATACAAAACAAAATCTAGCCCGTTACTAGACTTGTGCAAAATCTCACACAATCCTGTCAAACTTGGGCTCTACCAAATGATACTACTGTGTTTTTTTAATATTGTAGTTGAAAATTACAACGCAGTGACTGAAAAATTTACATTTAAAAACAAAAGCAAACAAGTTAAATAAAAATAAAAATATTATCAACAAACAAATGACGAATCTACAATAAACAAATATTTAGTAATTGAAAAGTTGTAACTTTTTATACTGACATGTGCCCATTCCAATCTGCTAAATAATAATTGTGGAAAATGAATTTGTTTTTGCTGTTCAAACAATACATTTAACAAATGCTGAATTTTTTCGCAAAATTTCAATTTCAGTTTGTGTTTTTTTTTCATTTTTGATGCATAATATAATTATAAAATCTGTTCCTTTTTAAAATTTTCAATATTTTCATTTTCCTATTGTTTTGTTTATTTTTGGTATTTCTAGCTTATATGTTTTATTTTAATCAGCTGTTTATTGTTGTGGAAACAAAATCTCACAAAATTTCAAAAAAGTTAGATGTAAACGGTATAGATTTTGAAATTGATTTCATCTAAAATCTACTAGATTTTCCAATTCACAAACCAACACGTTTTTGGTTTATTATTATTGTGACAAAACACATTTAGTAAACACACACATATCATATGTATAATTTAGTGTATACGTTAGTAGCAATTTTGAATTCAAATTACCCAAAATAAGGGAAAAAATTTAAAAATCTGTAAATCTGGTGAATACCTAAAACGAAATATGTTTCAAATAATATATGTTTGGTAATAATCGGGATAAAACGGTTGAACAACACATCGGTAACAAAAAATAACCTAGCCTATTATTATTATAGATTGTGTGATATTTTTTTGGGTAATTTTCAATTAGAAATCTGTTATGATTACTAAAGGTGTATCATACCATAACACTTTCAAGTGAATGTGAATGTGAAAAATTACTGTTTATATATATACCCTTTACAACTATGTGGTCAGGTTATAATGACTTTGTGCTGTTGTTTGTAACTACCTAATATATATTTTATTATACCGCGATATCCATCCGTCCGTCTGTGTGTTCATGTAAAGTTTTTAATCAAACTGCAAGTCGCAAATATGAAAGTATTTCGATGAGATTTAGTACATAAGCTTCAGTCGGCCAGGCCATGAACTATGTTGAAATTGGTGAAAATCAGTTCATGTGCAGACCTAGGTCCCATACATATAACCCCTTTGGGATCGACTTAAATTGCCATAATATCCAAATTATCATATAGATCTCGGTCAAATTAGGTTTGTGTATGTTCATTGCAACCATTTATCAGTAGTCCAAAAATAAATCCTATAGGTCAGTTCTTAGTCATAGCCCCTATATGAAGCTGATATCCGATTTTCACTTTAATCTATTGAAAAACAAAAATATTGTACAGATCTTTCCTAAATTTGGTTTATATATGTTTTTGGGAAAAATAAGTGACCTTGTTTTCTATATCAAATTAGTTGGACCTAAGAGATAGGGTCAACAAGCGCATGGTATAGGGTACCGTACAGTCGTTCTAAACCAATTGTAATTTTCTTGTTTTAATATACAGTCATAGTAAAAGTATTTACACAACAAACATTTTTTTACATATGCAACTAAATGAGCTTATTGTTGTTGTTTTTGGAAGCAAGTTGCAAAAGAAAGTGTTGTTGTTGGATAGCCTGATCTATGCAGAGGCAAATTAAAGAAAATTGGAAAAGATAACGGTTCATTTGACAAAAATAGGAGCAAATGTGCTGATGCTTAACAGTTGTCAAAAGTTATTACTCACATTTTACTTGCGTCAAAAGTATTTACACAAAACTTTAATTCGATAATATTCCTTTTATTTAATTATTTTAAAAAATTTTTTTTTGGATACTTAATTAACATGAACTAATATTTAGTAACACCAGCTTTGGCACAAATAACTGCCTGTAACCTGGCTGGAATTGATGCAATCAAGTCGCGTTTTCGATCTCTATAAATAGTCCTCTGCTGTTTTAGGAAAGCCCAACATTTTCAGTGGTATTAAAATCGGGACTCTAGGGAGGCCAAGGACGAACAGCTTTATTTAAATCATTAAAAATTTTGTAGGTATCCATCCTTTATGACATGGAGCAGTGTCGTGTTGTAGAATCCAGTCATTGGTTGGAAAGAGCCTATTTCCTAATGAAAAGGCATGGTCATTTAAAATCCCAACATATTCGGACTGATTGAAAGTGTCATTTATCGGTACCAAATATCCTAATCCATAGTACGATAGACATCCTCAAAACATCACCGTGCCACCTCCAAATCTGTTAAGTGGATACACTGAATTATTATTTTGGCATTGCCGTAGATGCATGAAGTATTTATCGAATTAAAGTTTTGTGTAAATACTTTTGACGCAAATAAAATGTGAGTAAATACTTTTGACAACTGTTAAGCATCAGCACATTTGCTTCTATTTTTGTCAAATGAACCGTTATCTTTTTAAATTTTGTTTAGTTTGCTTCTGCATAGATCAAGCTATGCAACAACAACACATTTTTTCGTAACTTACTTCCAAAAACAACAACAAAAAGCTCATTATTTGAACATGTAAAAAAATATTTGTGTGTAAATACTTTTGACTATGGCGTATATTTTCTTCCTTCAGTTGCAACCAAAACGCATTCGCCTAAACCCAACAAGAACGTGGTCAGTGGATGATCGGGCATTTGAAGCATGAATTAATGCACATTTGTGTCAATGGATATGTATTCCGGTATTGCGTTTTATTTTGGAAACTATATTATAAGCGCTTCTGTAGCGTGAAAAATGTTTCCTTTTATTGGTGGCAGATTCGATCAAAGATTGTAAATATCCAAGTTGTTTATAATAAAGCGAATGCATGGGAGAGGTCAACAGAAGCCAGCAATATGGAAGGCGGTACTGTAAAAAGCAAATTTTTTGTTCGTAGTTTTAACAGTAAGTAGTTGTTATTTTCTCATTTTAGGTACTTTATTAGAAATGTGCATCTATTTCAATGAGCCCGACGATGTGCTTGAAAGCCGAGTTATAGATTGGTTCACAGTTTGGAATCTGGAAGCGAGCATTTTAAAAAATCAACTGCAATTCTTAATGATGACACATTAACTGCATCAGACATGTCATTTTGAGAAAATTTAGCATCAACCAGTCGCAAAGGAATTTTTCCAGAACAGCTGTATCACATATAATGCTGATGCAGGCTGAAGCGATTACGTTAAAAAAAATTGATTACGGCAAGGAACTAAATGATAAGGAAGTGAAGCTAATGGAAAAAATTATACACTTGCAAGAAAGGAAATTGGACCTCATAGAAAAAGAAATAGAAACGCTGAGGGAGCTCAAAATAATGGACATAAAAATACAGAAAGAGCTAAAAATAAAGGGCAAACAAACAAAGGAACGAATAGCAACGAAAGAGCTAAGGTTGAGATATAAGTAAAATACTTTTCTTTATGGTTTCATTTCCTTTTTCTCTTTTTTTTTTATGTATTTAAGTTTTATATACTGAATTATTTTTTAATGCTTAGTTTTAATTTGTTATATTTTGTTTTGTTTTTAAAGAGTTATTTTCTAAACATTACACATTTGTGTTATTATCGTGAACGCTACCCAAGTATCAAATAGAAATCTGTTTTACAGATAAGTTGTAGTCGCAACCGACTTGGACCTTAATGGAGTATTGACATTTACGTTAAAAGTACCGCATGTGTCCGTTGAAAGGGACCCAACGTTGTATCAGGCTCATCAAGATTACTGATTGGTATGGCAAAAATAGATGCTATCTTTCAGATAGATTTCCCACAACCTGAAGATCCTAGCCAATAAAGTACAGTTGTCATCCTATTTGATTAAGTCGAGTCAAAATTCTGCTAGACATGATCCCACCATATGGTTATCTCTTTTTTCACCAAAGTTCTTTAATACTTTTTTTTTTTGGCATATCGATGATTTTGACAATCCGAAATTTTCTTGAATTTAATTTTCTTTATTTTAAAAATAAAAACCAAAAAATTATTCACTTTTAATTTTCACTGTATTTTTATGCTTGTGCTCTTATTTCTATAAATTTATTTCTTCTTCTTTATTTGACGTTTTACAATATGGAAATACAACTGACTCTTCACAATAAATGATTATATAGTGTATTTTAATACAAATGCTATGAATTGCCCAATAATGTTTGAAGCCATTTTTTAAATAAAAAATAGTAAAAAAATTAATAAAATCTAATTTAAGAAATATCCCTCAAATAACACTGCACAACAGCCATTCTAAGGAATATGGCCTTGGAACACCAAACCTTTTACCTTGACTTGTATATTTGCAAACCCCAGATAATTACCCCGATAATATTCCGCAGTATAACTCAAGACATTACCAAAAATTACGTTAGAGTAAGATCGAAAGTGTTGCTAATTAAAAAGAAGAATAAATATGAACGATTTTATTCTGATTACCGAGTGTAATTAACAATAAACTAAAGAAAAAAAAAAGAAATAGTATTTCTAGTTAAAATAGCGAGAAAGATATAGCACACATAGGAAGTTGTACAATTATTGAGATATGATTTGAAGACGAAAAGTAAGTTCTTATATTAAGTTTAAATTTATATTGAAAAGTGAAAAAAATGTTTTGAAATAAATTTTAAATATATATTTTTACAATATGACTGAAATTCTGACTAGAGTAAAAGATAGAGTCTAATGGAGCATAATTCCAAAAATCTAATATTTCTAAAAGGAAAATTAAACAACAACAAACTGTCATCAAGAGGAAAATTATTTTAAGTATGTTTTCAACAAAACAAATATTCTTAGTTCATTATTTATTATTTATTTTATTTTTATTTATTAATAGTGAATAAATTTACAAATTAATAAAATTCAAAGAAATTAGGAAACTGGCTGCAGAGGCCTTCGTCCTTACTTAATTATATAAATATATTTACATAAAGTTATACAATATACATAATTATAAGTTTTTTAAAATTTCAAACGGTAGATGTTTATTAATATTTTCAAAGTCAAATTCTTTTATTGATTCTAAGAGGCTATTTGGGAGTGCTGTGTTATTATAATAGGATATAAGATGTGACATCGTGAGCTGGATTTTGCATTTCGGGCATAAAGGTGGGGTTTCCTTTTTAAGGTGGTGCTGATGAGTTAGCTTGCTATGGCCAAGTCTCAGCCGGGTTAAAACTTTCTGTTGATATCTAGGCATTCTTGTTTTATAAGATATTTTTTGGAACGAGGAATTAATTAATTTTTAATATCCGTTTGGGGAATGGATTTTTGGTTGGTGGTTTTGTTTTGCTTAGTTTATTAAAACATTATAAATTGTATACATTGAAATTTAAATTAGGAAAACTTTAAAGGTTTTAAAACGAAAAAATTTGTAGCATGAAACTTTCTCATAAATTGAATATTAGAATTCTTAAAAGGAAAACTCATTAAATCTAAAGTGTTGCAAACAAAAATATATTAATAGAATTAATTCTTATTTCTATTAAAATCTATGAGTAATTCGATAATGTTTTTAATAAAAATAAGGTAGTTTTTAAGAAAAGATACATATATAATTTGTCTTTCATATTGACGATTTTAGTATTTGCTACGAGATAACTTAGTAAAAAAAGTATAACGATACCAGCCTAAGCTAATATGTCGCGTGGAATATACAATATCAACAATAATTACTCCAATTATATACAAAATGAAAATTGAAGAATATTTTGAAGAGTTTTTTTACACATTCGTCAAGATTTGTGGACTCACTGAACTGATTTTGATGATTTCAAATAGCGTTTTGCTTAAGATGTCATTGAATTATTTTTACTAAAAACTTGTAACAAACCTCACCATTTGGGGTCGCGCTTTTTATATGGATCAACAATATATATATTTTTTTGGGGCTATGTTAATTTATAGTTATTACTTGTTTAGATATATACATCTTATGCGCACTAGTATGGAGGTAATGAGGATAGGCCATAAAGAATTTTATTATATTTTCATTTTATTTACAATAAAGATATTAAATAATTTTTGACACAATAATAATGTGTACTTCTTATTAAACAATTTTTATGTATTTTTCCCGAAATAAAGCTTTTTTTAAGTTCTCGAAGATGTGCTTTGGAGAGTTATGAGAAATCTAATATTTTCAAGTTGGCATATCAACTAATCATGTTGCTATGAGCAGTCTTTGAAATAAGTATATTCTATGTAAAATATAACGCTTTTTATTAGGATTGAGGGAAAACTAATTCCGAGTAATATGGTTCTATTTGGAATATGATAATTTTTGTATTAGATGACATATATTCATAACTGGAAAATAATTTTTGTTACTACAATGAGCGAAATTTGTTTGGCCACACACGATATTAATCGAATTTGGATGAATAAGTATAAAAAAAATAATATATTTGCGACAGATTTTGCTGAATTTTTTTATTTATTATAAAATTACAAAAAAGAAATATTTTTTAACTTAAACTAAAGAAATTATAAGAAGTTATTACGAACAATTCATATCAATGTGCGAAATTTGCTTAGCCGCACAGTACTTATTTACTAAAATGCATAATTTAAACCAAAAATACTTTAAAAATTTGTTTGATAGTCTTTGGCACCTCCATTTTTATTAATTGCTTGAAAAATCCGTGCAGGAATCGAACTAATTAGGTTCCGAAGCATGTTTATGTCTAAGTCAAGCCACACTTGCAAAATTGAAGGTTTGAGCCCTTGGATCGTTGAATATTGTTTTCCATTTGCATACACACCTCTTGCAATGACTGGACTTCTTGCAGGCCAATCGAGCAAGGGTATGGAAGGAGACGAAAAGAACTCCTTCTATTTCATTCTATTTCATTATTATATTTCAAGTATTCAACTAAAACGTCGTCCAACATTTCAATGTACATTTCGGAGTTAATTTTTGGTCGAACGAAGCATAATTCTAGCTTTCCGTGGTATGAGAACGCGCCCCATATCATGACTGACCCGAAGTTGCGGCTCATTCTTGGAGGGTTAAACTTTTTTCATCCGAAAAAATTATTCTCTGCCAAGTATCAGTCCACGCCATGTGCGCCTTCGCAAATGTCTATCGTGCCACTTTATGGTTAGCTGTCAACTGAGGTGTTTCGTAGCTTTCTTCCATTGTATTGTTTTATCAGCACTCAATATTTGTTGTACCCGACGTTTTCCAACTGGGAGATGCAATTTAGAAACAATTTGTGACAAATATAATCGATTTTTAGTGGCTCCTTGTTTTATTAATTTTTTTTGACGTTGAGTTAATTTCGTGTTTTGTTTGCATTTTGAAGGTCCTGCACCGTATTTTTCGCCAAGCTTTAGATAATTTCTTACAGCCTTCCTGATTTATTAATTTGTCTTGCAATTTCTCTATTTGAAAGGCCATTTTCTTTTGAAACCTTAATTTGGCCCTTTTTCACTTCGCTTAGTTGTTTTTTGTGTACCATTTTAACAAATCTTTCAAAAAAAAAAAAAATTTTTTTTTACATATTCATCTAAAATAATGTAACCTTGATAAACAATTCCAAAAAAAGTAAAACGTTTAAGAGAACTTACCAGTATGACTCATTAATCACAAATGCGGCTAAACAAATTTTGCACAAAAAACAAGATCATTTTTTTTACATTCCTTATTCTTATATCTAAGTACCGTTATTATCAAATATTTTTTGCTAAACTTAGACAGCGTAATGTTACAAAAACAAAATGTTGAGTATATTTAAAAAAAAACAGTTAGTTTTTTTAAAAAAAATGTATATGCGGCCAAACAAATTTCGCTTAGCATATTTTTGAATTACTGCTACAGGAATTTTAAGATAAATAAGAAAGCAGTAAGCATTTTGTGTATTTGTGTAATTAATCTAAAGGCAAAGGTACAATGTACGTATAAACAACACTCCATTTATTTATAACTTATACGCCGCATAACAGCCACATTTGACCTTTGCTACCAAAAGAAATGATAACAAGAAAATTATAGGCCCTCTATGGGAAACCCTATACCATGCGTTTAGAGAAGTGGCGTTGGATCCAACTAAGCGCCCTGGTAGGTGAGTAGGTAGCGTGCTCGCCTATCATGCGGGGGGTCGTGGGTTCGATTCCCACCGGAGGCTTTGGTGTGTCGCTGCAAAAAAAAAAAAAAAAAAAAAATAGCCTAAATTAGAATCCGGCTTCGCGGAACTAGGCTTAAAAAAAAAACTAATTAGGTATGAATAATAAGCATAAACCACATCTGAGTTTAATTTTGCCTACAGATCTGAAAAAGTTCATAGACAGTCACATATTTTTTGCAAAAACTTATACAATCAAAATTTGAGAAAAATCTGTGCAATATTTTTGTTTTTCGATAGATTTCATTGAAGATTGGGAAGCAGCTTTATGTGGAGGCAATGTCAAAAAATTGTCCACATGTTTTAGTTTTGGAATACTGAAAAATTGGTGTAATAAACACAAAGCAACCAAATTTGACCCAGATCTATACGATAATTTGGATCTTATGGCAATTTAAGTCGATCTTATAAGAGCCATTTAAATGGGGCTAGCTCTGAGCATGCAGCGATTTTCAACAATTTCAATAGTGTTCTTCCTATGGCCGATTGAAGCTTATAAACTAAATTGCATCAAAAAAGTTTACATGCACACCGACGGACGGGCGGACATCGCTAACCCGACTCAAAAAATTATTCTGAGTCGGTCGGTGTTACAAAAGGTGAGTCTAGGTTAGATATTTTTGGTAGTTACAAACATCAGCACAAACTCTTTATACCCTGACCACATAATGGTATCTTATATATAAAAATTAAGTTTTTTATATATTATATTATATAGCCAAAATCAAAAATTGCTAAAAACGAAAATCGGAAAAACCAAAATCGCTAAAGCCCATTTTCGCCAAGATCAAATATCGTTAAAATCAAAAAACCACAAAATCAAAAATCGCAAAAACAAAAAATTGCCGAACTCAAAAATAGCAAAAAAGATCAAAAATTTCTAAGTCAAAAATCAACAAATCCGAAACTCGCGAAAAACAAAAATAGCCACAACCAAAAATCGTTTAAATCAAATATTTCCAAAATCGAAAATCGCGAGTAACAAAAATCGCAAAAATCGAAAATCGCAAAAAAAAAATCTCCAAAATCAAAAAACTCAAAAAATTAAAAGTCGACAAATCAAAAATCGCATAAAACAAAAATCGCTAAAGCCCATATTCGCCAAAATCAAAAATCGCCAAAATCAGAAAAACGGCAAAATCGAAAATAGCAAATAAGAGCAAAAATTTCTAAGTCAAAAATCGATAGAACTGAAAATCGCGAATAACAAAAATCGTATAAATCAAAAATTGCCAAAACCGAATATCAAGAATAATGACAATCGCTTAAATAAGTAAACGCCAAAATAAAAAATCGCAAAAAACGATTAACGCCAAAATCTGAAAAAATAAAATCCCAAAGTTAAAATTGCCCAAAACGAAAATCGCTAATAACAAAAATCGCAAAAATCGAAAATCGCAAAAAACAAAAATCTCCAAAATAAAAAATTACAAAAAAATAAAAATCGACAAAACAAAAACCGCAAAAACCAAAAATCGCTAAAGCCCATATTCGCCAAAATCAAAAATCGCTAAAATAAGAACGCCAAAATCAAAAAGAGCAAATAAGAGCAAAATTTCTAATTCAAAAATCGATAAAAACCGAAAATCGTGAATAACAAAAATCGTTTAAATCAAAAATTGCCAAAAATCTTAAATCGCAAAAAAAAAAATAATCGCCAAAGTAAAAATCGCCAAAATCTAAAATCGCAAAATAAAAATTGAAAAAATCAAAAATCTCCAAATATAAATAAAATGGTTTTATTTTAAATATATTCCGTTTTCTATGTCATTACGGTGGGTGTAGCAAAGCGCATTTGGTTACAGCTAGTAAGGTACAAAAATTACTTAGAGTCAAGCCAAACGAGGTAGTTATTGTCATCAAATGATGAAATCCAAAATTCCGATTTTAATTACAGAATTGTTGTAGAATATTAAATTATTCATAAATATTACAATTTTAATAAATAACTTTTTTAATTCGCAATTACGCAATTAAAGAATAGTAAAAGTATTGATATATAAAATATAATAATCGCAAATACACAAACAAAACATATTTTTAAATAAACAGAAAGCAAAAGTTTATTATACCCTATACCACTATGTGGTGAGGGTATAATGACTCTGTGCTGATGATCGTAACTACCTAATATATATGACCTAGAACCATCTTTTATTAAATCGATCAACTCAGAATCAATTTCCGGGTCGATTTAGCGATGTTCGTCCGTCCGTCTGTGTGTCTACGTAAACCTTGTAATAAAACTAGAGGTAGCAAATATGATATATATTTTGATGAAATATAGTGTACAAAATTCTACCTGCCACACGATTAACGCTATTTAAATTGATTAAATTCGGTTCGAGTTTAGACTTAAACAATATACAAATGACCCCTATGAGATCGATTTCAATTGCCATAATATCCTAATTATCATATGGTTCTCGGTCAAATTCGGTTTGTATATGTTTATTATATCCATTTTCCAGAGGTTCAAAAATAAACCCTATAGGTATATTCTTCGTCGTAGCCCCCATATGAAGCTGATTCCCGATTTTCACTTAAATCTATCAAAAAACAAAAATGCTGCAAAAAGTTTTCTAAAATTTGGTTTATATAAGTTCTTGCAAACAAATAATTGACCTTACCAAATGTGGTTAGGATCGGTGCATTTTTTGACATAGTCTCCATATAATTGTAGCATCCGATATGAAGTTTTTCATATCAGAATGCAAAAAAATTAATAAAAACCACTAAAATGTGGTTTATGCTTATTTTCTATATATAATTATTTGGGCCTAAGGAATGGGGTCTCTAAACACATACTATAGGGTACAGTCGGTCCACACCGAGTTTAAAATACAAATTATTGAATGTTGTATTATTAAACCACAACATAAATCCTCCTGCAGCGGAGAAATCCTTTTCAGAATCTATGCTATTAGTTATTACCTGAAGTTCTATAAAATTATTGTAAAATGCTTCCGAAAGCGGTGTTGCTTCAATCGAAAGTTTTAGTTCTTTGCAAATTTCGAATTACCAATTTTCTGTATTAGTGTGATACCAAAAAGTCGACAGCTTCATTATCGTGCATTTCATCAGTATCCGAGTTTGTTGAATTGACTTGCGGTGAAACTGCGCCACTAGGGCTCTTGATTAGGGATGTAATTATTTTGATTATTGCTGTTTACCCTAATTGTGCAAAATATAAGAAACCATTAGATAATATAGTAATTTTTGGATTAATAAAACAGCTATTTCTGTAGTTAGTAGTAGCCCAAGAAATTTCATTTTATAATAAAAGTTGTTTTTAATTTAAAACTAATCGGAACTTAACTTTTTAAGTGCCATATTTTTATAAATTATATAAATTAATAATGGAATTTCAGAAACCTTACCTCCATAGTTGCATCCTCTAATACGCAGCATTAAAAATTAATTTTTCTTTTTGAAAAATTCGAATGAAAGTGATGCAGTTTTGTTCTTATGTTTGTAACTGGCAAAAGCATTTCACCCAGATCCAGCTTTTATTACACCAATCGATTTTGAATCACTTTTGGAGTCGGTTATGTGATGTCCGTCCATCTTCTATCTGTGTGTCCATGTATATCTATTAATCAAAATTCAGCTGGCTAATATTTTTTTTGTGTCTACTTTATTTGCATTAAGAAATTTGCAATTGACATAAATAAATCTTTAAATATAAATATGTTGGAAACAAACCATGGAGGAATCGTAATTAATCATTTATTTTGTACTGATATATTATAATAACTTCAAATCTCAACTTGCCTGATACACTCCATAGTTGAATTCCATTTATTCAAATTGGTATTAGAATATATCTAAAGATTCGTAGTTTGTTGTTTAAACTAAGTCCGATTATTTCCCAATAGCCAGTTTATGGTGCAAAATTTGAGAGTGATTTATTTATTTTAGCCTTAATTGTTTTTCTCAATTACTTTGATATACCAATTTGTCAACTATTTTCCAAGCAGGTTAATTTTTGCTTGGATAAATACCAATGTGCTCGGTGAGGGGATGCTTTTGAACTTATACCAGCAGCCATCGTACAAATTACCCTGTAAGGTCGACTTCAGAATATAATATCTGTTTTCTAGAATAACCGCGTATGTCATAAAATCAAAATGTTCAGGGGAGCCAAAAAACGTTATATTTGAAGTTATGGGCTCGGTATAAAGTTTTTAGAGCTTTTTATTTAAGAGTCCTGTAGGTATAGCAATATATACTTTATATAAAATTTTGAGTCGAAAATCTTCAGAGGAATGGATCCTAGAGAAGGACAAAACAAACAATAGGTAAATAACATTTAAATTGTGTGCAGATAAAAAACTACCATGTAGACATAAGTTGATGTTGCTTGAAAAGTGGATTTTTTTTTTTCTTCAACCAAAAGTTAACGGGACTTAGGATGAGAATATAACAACGTATCAACAATAATAGTGATAAAATATGACAAAAATAAACACACAAGTTTTTATAAGTGGTTATAAACTGACAAATAATCTAAATATTATTTTGCATTTTTTTTCATTAATAACAACGTATGTCGCTATGTGTCGTTTTCTGAGAAAATTATTTGTCAGCGATCAAACGTAGGTCGACATACGTCGTTAGTGGTGCAAATTAATTTAATAAACATTTATTTTTAATATTTTTTAAACAAAAATTTAACACATGTAAAGAGCGTAAAAAATTAATATGTTTGGCATCGTTAACACAAAACTGACAAAAATGGACATATGCGATTATTCCAGAAAACTACAGTTATATATATCGGGATTTTAAGAATGTGAACTACAATTTACTATATAATAATTTTCCTCAAATTAATTAGAACAGAATTTATTTGGTGGCTTCAGTTGATTATCAACTATCTATCATTGGAATCAATACTATAAAACTATATGATGGACGAAGGGGTAACAGCAAAGAATAAACTACGGTTTACCCTAAGAATACAGCAACTAGTACACCGAAGGGATTCGGCCTACTCAAGGTAAATACGTTTCAGAAAACTAAAACTGAACTCCGAATTCCAATCAGCTCGAATGTTAGTCATCAAATTAGGAGGGCTAAATGAGAATGTCGCGCTAATCGCTGTAGTACTGCGTTGGATTCCAAAAAAAAAAACTTGGCATACCATATGCGAAATTGGTATTGACAATTTCGATAAAAATAGAAACTACCCTGTTGTCTCTAGTGATTTCACTAACATTCTCATGCTTCCAACAGACATTAAAAATAGTAATGATTTTCTTGGAAACGGTAATAATAATTTATTTCTAGAAGAAAACAAATTTAAGGTTTCCTGCGTCACTCCCTATTTATTATTATTAAAATTCGTTTACCTCTAATCTTGACTTATATTTCTCATCTGTTCAACACCATTATCACATCAATTAGTGACAATGGAAACACGCAGAGATAATTCTAATACCACTACCACTACCGCTACCTAAACTTTGGAAAAACTACTGTAGCTGCGAGTGAGTACACACAATCCGGCCTTCGTCTCAGCCAAAGTTGCCTTACTGCCCTCATTGATGTTTCCGAAAATAAAAGACGAGAGTTAGATGACGGTTAGGTTAGTTTTTGGTTCCTCTTGATTATTCCAAAGCTGATGATACTGTCAATCATTCTACTTTATGTATGAAGCTAAGTCAATTATTCAATTATTCATCAACATCCATACAACTTGTATCAATATACCTCTCAGTATTCGTAAATAATATGTGAACCATTGGCTATTAGTAGAGATATACCCCAAGGGTAAATTCTGGGGCCGTTTCTTTTCTCTATTTATGCAAATGATTAACCTCACCACTTAGCACATGGCAGTGTCCATATCTTTTCAGCCCTGTTAATTCCAAGATTGGATTTGTCTTTAACAACAACTTAAATTAGTCAAGCCAAATCAATCATACGCAGAACTAACGACCCTTTGGACAACGTAATACTTTCCACCAATCAGAGCAAAGCAATTACTGGCAAAGGCTTACCTAATTCTAACACTAACTTATCGATGCGAATTAGTTGATAATTATGATTCAATTAGCGAGAAAAAAAACTTGATATACTTTATAAAAATATTGTTAGGAATGTGTATGGGTTAAGGAAATTTGATCATATGTCACCACCCTTCTCGATAAGAATGTATGAAGTATCACTCGAAAACCTACTCAAGGTTTCTACATAAGATAATATACACAGGACAGCCGCAATACTTATACAATCATATACGATTTTTCCAAATCAATCAGATGCCTAGTATCAGAATCGCACTTTCTCATAAATGCTGTACCTCTTTGGAATACCCCCTTACAATCAAGTTAATCCGTACAAAAAATCCGCATTTAAATTCTCTTCCTTAGCCTAAACTTTTATTTATTAAATTCCTATTTTATGCTTATTTTTATTACTTTTTCTCTTCATCTTTTTTATTTTATATTAAATTTTCTTTTATCTCTTATTGTTTTCTCTTTTGACTTAATTTAATATAATCAATGTTATATACTTTGTAATTATCAATTGTAATCCTTTTATCAAATGTAATCCTGAACTTAAATTATAGCATTTAGGATTGTTGTGTAGGAAATTATACAAATAAATAAATAAATTAACCCCCATTTAAAACACATCCTTCTCGAAATAATGACAAAGAGTATTATTTTAAGATTTCTCAGAGATATGGTTTATTTTGAGAATGAGCGTACATTGTAAGTGTTAATGGATCGTGTTCTTCATCGGCAACTACAACCGCAGGCCTACCGCAAGGTTCGGTACTTTCCCCATTGCTCTACTCTTTATACACATCTGACTTTTCTCCTCCTCCATATGTAGGTACAGCATACTAAGCAGATGACACAGCCCTGATAACTTCACGTAAAGTCACCTCAGCTCTACTCAAGAAAATGGAAAAGGGGTTAATAAGTTGCTACAAATATTTTCATAAATGGAAAATAAAAATTAACCCTGCTAAGACCCAAGCTATTATCTTTCCGTTCAACAAGTCCCCAAAACGATTATCAAATCGGAATTTGAAATTAGACAATGTCGAAATTCCCATCGTTAACGATGTTAAATACTTTGGTGTCCAGTTGGGTAAAAAATTGAAGTTCAAAAAACACATTGATGAAACCGCCAAGAAAGGTTCAAACGTTTTAAAAGCACTTTGGCCACTAATAAACTATCGTTTGTCCCTCAAATTAAAAAACAAAAATCTCATTTTCAAAACTGTAATAAGACATACATTAACTTTTGCTTGCCCTATATGGTACAAAGCCGCCAAAACACATATCAAAAAATTGCAAATAATTCAAAATAAATCTCTTAAAATAATTAATAACCTGCGTTGGAGGTATTCTACAGATCTTCTACATATTAGAAGTGGATTCGAAAAAATTCATGAATTCATTTATAGGTCTATCCAAAACTATTTTCACTCTAACACGGATTCTACTTACCCTCTGATAAGAGCATGTAGAGAATTCTCATTATAAATATTTAGTAAAAATCACGAAACTGAAAAATATATGTATAAAATTGTTTACAAAGTTAACCGTTTATATCTACTGCTTTTCTAATAGTGTTTGAAATTTTATAGTTTTAGAATTAGATTTAGAATCAGATAAAGGTTTTCCCTAATTTCTTTAAAATATCAAATATACATTATATAAAACATTATAAAGAATTTACTGATCCCATTTGTTGTAATATATTGAATAATATCTCAAACTCTGTAAATATGTATATATAAAATTAAATGAAATAAAGATGATATTTTGAAATTGAAAAATTGAAAATTGAGAATGAGCGTGTTTTTAGCAGACAAACAGACAGACGGACAGACGTACATTGCTATATCGACTCGACTTCCCATTAGGATCGAGTATATGTATACATATTTTATGGGATCGTAAATTAATTGTTCGATGTATTACAATGACAAATTTATAAATGCCTTCTGCACAGTATTCTGGAAGGCAGAAAACTAATGATGTAAATATGTTCGATTTAATACTACACAAGTAATAGTATTAAATTCGGCTGTGCCGAATCTTTGATGCCCTCCACCTCGGTTTGAGTATTGATAATAAATGTAAACAAAATATTTGAAAAAGTAAATTTGTTTAACTTAGTACCTAATTATTTCAGCAAATTCTTTGGTTTGATCTGGATTTTTGTTTATTCCAAGAGTTTGTATAAGGAACTCTCGACCCATTAGTAATTCGCGCTCCAGCGAGAAATGATCGTTTTCGTCTTTTCGATTATTTCGGATAAAAGAAAACACGTTTCGGTATTTGCTTTTTGGTCATCATTAAATAGCTCTCTCTAACCTGCATTGCGAAGTTAATGGTTGTGTTAGATGGCTATATACATTAAATCGTGCTAATTGGATATGGCTGTCTACTTTCTTTTAACTGACCAAAAAATTCTTCACTGCAGCCGTATACGTCGGATCGAGTAACAAAATAGTAACCAAAAAAAAGCTCTCTCAATTTTTTTTTTTGTAAAATATTGCCATATTAGGAAACTAAATTTTTTTTTACATACTAAAAGGGAGTTTTCACTATTTACACAATACAATACAAAATCTAGCCAAGTGATGACAATTTTTTATTTTGAATTAAATTATGTTAATAAAATATATTTTCATTTATTGACTCCAAATACTACTACCTGGGAATTATTATCGAACTTCAATGTTTTGGGTTTTACCTTGCCTACCATGAAGACAAATTTTGAAGTCATCATGAACAGTGGTTTAAATTAAGGATGCCAAACTCAAAAAACCAAATGTCCCAAATATTTTAAATAAAATAATTTGTTATCTTTATTTTCTGAAAACCTTAAAATGTTCATCCAAAAAAATTGTCAAAATAATATATAAATAACATTGTCATCAAATTGCGCTTTATTTATGTAACAATTTTTATGTTCGCAATTTTTAAATATCATTTGAGGTTTTCTAAGCTTCATTGAATTTAACTTAATATTCTATTATCCTGAAATGCTATTAATGTCTCCTCAATTGCAATAATTGTTTTTTAATTTCAGTTGATTTTTTAAATGTAAACATGTTTGGTGTTTTCTGAATTCCAAATTGTGTTTAAAGAAAAAAATTTATATTTTAAGATTTCAATTGATGTCTTCTAAATTTCAGTTATTAACGGCGTTTTATTATGATTCTCTGAAATTCAATTGATATTTTCTAATTTATAATTGGAAATCTGAATTCCAATTTTTAGAATTGATATTTTCTTAAATTTGAATCGAAAATTTAAAAGGTATTGTATTTATGTCAATAGTAATGCATTAGTAATTATAAACAATTTTTAAAAATTATATGTAATCGCAATCAGATATTTTGTAGGTAAAGCAGAATAATATTTTATATATCTGTGTAGAACTGTTTTGAAAGCAAAAAAAATTATTGATGAACTCGGTAACCCTACCCGGCCAGCCAAACTGTCACAAAAGGTTGACAAAATGTTGACAAAAAATGTGGATGGTCGACATTTATTTGTGACAATTTTTGTTGAAGAAAGGTCGGCAGGGTTGACACGTTTTGTCCACATTTTTATACACATTTTGTCGACTATTTTGTCAACATTTTGTCAACAAATTTGTCAACAGTTTGTCAACAAATATGTCAACATTTTGCCACGAAATTTGTCAGCGTTTTGTCAACAAATTTGTCAACATTTTGTCAACAAATTTTTCAGTAAATTTATGCAAAAATTATCCAAATCTAGATTAAAACAATTTTTTTTAAAGGCAATTTCTTTTATTACTGATTACCGAGTTATATATTAAAAAAAATAAAAATCTTATTTTAATTCTGCACTAAAATATTTTTTGCTCTTTAATTTAGAGAACCTTTCCCCTGCTCTTTGGAAATAAAATTTGACTGCATTCAGTGCCACCTCCTCGTCGAAGTTCTTAAACCTATTGCTTTTCGCGGCATCTAAAAATTATAGAAAAGAGGTTGGAAAACATAACAGGATATTATACACCAAAATATTACCCAATATAAATGCAAGCACAACTGATCCATCCAGCTTAGTTTTATTGTTCTTACCAGAAAAATTGATTTTGGTTTGAAAATCTGCCGTGAAAAGTTTATTTATAATTTTTCGTACATTATGCCCAATGCTGGATCCACCAACGGTACTGATATGTTGTATCTTAAATGATAAATGTCAAGATTAAATAATTTTATTAAATATCTTATATATTAAAAGAATTTATGAATAAACTTTGCATTCAAGATTTTTTCAATATTTTTCTTCTATCAAACCTCTATAACTAGAGTTCTAATTAACGTAGGCTGTTGACGTAAGAACACTCAGTGGATCAAGCTCCTTCTTTTGAGCTATTAACTGCTTAAATTCGTTGGGTTTGAGGAAAGTTATGCGTGGAGAATCAACTTTGCTTTTACTGTACGTTGACTTCTCCTGGCAAATTTTGGTATTACTGTACGTTAACTTCTCTTGGCATATTTTGGTATTACTGTACGTTAACTTCTCTAGCCAAATTTTGGTATTACTGTACGTTATCTTATCTTGGCATATTTTGGTATTACTGTACGTTGACTTCTCTTGGCAAATTTGGTATTATATTATAAAAATTAGTTATAAAAATTGAGGAAAGTTATGCGTGGAAAATCAACTTTACTTTTACTGTACGTTAACTTCTCTTGGCATATATTGGCATTACTGTACGTTAACTTCTCTTGGCAAATTTTGGTATTATATTATAAAAATCAATATAATATAATATAATATAATATAATGCTGCGGAGCAGCAGGGGTTCTCTAGTATATCTTTAAAAAACATTTATACAGACCAAGGATTTCTCAAATTCTAAATTTATTTCACACCTTGAAATTAGGTCATTATATTCGTCAACATATTTGATTGCCAGCATTTCATCAAATAATATTACGCATCGTATTGTGCACACAGTAATAAAAACAGTAATAGATTCTCGAAAAGTAACTGTAAAATATGTATAGACAATGAAACTTCACAACACGAAGTTACCATCAACAAATATAAGTCCACAAATTGTCAACAAATTGTCAACCAAAATTGTCAGCAAAATGAATTGCATACTTTTGTCAAAATATTGTGAACCCCCGCTTTGTGATATGTCGTTTAGGACAGCAATCACAAATTTTCAACAAATTATTTGTTAGTAAAATTTCATTGACAAAATTTCATGTACAGACCTGTTTGATGACAATATGTTCACAAAAAGTTGTCATCACATTTTCTGGTTGTCCAGGTAAACACAACAAAAAGTTAATAGCCAAACTTATGGACATATTTGTAAAAGTATAATCGAAAAACGGTGGTATTAATTTTATAATGTTAAAATAATGCCATCTTCTGTGGCATAGCAATGCTGAGCTAAATAAAGTTTGATATCTAATTAATAATGTTGACGACATTCATGTTAAAATAGAAATAACGATCGCAAAGCTAATTAGAACAAAAATTGCGGCGCCATCTACTGTGGTATAGCAACTCTGAGCAAATTGAAGTGACACTCTGTTAATACGAAAGATATGTATTTTCCCTAAAACAAAATACAAATTGGAGAATTTCATATAAATTAAATAATATATCGATTTATTTCTAACTTGCGGTTATTATGAATATACATGTATAGAATATACATATGTATATTATTGTTATTTAATATATGTATCAATTCAATACATATATGTGAATATTACACACAAAATATACAACATCAAAAGTTATTTTCGTGTTTTCTTTAAATAAATTAATACATAAAATTTTGTTTGGTAAATCTACATTGTTTTTTTATTAACAACTATGTAGTTTAACATTTTTTACTTTAGATGTTGGTGAATATTTACTCCCTTTACATGAACTCGTAGTGTCTGCTTGTCGAAAAATTTTGGATTGACCCCCTGATTTAACCCCTTTCCCGTAACCAAATCGATCTGAAACTTTGCATCTAACAAATTTGATTAGTGATGCCAAAACAATGGAAACTTTAATATTTTTCTACCAGAGTTGATAAAAAAATTTACAAAGGGTTAGTTTTTATAATATTATTACGACAACGACCACAAGAACAACAAGTCCAGCTATGACAACAATACAACTTTTAGAATAACAACAACAACAATATAGAAACATCATATTTTTCATTTTTTTTTTTTTACTTTTTCGGAGATTTCCCTGGACCTGTTCCACCGATTTTAATGATTTTTTAACAGGAAACCTCCCATGATCTTGGTGAATCATCCTCACTAAAAATGGTCACCCTGTCTGTCCTACTGAGGCCGTGATCGTGACAAGAACAACATAGAAAATCATTTTTTCAATACTTTTTTTAGTTCTTCATTCAAATCTCGGGCCCTATTGAACCGATTTGGACGATTTTAAACACCAAACTTCTCAGAAAGTCACTGATTAATTTTTTATGCAAACGAGCACCCTAACTGCCCGATTGAAGACGTCATCGTGATTTCCACAGACGGACAGACGGACATCGCTATATCAACTCCGCTTGTTATAAGGATTACAAATATATATATTTTATGGGGTCCAGAATTTTTTTCTAATTATTACAAACGGAATGACAAACTTATAAATACTTCAAACTTATACATACTTTCTTATATATACTTTCATTCTAAAGAATGGAATGACAAATCTTCAATGGTTAAGTTATGGCTGAAAAGCCAAGCAAGCAAACACCAAGATAAAGAAAAAATTAAAAGCTAGAAAAAAAGAACGCCAAATCCTTTGGAAATTTTTCTTTTCTCTCCCCTCTCAAGGGCTGTTGCACTATGTTATTGTTAGCTCAGAAAATTAATGAATGACTAACATAAAAAAGAAAATTATAGTTTTGTTTAAAAAAACGTTATATGTTTTAGATACAAAATTGTTTCGAAGTCAAAAGATAATATTCTGTAGTCGAATATGATATGACTCTTAATCCTGAAAATAAACAATATTTTTTGAATCCGCAGATTAGTAGCTGTCCGATAATGCCTGCCTTCTTATTTAAAGTTACAAAAATTAAATTTCTTTGTGAAATTTTCATTTATGATGAAATATCGATGCTATATTAAATTTTTAACATCTTCATTTTCCAATCTCACAAATTAAACCATGTTTATGCCATAGGAGTTCCTATTTATATTATTTTTTTAAATCGAACTTCCACATGAAATATTTTGTGATGTTGATTTCGACATGTGTGATTAACACATCATGCTTCCCTGGTTTTGTTGTCTAATAACAAGTGATTAAAAACCTGCACTTTCACCAACACTAACACGTTCTGACTTCTTAGGTTAAAAGGCAAGGATCCCATACATTGGCAAATAGTAGGTGAGCACACATAGCAATGTGCTGGCATTCTATTGCTCTAATTAAGAGCTTAATAGTGTTGTTGTTTAACGTGCAATATTTTGTCTGTATATAATGGTAATTTGAATAAAGAAAAGCATATACGAGCAATGGCTTGTTTAACGTAAATTCCCTATAAATTGAAAATACCAGGTAAAGTTCCAGTTGGCTGCTAACTGGAGTATGATCAATTAACCTTAAAAATTGTGATATAATATGGTATCTCATATTCATTAATCAACAAAAAAAATCCTCCATCCACCAAAAATATTTGGAATGTTTTACATGATTTTTTTTCTCTTTTGGTTTAAAAAAGTTATTTTCGGTCCCAAACTTAAAGAATTGCTTGTAAATAACATTGCATTTTTTATGTTTTACGCCAAAACATTTAAAGTAGTTTAGAGCACTGCTAATATTTATCGCTGATACAGTTATAATACGCACGCACATACCTACAATCAATAAATATATTTTTAAAATTTTATTAGTATGGTTAGTCATAAATTTTATATAAGATTTTAAGTAAATAACTTTTGCCAAGAATTTCCAAGTAGCATCGAAGCTATAAATATAGAATGAGTGATTGAGACCAATAATTTACAAGATAGTAACCAGAAAATCTTTTAATGTGATTACAAAATGTAAAAAGCAATAAAAAAAATAAATTACAAAATCACCCGGAGATTAAAATGCTAATTATTATTGATTTTTGATGATGCAAAATATGGAAATGTTTTTATGAACTTGGTCATTACAATCGACTATTTAACACACGAACGGGACGTACAGTTTTCTAAGCAACAGGCATTTATTGAAGGATATAATTACAGTTTTTTTAAAAGCTATTACAAGAGAATTTGTTGGGACTTTCTTAATTGTGATGTAACTTTCTTAAATTCTTAGAATGAGATTAATTGACCATTAATTGACACCCACCAAATATTCATTTCTACGAATTATGTTCGGAAATTATTTACAAAAATGCCAATTTAAATTTTGTGAAAAAGAAATTGAAAAGATAATTATATTAAAATGATTTAATGATTTTAATTAAAATGGAATTGTTAACATTAAGGCTTCTGTTTTCCCGTTGAGCTATGAAACTGGTTTCTGATGTTGGTTTTAGTTCTGCCATTTCAAATAAAAATAACTTCAAATCGCAGGTATTTTCGTCATTTTTCCAACAGAAATTGATTTCACATGATTGTCTCTTAAAAAAAATGTTTAAACGAAATTGACGATGTAGCTCAATATTTCCAACTTTGTACACACAAAACGGATTCATTGTCAATTACGAATAGAACTCTGTTGTTGTAATTGCATGTATGTTCACATAATCGAAACATTTGAACAATTCACTTCAGAATATATTTACTGTGTATAGGTCCTGCAATATCAAATATTTAATTTATTTTTGTTCTTGACTTATACTTAGGGTGAATATTTCAAACAAATCCAAGTTAAAGTTTTTTAAATTTGCGCATACCGCCAATTTTCAAAGGGCTGAGCTTTATTTCAAAACGACTTTCCTCTCAAACGTTATTAGAAAAAAAAAACTTTAGTGAGCGGCATTCACATACATTAAGTTTATTGTGCACAGTACAATACAATAAAATACATGGGACCCAATTCTGACAATTGCACCTGAAAGTAGCCTCAAAAGTAAAAACTTCTGCATCATTTCGTTTTGTCTGCCATTATAATTTAATGGCCGTATGAATTTTTTTACTCAAGATGGATTTTTATCACTTTTGTATATTTTAACACGGTTATAACTCGGTAACCGTACGGAATATCTCTTTTCTGTCTGAAACAAAGTTGTAGATATTGAATAGGAGAAAAAAAAAGCGGAACAAACCTAGCCGAAAAAGTGCATCCAGTGCCTTAAAAATCTCAAAAATTCCCATTTTCTCAGGTTCAACTAATTAGATTTAGGATATAAGCATAACCCTAATTTGGATGTCATTGCTATATTTGCATGGGGACAAAGAAAAAAAAAACAGAAAGTTAATCTGAGTCGATCGGTTTAATAAAAATGGGTATAGGTCAAATCAGCACGAAGTCATTATACGCTAACCGCATAGTGATGTAGGGTATAAAAATAATTATAGTTTGGAAGCTTAAAGCAGAATTTATTTAATTAAATAACTCCATGTACTACCATAATATTTGCTGTGATAACTGAAATTTATCTTATATATAAAAATTGAGTTTTGTCTGTTTGTTTGTTTGTTTTTTTGTTTATTTTGTTTGTTTTTTTGTGGTTTATAGTTAACTCCCTATCCGGAAAGAATAAACGGCAATATTTTTTGGAATTTCAAGCTGGAATGGCTCTAACAAAACAAAGTGAATTTTTAATATCTGGAGTACGACAGCAAGAGTTCTGATATTATACACATATAAGTTAACACAAAATACATTTAAAATACATTTAAAATAAATGTTTCGCTGACAACAACAACACACATAAAAAATACCAAAATTAGTTCTCAAGCTGACGTTGCGTCTTCTGTAAAACCAACAAATAGTTATTTCACAACAATACCGTTGCACGCGCCATCCGGCGCGATTACCAAAATACAGTAATTCTGCAAGGTAGTATTTTCCCACCAACAATATTGAACGGCATTGCACATGCCAACGAATAAAGCAGCTCATTTTACAATAACACCATTGCACGCGCCAATGGTCAACACAGAAATTCTGCAAGGTAGTAAATTCACACCAACAACACTGAACAGCATTGCACGAGCGGCAGAATGACAACAAAATACCTGAATGGCGTGATCAGCAGACCTGTTATTATAAATTAGGGCAGTTTTAAGAAACTCATTGCTTTTAATTTTGAATTACCAATAAAGACGGTTGTTGTGTCGCCATCAGCGCACAACAATTAATTATTTTAAACAAAAAATCATCAAGGAATTTAATTGGCGCCCGAGCAGGGACCTGCAGGATAAAGGTCCTCCGGTACATTCGAAAAAAAGTCAAGCCTTACCAAGTGCCCTAGTAGTTCAAAAGTACAAAAGGGAGCGCACGTGAAGTCGCAGCTCGGTAAGCACGCGTTGTTAAATTCGCTTAGTGAATAATAAAGTAATTATAAGTTTTGCAAATAATATCAAAAATAAAATTTTCTAAATGAACAGTAAAAATATAAAAAATAGTAACTAAAATTATAACAGTGAAATAAATATTTTCGAATAAAAAATTTAAAAATAATAGTGGCAGAAAAATTTTTAATTAAAGAAAATTTGGAAAGTGAAAATTAAATAAATACTTAAAACAAAATAAATAAAAAGAATAAGAAAAAATATATAAAAACTTAATTGAAAACAGTGACTGTAGCAAATAGAAAAATAGATAAAAATTTTTAAGAGCTTAAAAAGAAAACTTCAAAAATAAAGTAAAAAACAATTTAAAAAAAAAAAATTAATATATAAAAAAAAAATATTTCGTAAACTAAACTATAGAAAAGGTGAAAAAAAACTATTATAAAAAAATTAGAAAATTAGAAACAACTAAGTAAAAATTATAAAAAAGTAAACTCCAAATTAAAAGTAAAAATAAAAAATACTATTAACTAAGCACTAAAATAATTTAGTGAACAATAAAAATAATTTATAATATTAAACAAAAAAAATTTTTTTCAAAAGACACCAAATTAAAACAAAATTTTTTTTAAAGACCAGAAAGAAAAAAATAATTAAAATAATAGCTGAAAATTCATCAACTAATTAAGTTCGTGTAATCATCGAAGTACGAGAAAGCTGAACACTACCAGAGTAAGCTCCAGTAATCATCAAAGTACGAGATGCTGTTATTAATGTAAGAATAATTTTATATAAAATATCATTGTAAAAAATAAGAGAAGAAAAGAAAAATAGTGACCAAAATAAATTTTAATCCTCTAAAAAGAATTTTTTTCATTCTATTTTTGATAATAATAATTAAATTTTAACCTTTAAAAATTTGCGTATAAAGTACTAGTTGTATTTTTTTTTTTTGAAAATAATAAGACCTGATTTTTAAATTTACTTTAACAATCCCAATTTCTTCTTGAATTCTTCACTGTATTTTTTGATTACAAAATTAAATTTTAGTCCTTTAAAAAATTTGAGTAAAAATTGTTCATTGTATTTAAAAAAAAAAAAAAAATAATAAAAATAATAAGACCTGACTTTTAAATTTAACAATCCAATTTTCTCCTTGAAACAGAATGCCTGACGAAACAATTGAACAACTCTCGGACAGACTGAGTAGGACACTGTCAGTGTCTACAAGTGGGTCAACAGCCAAAAATGTAAATGAACTAAATGAAATTCAGAGGAACCAGATTATTGAAATAATTAACGAAGCTTTGAAAACGCCTTCAGATTATCTCTCAGACGAGGGTTTTGACCAACCCATAGGTGCAGTTACGACCGAATTAGGAGAATTAGACAAAGTCCCAGACATAATAAAATCACTTAAGGAATTTTCTGGAAAACCAGGTGAGTTCAACTCCTGGCGAAAATCCGTCGACAGAGTGTTAGACCTTTACTCCAGCCTTAAGGGAACAGGGCGATATTATGCAATTTTACATACTATAAGGACGAAAATTATTGGCGATGCAGATACTGCATTAGAATCGTATAAAACACCCTTAGATTGGCCTCGAATGAAGAAATGTCTAATGGTGCACTATTCAGATAAGAGAGATATCGGCACTTTAGAATATCAAATGACAGTTTTGTGTCAAGCAATAGGAGTATAACCGAATTTTATCAAGCTGTCTATCAACATCTTTCGCTGATACTTGATAAAGTATCATGTTTAAATCTAGACGAAGAAGCCTTCGCTCAATGACAAATACTTACAGGGATAAAGCCCTGGATACATTTGTTAGAGGTTTAAATGGTGATCTTCCACGTTTGCTTAGCGTGCGTGAACCAACTTCTTTGCCCGAAGCATTACATATTTGTTTAAAATTGGATAATATGACATTTCGTATGAATTACGCTCATGGACAAATATATAGAGGTAATATCCAGAAAGATAGAATTAGAGTAACCAATTATTTTTTTGGAAATCCACAGAAATTCTTTCCTGAGCTCGCTTACGTTGGTGGTATGACAAATAACAGACCACCATTGCCACCCCGTAATGGTCCTATACCAAACTATAACCCAAATTATACTCGTAACACAATTTTTAGGCCAACCGGTTATCAAAATTTTAGCCCAAGACCACAATTTAATCAAGGAAACCAAATCGGTTTTTCGAACCAATATAGTAAACCCCAATATTCAACACCGATTTATCAAAAACCAATTCCTAGAGTAGAACCTATGGACGTGGATAGATCTATCCAATCAAGGCACATTAATTATATGAACAGAACACCAGTTAACCAAGTTTCTAAGAGACCAGCTGGGGGCTCATTTCAAGGTCCAATCAACAAACTCCAAAGGAATTTTAATGTGGTAACCAACAATGAGGCAACTCAGCGGCAATTAGACCAGGTTCCACTAGATTGTGAATATGTCCAAGAAGAAGGCGCAGTTGGGGGGGATAACAGAAATGGACGAATATTATATGGAATTTACCAACAGCGAACTTGAAATGTTCGAGCATTCACCTGATGATCTCGAAACCGAGAAAAATAATTCCATAACAACAGATTATGCGCAGGAAGATTTACTGAACGATCTTAATTTTTTTGGTTAAATAGTTCCTCGTTACCATACTTTCAAGTTAGAACGAGGAACGGACAAACCCTCAAATTCCTTTTAGATACCGGTAGTAATAAGAATTATATAAAACCTAACTTAGTCACAAACCATAGACCTAATCAGGAAAAATTTAGTGCAAAATCTATTGCAGGAAATGTAGAAATTACGCATCATGTTCTTTTAAATATGTTTGGCATCAATGATGTCCCCATAAAGTTTTTTATCTTACAAGGTTAAGAACCTTCGATGGGATATTAGGCAACGATAGTTTAAAAGAATTATCAGCCGTGATTTATACTTCAAAGAATTATTTTACGGTAAAAGGGGGAATAAATATTCCAATATTCCAATACATTTCCCAAGATGTCAACAATATTGAAATTAGGATGGAACACCTTTCTGAAAACCAAAAAAGGTCTCTCGAAAACATTGTAAGTCACCATAAGAGTCTATTTGCAGATCCTGACGAAAGACTCACCTATACAACAAGAGTTGTTGGTGATATACGTACTTCCACGGACATGCCAACTTATACCAGATATTACCCTTACCCAATGGCCATGAACGGAGTAGTTGAAGAGGAAATTAATAAATTATTAAAAGTAATAAGATCATCACGTTCGCCTTATAACTCGCCTATATGGATTGTATCAAAGAAACAAGATGCTTCAGGTAGACAAAAATATAGACTGGTCATAGGTTTCAGAAAATTAAATTCGATTACTATACCAGATAGATATCCCATTCCCGAGAAAAATGAAGTTCTCTCACATTTAGGAGGTAATAAATATTTTACAGTAATAGACTTAAAGAGTGGATTTCATCAAATACCTCTTAGAGAAGAGGATATAGAGAAAACGGCTTTTTCAGTTAATAATGGTAAATATGAATTTACAAGACTCCCATTTGGGTTGAAAAACGCACCGTCCATATTTCAGAGGACACTGGACGATATCCTCAGGGAACAAATTGGCAAAACATGCTACGTTTATATTGACGATATAATTTTCTTTAGTAAAGACGAAAAATCACATTTTAAACACTTGAATGACATTTTTGAAACACCTAATGCTGCTAATATGAAAGTCCAGTTGGACGAGAGTGAATTCTTTAAAGAGGAGGTAGAATTCTTGGGATTCATTGTTTCTTACAATGGATTAAAAGCAAACACCAAAAAGGTCGAAGCAATGGTAAATTTTGCTTATCCTACCACACTTAGAGAGCTCCGGTCCTTTCTAGGCCTTTCAGGATATTATAGAAGGTTTATAAAAGGTTACGCAGACTTAGCAAAACCTTTAACTAAATTATTGCGAGGAGATGCAGGTACGATTTCCAAATCTGAATCAAACCGTAGGAAAGTTCAAATGGATAATGAAGCCAAAAACGCCATCGATTCATTAAAAAATGTCTTAGTTTCTAGAGAAGTAATTCTCGCATATCCTGATTTTAAAAAGAATTTCAGTTGACAACTGACGCTTCTAATGTAGCACTAGGAGCCGTCTTAAGTCAGGATGATCAGCCAATAGCGTTCATATCTAGAACTCTGTGAGAAGCAGAAGAAAATTACGCAGCCAATGAAAAGGAAATGCTTGCTATAATATGGGCATTAGGAAACCTAAGGAATTACTTGTATGGGTCAGCTAAAGTTATCATTTTTACAGATCATCAACCGCTGACATATGCACTTAGCACAAAAAATAACAATAGTAAAATGAAAAAATGGAAAGCTATTTTAGAAGAATACAATTATGAAATGAAATATAAACCTGGTAGAAGTAATGTAGTAGCAGACGCGCTTTCTATACCTCCAGCGACTGGAATAAATTCTTTATCAGGCACGGTGCACAGCAGTGACAGCTCCCCACAAGATCTTATTCCGAGCATGGAAACCCCAATAAACGAATTTAAGAACCAAATTTTTCTTTCCATAGGTGAAACACCCACTTACGAATTTAAAATCATATTCCCAGGCTTTCATCGACACCTTATAAGCGAACCTAACTATGATGAACAAAAACTTACAGAAATTCTAAAAAAGTATCTAAATCCGTCCGTTATTAATGTTATAAAAACTCCTGAACCAATAACCACAATTGGTAGTTGATGACATAACGTCAGAACACGATCAAGAAAATATAATTGTGGAAACACATAATAGGGCTCATCGCAACGAGAAAGAAAACAGATTGCAAATTATGGAAAAATATTATTTTCCAGGAATGGCAAAGGGTCAATAAAATAAAAGGGTCATAAAACTATGTTCGACTTGTAAGAAAAATAAGTATGAGAGACACCCAAATACGCCTGAGTTAAAAGAGACACCTACACCACCTCATCCTGGCCACACAGTCCACCTTGACATTTTTTCCACAGACAAAAAATTGGTACAAACATCGATTGACAAATTTTTAAAGTATGTCCAGACAAAAGTACTAAAGGGACGATCGACAGAAGATGTTAGGAGAACTCTTAGGCAAATACTATTTTCTTATGGGGTACCGAAGAATATTGTCATGGACAACGAACCTTCTCTAAATTCAGCTTCAATCCTTTTCATGATGAAAGACGATTTGAAAATAAACGTTTTCACCACTCCATCTTATAGAAGCGAAGCGAACGGACAGATAGAACGCTTCCATTCAGCCTTAGCAGAGATAATGAGATGTCTTAAAAGTGATGGGACATCTAGAAATTTCGAAGAGCTTTTGGAAAGAGCTGTAAATGAATGTAACCATACCATTCATTCAAAGACAAAAAAGAAACCTGTAGATCTTTAGTTTGGTCGGACGATTGACTGTTCACCACAAGATATGGAGATAACTAGATTATCCAACGTTGACCGACTAAAGCGCAAACAGGAAAATGACTTGACTTACCATAATAAAAATAAAAAACCAATTAAAGAATACGTACCTGGTCAGCTAGTCTACGTTAGGACAAATAAAAGATTAGGGACAAAACTTTCTAATCGGTTTAAGGAAGAGATAGTGAAAGAAAACCGTAATACAACTATAGTTACGGAAAGTGGCCGCATTATTCACAAGAGTCACATTAGAAATTGACAATTTTTTTTTATTTACATCCCATTTATCTTCTTTTTACAGATTACTAATTGGTACCGTCCTTGCGGATTTTAATATACTTGACTACTCTAATGCGAGATTAATAACCACTCAGAATGGGATCGCAAAAAAACAGAACGGCACCTTTAAAGTTATACATTCTATCGACTTAGAACAATATAGAATTTTATCACAGGACATTGAATCTACATTGAACACTAATATTACATATAGTCGTCCGCTCCGTCCGTTTTTAAAACAACAAGTCTCCGATATTAATGGACTCCTTAATCGGTTAAGTCCACACGTAAGGAGAAGATCTATCGAGTTTATTGGTAGCGCATGGAAATGGGTTGCTGGGACTCCAGACAGCCACGATTTTGAAATTTTAAATCAGAAAATTAAAAATGTATTAGAAAATAACAACAGACAAATGATTATAAACGAACTTACAACTAGCAGATTACAAGATATTTCAAACATTACAAATCAAATATTAAAAGTAAAGCGGGAAGATTGGAATAATGAACTGGCAAATACATTAGAACACAAATTAACATTAATTGAAAAAGAATTACAAAATATTGAATATGCAATACAATGGGCTAAAGTAAATATTGTAAACTCATTTATCTTGTCAAAAACCGAAATTGAAAATTTAAATTATGTTTTAAGAAATTATAGTATTCCCATTTTTAATGTAGATGAATTGTCATCATTTGGAAGCGTAAAGATTGTGACAAATAACAAAGAAATTTTATATATTTTAAGTATTCCCATTGCCCAAAATGATATCTGTAAAATTTTCTTAGCAAAGCCAGTAAAAATTGGAAATATTATTGATAAAATTGAATATGGTAAAATTTTAGATTGTAATAATAAATTATTCGCCATCAAAGACAGCTGCAAAAGCTACAATGATTTAACAATATGTCATAGAGATAAGCTTGTAGAATTAAGTGATAAATTTTGTATAACTAGTTTATTTAGAAATAAAATAGGTAGCTGCACACAGGTTAACAACGAGCACGTCCCAGCAATAGAAGAAATCGGAAGCGACTTACTACTGCTGAATCAATATATTGGGAAAATTAAAGTGAACGAGGAAGAAATAGCATTAAATGGAATTTATTTGGTTAAATATTTTAATACAACAGTCAACATTTATGGTCGAGAATACTATTCAAAAGAAATAAGTGGCAACAAACCTCTTCCAGCTTCATTACAACCAAGAGCATGGAATATCAAAACCGAAGAAATCATCTCACTGCAAAGCCTGCAAAAATTGTATATGGGAAACATAGAAAGATTGGAAACACTGGAAAACAAAAATAACTTTCTACTAACCTCAAGCCTCATCATCATTGTATCCGTTTGTGTTATTATCGCTTGGATTTCTAAGAAGAAGAAAACAAGAAAAGAAGATGAAATAATAGAAACGAAAGAAGCCCAACCAGAACATCCAATTGTTGTAAAATCTACAGAGGAAAAAATTAGGAAGAAGAATTCCACCATTTTCGACATCCACACATTTTAAGCAATCGGGACGATTGCATTTAAGGAGGGAGGAGTTAACACAAAATACATTTAAAATACATTTAAAATAAATATTTCGCTGACAACAACAACACACATAAAAAATACCAAAATTTGTTCTCAAGCTGACGTTGCGTTTTCTGTAAAACCAACAAATAGTTATTTCACAACAATACCGTTGCACGCGCCATCCGGCGCGATTACCAAAATACAGTAATTCTGCAAGGTAGTATTTTCCCACCAACAATATTGAACGGCATTGCACATGCCAACGAATAAAGCAGCTCATTTTACAATAATACCATTGCACGCGCCAATGGTCAACACAGAAATTCTGCAAGGTAGTAAATTTACACCAACAACATTTAACAGCATTGCACGAGCGGCAGAATGACAACAAAATACCTGAATGGCGTGATCAGCAAACCTGTTATTATAAATTAGGGCAGTTTTAAGAAACTCATTGCTTTTAATTTTGAATTAACAATAAAGACGGTTGTTGTGTCGCCATCAGCGCACAACAATTAATTTTTTTTAACAAAAATTCATCAAGGAATTTAATTTATACAACAGAGTAGTCTTTAAAAATTAAAATGCGATTTAGGGGAGAGGCGGGTTCCAGTTTGTTTTCTTTCTATATAAAACTAATAAATGTGAAGTTTGGGGACAATCGGATTAAGAAAAATCGCGCCGGAAATCGATAGAAAATTTCAAGTGTGTTTATATGGGGAAAATATTACTTTTTTTCAGATTTTACGAAAATTTTGTTCTATATTTTAATTTTTCCGACGAGTTTTTATAAGAATCGGAACCAGAAATTGCAAATGCCCCAGACCACTTTTGTGCCAAAAACAACTAGGTCATGAAATTTGATAGCATTTTTTCAACTTTGAGAAATTGATTGAAGCCATAATTTTTTTTGTCTCAATACTTGTAAGTTATCTGATTTGATGTATTGTTTTATTACCATGTGTTAACCTATTGTGCATTGCGACCGATAATGGGAAATTTTGTTGATAAAATTTTGAAAACTCCTTTTTCAAATTTTAAAAAATTTTCTTAACAAAATTTAAAAAAAAATAAAACTGGCAGTTTAAAGTTTTATTAAACACATGTCAGAGATCAACTGTGTGAATTTTTAGGCAAATCCCTATGCTAGAATTTTTTGGACAACGATTTAATTTTTGCGGATTTCGATAAAATTTTGAAAACTACTTTTTCAAGTTTTAAAAATTTTCTTTAACAAAATTTTTAAAAACATGAAACTAGCAGTTTAAAGTTTTATTAAACACATGCTAGAAATTAACTGTGTAAATTTTTAGGTAAATCCCTACGCCAGAATTTTTTTGACAAAGATTTTGTTTTTGCGGATTTGATTTTTGTAAAATATTCTGTAAATGAACTATTTCTAAACACTTTGTATCAACAATTCATAACTTTTTCTACTTTTAAATGTTATATTTTATCTTAATAGTCTAAGGTTTCGAAAAAAAAATAATATGACCCCATTAACCCTTTTGTAATTGGGTTCGCATATGACCCCAAATTAATAAAAGACAACTTATTCAAAAAAAATCAATTATCTTGTAAGTGCTGTTGAATTTTTAAAAGCGTTACTTACAATATTATAGTGAAATGTGTAGATATTCCGTTTTCAAAATTTCGGATAAATCCGAGAACGTTAACCCATTATTTGCCAAGGCCAGCTTTGGATTTTAAATAAAGATTACCGAAAACGAGTTTTTCTATTAAACTCGATGAAACCACTGTTTAGATTTAAGAAACATAATTCGGTTCATTTTTTTATTAACTCTTCAGTGCTCCTTGGATCAAAATAAACCATTGTGATATATATGTGTTGAGCCACCTTTAAATGTTTTTTGATTGGCCCAAAACTTTGTATTTCTCAGTTCTTTTGCTATTCGCATATTTCTAGGGGACGCGATCGAGAGTTTGAACACTTTCTTATTAAGGGCTGCCCTAACATACATACATGTACATATTGAACTATTATGAAGAGTCGCGGAATCGGACAAAGTAAATATTTAGTAACATATAATTGGAGTACTGTAATAGTGAAAGCCATGGGACTTTTTGTGAGTACATAAGCTATCAATGTTAGTAATTGGAAAAAAATTGGCAGGAACAGATGAGTGGGCGTGCAACATTTTCTGGGTCGGAGACTTTTGCATTGTAACAGTAAGACATAAAGAAGTTGTCCGTTATAACTTTAGCCCTCGACCAGATCCAAAGCAACTTGTTGGCCTTGGTCTTTCTTTCTGGAGCTGGTCCAGCAACTATGCCAAGGTATTGTCGGATTTTGGTACATACGAGTACCTAAAATTTCACACTATATCTCTATAATTTGCTTGGCATATTTTGCATAAGTGCGCAAAATCCATATACAACACAAAGCTAATGTTAATATTTCAGACATATTCCACAGATGACGAGTTGGAGAAAATTTATCTTCAGATCTATTTCGTCGACGTCGTTTTGAATAATCTAATTTTGGTTAAGTACTCAAACTGGTTTTACGACATCGAAAGTGATATCGTGCAGCACAAGAACAAACCGATTCTTCGACCATAAATGAAGCAATTAAAAATGAAGCAATTTAAGCATTAGCTATTGCGCTCTAAAGCGTGTTGTGTTTTGAAACAAACAGTTGATAGATATCAACAAAATCAGCACCGGCATCGACTTCCTCACTTTCATCTTCTTCAGTTTCATCTTCAGAAGTATGTATCTAATGCATTGTCACTCATTTCATCATGCGTTTCTGGATCGGCACCAGGCATTCTATATTTATCACTACTGCCACATGAAAAGTCTATGTCGTTACTATCCACATTCAATAGTTCGCAAGTCTGTTCATCACTGAGATATGAAGATTCAGCCATTGTTTTCCCAAAAAACGCACTATAAACTGAAACCATTAGGACTGTAACAATGTATAGTGAACGCACTATATCGAGTAGTTATGCTAATTGATTTTAAAAAAAATCTCATCTTCAAAGCCTGATATTTCCAAAAAAATATCATATTTGCTATTATTCAAAAATGCAAAACTCCATAGGCTACTATTTACAAAACATTATTATTTGGTTTCTTACTTTCTCTTTCCACTTTCCCATGTCCAGTAGAAAACGACACCAAAGATGCTAAATTGAATTTGTTAAAAAAACCATTTAATCCACATGCACGATAATGAGGAAGTCAAATAAATTGTTAATCAAAGTTTAACAGTTGGAGAGTTAAAAAAAAGTTTTCTACACCTATGTAGGAGTACAGTTAAGTTAAACATACATCATCATTTTCTGAATAAAAATATTTTGTTAATTATTAGCTAAAATTTTGCTCAAGAACGGCCTGAGAATGCCAAAGCCTTTGAAAGTTTTGCTATACTGGCCTAGTATTTTCACCATTACTTGGAATTTCTTAATCAACACTCCTACCTCAAATATAGGAGAGTTCAATAATGTAAGGATTTTGGCGCTAAAGTAGTTGTTGGCTACATAGGAAGACTGCAATTTGTTGTAGAACAATAAATAAAAGAAGGAAAATGATATGCTTGAACCACTTGATTTCTGCAGCCATACTATGAGATTTGGCAGTAAAAAATATGCATATCTTTTGCTTTTTTTCTTTTCACATATCCTAGTTTCATAGTGATCTGCTGGTTCCACCTACGATATTCTCCTTCTGAGCACATACTTTAAATATTTTTACAGATTATACAAATCAAATTAAATATGACCATTGATATAATTCTATTTACTAAATTAGTTTTTTAATTCTAAATAATGGATAATGCATTCTGTGTCTACTTATCCATAGATTATTTTAATACTTTTTTTTTCTTTAAAGAGTTCGAGGCTAATAGAGAATATTTAAAAAAATTTGCTTTTGTCAATATTTAGTTTTACCGTTTTTTTTTTTTTTTTGCATATTTAGAATTTGAACTTTGGTCGCAACAATAACATTTATGTTTTCACTTGACATCATTGAAAAATCATGTATATGTCACTTGTTCTTATATCCCTCCAAAGTCAGATACAAAAATTTATCTTGATCATATGAAATTGATAGGTGTTGTAGTTGGTAAGCTGGGTGCAATGGATACTATTTAGTGTTAGGAGATTTAAATTTACCGGATATTTCGTGGGATTTTTGCCCAGATACAGGTCATTTATTACCGTATTCATTCTCAGAATATATGAGGGTTTTCTTTGATAATATTTTTGAATTTTGTCTTCTTCAGTTCAATAATGTCTATAATTCAAGTCACAGACTACTTGATCTTGTCTTTCCAAATACAACTAATATTTCACTTAATAGATCTTTTGCTTTTCTTTGTCCGGAGGATAAGTATCATCCGATTCTTGATATCTGTCTTGAAGACACTATTTCAGACTCAGTTGCTATACCAGAAATTAAAAAAAAGTTTTAATTTTTGCCGAACGAATTTTCACATATTAACGATATGGCCGTCTCACAATGGTGATCTTGACTATTTGACAAGCATTTTTCACAATATTATAAAATCTAATTGTCTCGTATTGGTTCCTTTAGTAATCAGAAAGGATTCTGACTTAGGTCCTCGATGGTTTACAAATGAGTTAAGGCAGCTTAGAAATGAAAAGAGTAGACTACTTAAAAAATACAAGAAAAAGGGTTGTTCAATTAGCTACATGTGCTACTCAATCGTTAGACATAAATATAACGTTATGAATCGTAAGTGTTATTCTGAGTATTTGAGAAAGATGAAACAGAACAGTTAACTCAAAGAGGAAAGTTAGTGGGTTCCCTACGTCGATGAAATTAAATGATACGGAATCGTCGAATCCTGTCGAAATTGCGAATTTATTTGCAAATTTTTTCCAGAGCACATACTCTGCCAATAGTAATTTTAGTTCAGGCTATCCTTATAATATAAAAACCTTTAACGTTTTTTCTGATATAGTCATAACGGAGAGTGAAGTTTTCCAGGGTTTAAAATCTTTGAAATTCTCTCATGTTTCTGGTCCTGATAGTATTCCATCATCTATTCTTAGAAAATGCACTAATGAGCTATATATTATACTCACTAAATTGTTTAAGTCTTCTCTCTCTTCTGGATATTTTCCAACTTATTCGAAGGAGAGATTTATTATACCCCTTCATAAAAATGGTAATAGGCGTTGTAGTGATAACTACAGAGGCATTGCTAAGCTGAGTGCTATACCTAAATTGTTTGAGAAAATTATTACTGGCAGATTGAAACATATGGTGGGTAACTTAATATCTCCCTACCAGCATGGTTTTGTTAAGGGTAGGTCAACAGTGACGAACTTACTTGAGCTGTCTACCAACATATGTAGAGCTTTTTCATATAATTTTCAAACAGATGTTATTTATACTGACTTTAGTAAAGTCTTTGATGCTGTTCATCATGAACTTATACTATTTAAACTTGATTCCTTGGGCTTTCCACCTAGGTTGTTGAAGTGGATATCATCTTACTTGAGAGGTAGATCTCAGAAAGTTGTTTTTAGAAATTGTTCTTCATTTTCTATTTCTGTCACTTCAGGTATTACACAAGGTAGTCACTTGGGTACAGTTCTTTTTGTATTATACCTTAATGACCTTCTTTCCGTTGTTCGTTTTTCTAAAGTATTAATGTACGCAGATGATGTTAAACTCTTTTTGTCACTTGAAAATATCGATACTTCGAAATTATTGCAGGAAGATTTGGTAGGACTGACAGATTGGTGTAAAAATAACATGTCCTAAAATTTCAGGAAATGTAAAAAATTATCCTTTAGTAGGGCGGCGTTGATTCCTACAGTTTATTATATTGATAGTAAATGTCTTGAAAATGTTATAAATTTTCTTGATTTGGGTGTGTTATTGGACCAACTTACATACCGATTCTTGTGTTAATAAGGCAAAATCTCTTTTGGGTTTCATTAAAAGATGGTCTAAAGAATTTGAAGATCCTTATGTTACTAAACGTTTATTTACTAGCCTCGTCAGGCCTACCCTTGAGTATGCATCTGTTGTGTGGTCACGTAATTATTCTTGTTATAGTGATGGTATCGAATCAGTTCAGCAAAAATTTCTTTTATTTGCTTTGCGTGGCCTGGGTTGGAGTAACAACACTGATTTGCCACAATATGAGCATAGATTGAAACTTATAGATCTTCCTACACTTCAAACTAGAAGAATGATGCTAAATATTACATTTTTGGTAAAATAAATTATATTCATGCTTTCTTATTAATGAAAAAAATTTTAACATTCCTAATCGGGTCACAATATATTATATATCATTGAAATTATCGTTTTGTAGCTCTAACTATGAACTTTTTAATCCAATACGTGTCCTGTGTAAATTGTATAATGATAACTATGATCTGTTTTAATTTTCCGACCCAACTCATAAAATTAAAAAATCTCTCTTGCGTAACATTTGATTATTGGTTGCCAACTATAACTACAATATCTGTAGCGTGATATCAGAATCTTCTTTTGTATGCGAGAATTTTCTGACCGCCTCCAGATATTTTTGATATGGAAATTATAGGGAAAACGTTCTCAGAATTATAGTTTTATCAATTTTTGCAGTAACCCTGCTGTCAATTTTAATATTGTTCCTGTTCACATTTATTTGTGTTCCTGATGCCCTCATGTTCCTCATCAATTTATTTTTGTTCCTGATATTCGGATCTCCTGATGTTCCAGATCAATTTCATCATGTGCCTGAGGTTCCTGATCACTACCCTACTTTGCTGACTAATATAAGCAATTTGTTGACTGTTTTATGTTTATTTCACCTCTGTTATCTTTGTGTCTACCTGTTTATGTAATCTCTCTGTGTTGTAATGTGTCCGTTTTGAAATGTGACTGTGCTGTTATGTGTTTTTTGTTATGTCAACTTTAATTTCGTCCTTGATATCCTAATGTTCCAGATCAATCTAATGATTTTTCTGATGATATTTTGTCTTGATATTCCTTTGCAATATAGTTATGTGCTTGATGTTCCAGACCTATATAAATATGTTCTTGATCTTCTAAAGTCCTAATTTAATTATGTTCCTGGTATCCTGATGTTTTGATGTTCCTGATGTTTATGTTTCTGATGTTCTGCCGCACTGATGTTGCTGTTCATTACTTCTACCTCTGCTCTGTCTATTTCAAAATTATTTGTTTCTGTCCATGCTGTAGTGTGTCCGTGCATTTATAAGTTTTTTTTTGTCTTCTTGTTATGTGATCTGAATTCTTCAACTTTTTGGTCATTATACTTTTGAACTTATGTTTGTAGTATTTTTTGTTAATAATGTTAGTCATTTCAATTAAAATAACAATTTTTAATACTATTATTATTATTAATGTTATTATTATTACTTATTATCAATATTATTATTGTATTATAATTATATTATTATTATTTAAATGATCGTTGTAACAATATATTTCATATCCAGCTGATGTTATAAATAAATAAATAAATAAATAAATAAAGTATTAATTTGCTTTGGAAATAACATAACTATAAATAGTCAAACTAAATCTGAAAAAAAAACAAATAAAACAAGTAAGAAAATTATAGTCGGTCTAGACCGACTATACGATACCCTATACCATGCGTTTAGAAACCCTATCTCTTAGGCCCAACTAACTAGACATAGAAAATAAGCAAAAACCAACTTTGAGTGGGATTTTTATTAATTTTTTTGGCTGCAGATATGAAAAAGTTCATATCGGATGCTATATCTATATAGGGACCAGGTCCAAAAATGGACCGATCCTGATCATGGTTGGTAAAGTCTCTTGTATTTTGCAAAAATATATACAAACAAAATTTGAGAAGAATCAGTGCAATATTTTAGTTTTTTAATAGATTTAATTGAAGATCGGGAAGCAGCTCTGTATGGGGTCACACTGATTATTTTTGGACTACTCATTAATGGATGTAATGAACGTATACAAACCCAATTTGAGTAAGATCTATATGACAATTTGGATCTTATGGCAATTTATGTCGATTTCATATGGGTAATTTGTATGGGGGCTAGGTCTGAACATGGACCGATTCTCACCAATTTCAATAGCGTTCATCCCATGGCCAATAAAAGCTTATATACCAAATTTCGTCAAAAAATATTCATATTTGCGACCTGCAGTTTGAATACAAGGTTTACATGGACACACAGCCGGACGGACGGACGGACGGACATTGTTAAATCACCTCAGAAAGTGATTGTGATTCGATCGGTATGTCAAATATTTTTGGCTGTTAGAAACAGCAGCACAAAGTCATTATACCCAAACCACATAGTGGTATAGGGTATAATGATTTTATTGTTTTTTGAAAATCTATGAGGCCAAAAAACTTTTCATATATTTATATAAAATGCTTGTAAAGTTATATTATTAGCTAGCCCAGCTGTAGTTATCTCAATTCCTTCCAATAATTGCTGCATATTCAACAACTGTATCACATTTTATGGATACTGTAATTAAAACCATATACATATATGAATAAGAGTATGTAATTCATAAATTATTATTACACTTTGTTTCAATTGTTTCAAACAGACAAATACACATCTTTGCACATACAAAACTAAATATCATTTAATCACAATGTATTGTTAAGGAAAACATTTATCTTCTTTACTTCCTGTACATGAAGCAAATACATTTCCCTACTAAAGTTTTTTTGTTTATTAAAACACTTAAGAGCAAAATTAAAAACAGATGTATAAACAGGTGTTAGTGTAGTTAATGGGACAATTTAATTGTTTAATAAATAATTAGAAGGTAAGTTTAAGAACACAATGTCCAGCAATAGATAGATGCCTTAAACAAAGCGGCCTTAATGTAAAAATAGACAATAGCTAGAAACAGTGGAGCAAAGAGAATTATTTGCGTTATTGTTTGGACAAAACGGACAAATATTTACACAAGAAATAATAAAATATATCTTGCTGCTAACAAATATTTAGTAATTTGCTAGCGACAATTGATTATCCAAAAAAAAGCAAATAACTAGAAGTCCAACTGTGAACGCAGTTTCGCACAAAAAAATATCTCGAACCGTTTACATAAGTTCCTTTCAGAATGTATGTAACAAACAACTAAAATTAAAGTTTTTGGCAGCATCTTATTCCGTAAGAAACAGCTGCATTTAGCAAGTTCCAATTAGTTACTTATTTCTTGATACAATATATTGACATACCATCACCTTACACTTTACACATTATTCTGTTGTGTTTACTGAATTAGTCGTTTCAAACAACCGTATATTCGATTACACGAATTGTCTAACTTAATTTATACTATAGAATATATATTTTATTTATTGTTTGCCGCATCCATTTTTTGTGGTAAACTATTTTTAAAGTTAAAACACTAAAAAGCATTTAAGTTATTATATATTATTTTTAGAATAAAAAATTAAATATGAATAAAATAAAAATTATCTTACAAACAAAAAAATTATTATATGTTACATATTCTGAAATTATATATAAACACAGTACAATGCATGTAGAAATTAAATATATTCAAAACTGTATTAACCCATTAGTGCGCAGAGTCCCTTATAAGGAACGCTCGAATTTTCTACTGTAGCGCTTTCAGAAATTTTAATTTTCAAATAGCAAGTAGGCTATGCCGTTACTGACATTCCAACGAAGCAAGTTATATTTCATTTGTTTTAATTTTTGTGATTTGTGTGTTGTGTTTTATGCAAAATATGGAAAACCAATTTGTGAAAAAACAAAAATCTCGAGCTGGGTAAGAAAAATTTAAATATATTAAATATTAGGTGAATATTTGATATGTTTTTTAAGTTGTTATTTGTAAATGAGTGTAAAGATTCAATTCATGCAAAAAAATTATGACAAAATGAAATGACACGTGCATATAGTAACTTGGAACGCAACGTCCCCTAAAAGGGACACAGCGTCAGTAGTTCAATTGTGATGCTATGACTGAGCAAATATTTTTTCATACGTAGACTTACAGTTTCTGAAATATTGAATGAACTGGATGCCCTTGACGACAATGAGTTGAGTGGCGTAGAAAATTTACACAATTCCACCATTAGATGGAGCCGGTAATGATCAAGATACCGATAGCGATGATGAGCATGAAGCAAATCTTAATCATCTCGGTCCAAAATTATTATCTACAGAATGTGAAGTAGTACAAAAAGATAGTGAATGGTATGACAGTGATGATGAACCCCTAAAGAAATTAATGTGCATCTCCTGTGGATCCACCAGATAGACAAATACGAGTTCAAATTGTTGACGAAAAGTTGAACCATTATATAAAATAAACACGGAATGTACAATAATTTCATCAAGTGCTGAGGCTCAGTTATGCAGAACTCCAACAGAATTTTTTGAATTATTTTTCACCGAGGATATTTTAAGACATTTTGTGGAGCAAACAAACTTGTATGGACTCCAAAAGAATATAAATTTACAAGTAACATGGACGAGATGAAAGTATTTTTAGGAGGTATGCTCATGTCTGGATACGCCAAGTATTCCAATAAAAGATTGTATTGGTCACACAATCCTGACTGTCCTAAACTGCTCTGTAATAGCATAAGAATGAAGAGGTTTGAACAAATATTAAATAACTTCCATTTGAATGACAACCTTCAAATCAATGGTATGGATCGCCTTTACAAAATTAGACCTCTAATAAATCACCTAAGTCCATCATATCTGCGACACGGTGAAATTGATGAACATTTATCAATCGATGAATGTATGATCCCGTATTATTGCAAGCATTATGCCAAGCAGTATATTCGCGGGAAACAAATTCGATTTGGTTTTAAAAACTAGGCGTTAAATTCAGCTAATTGTTTTATGATCCAATTTGGTATATATGGAAAAAACTGCAGAGTCTGCTACCAAAGGATTTGGTGTAGGTGGCGATAAAGTGCTTGATCTCCTCTCAAAAGCTAATGTTCCAACTAATAAAGGATTCAAGGTAATATAACCAAAGTAGTCCCATTTTAAAAACACAACTAATTTTATCTATTGCGGTATTCATAGACAATTATTTTACCTCCTTTATATGACCGCGACACTTATCATCCATCGGAATATGTACTTCAGGAACGATACGAGAAGGGCGAACAGAAAGATGTCCTCTTCGCTCAATCCCGGTAATTAGAAAAGAAGAAAGGGGATCTGTAGATCATAGATTTGCAAATAATGGAAACATATTGCTCACACGATGGAAGGATAAATATGTTGCCACAATTGCAACAAATTTTGATGTTAATGAAATAGGATCATGCAAACAATTCGTTAAAGGAAGGGGTGCTGTAAGTATTTCCCAACCAAAACTGTTTCATCAATATAATATGGGCATGGGAGGCGTTGATAATATGGATCAATTAGTTGCAGTCTACCGCTCGCGAATAAGACAAAGGAAATGGTGGTGGCCAATATTTGCATACCTCCTCAATGCCTCAGTTATTAATGCATGGCTGCTGATAAAGAAGTTACACCCGAATGATCCGTCTCTTGTTAGTTTTCGCCGAAATCTTGCTACATCTTACCTTGAAACGTATGGTACCCCGTCTATAAAAATTTCGCGCACTAGCAATGTAACGACAGATACACGATATGATGGCAGAAAACACCTTATTGAATACTCTAAAATTGATAAACGATGTGGGCATTGTGGAAAAACTAGCTTTATTTGCAACAAATGTGAAAAAGTGCTCCACCCCAAAGAATGCATTAAAAATTATCATACGCCTAGTGCACCTACTGCGCAGTGTCCCTTATAAGGGACGGTCCATTACTCCAAAACTATAAGTTTTTTTGAATAAAATGTTTTTAAAACGAATTAATCAGATCATTCTAATTAATAATTGGTGAAAATTATTTAAGAAAAGTGGCCAGGGAACTTTGTCCACTAATGGGTTAATTGTTATTTTTTATCCTTCCTTTGTCGATTTTGGCAATCTTGGACCGCTTTTATTTTCATTATTTATAAATGATTTACCTCAAGTTATTCAGTTTTCAAATATCCTGATGTATGCTGACGATGTAAAAGTCTTTATGAGTTAGTTATAACCAATATTCCGACCGTACTTATCTTCAAAATGATTTGGATTCGCTTCACTCATGGCGTATTTTAAATTTAATGGAGCTGAATCTTAAGAAGTGCAAGTACATGCGTTTTGTTCGAAAAATACCAATATCGGTAAATTATGTGTTGGGTGGTTTTCAACTGGTTTTCAAAGCTTAGTTTCATTCCTCATATTACAATTACAGTAAACAAAGCCAGAGGAGTACTTGGTTTTAAAAACATTGGTCTAAAGATTTTAATGATCCGTATGTAACAAGAACACTATACACATCACTTGTAAGACCGATTTTGGAATATGCCTCTATAATATGGGACCCTATCTATCAAACTTATGTTGATAGCATTGAATCGGTGCAAAAACAATTCCTACTATTTTGTCTACGCAGTTTAAATTTTAGCCCTTTAAATCTTCCGTCGTATAACAGCAGACTCACTCTTATTAAGCTGCCAACCTTGAAAAGCCGCAGATCTATGCTAAACGTTTCGTTTCTTTTGAACATAACTAATGGGCGATATTTCTTCTGGTTTCCTGATCAACGATATTTCATTTAACAACCCTCAGCGGCAAACACGTTTCTTCTCACCTTTATCTGTCCAGTTTTATAGATCAAATTATGCGAACGGTGATCCGCTTAGACCAGCGATGGCGAACTTTTTTGACAAGTGAGTCAAAATTGAATTTATTTTTTTGTAATATCAACCTACGGGTCAAGTATTATTTTAGTAATTAAAGATTTAACAAAAATACATGTAAATATTATTTTATTTACTATTCGAACATATTATATGTATGACTATTATTTTATAATAAAAAAACAAAGAAAATTTAATATCAAAAAAAATATACATATGCACACATTTAATGCGAAACTTGTTGTTGTTTATTATCAGTTAATTGATGTATTATTTGGTTCATACTTGGAATTCATTACTTTTACACATTCGGCAGTCATTTCATTACCAAGTCTATTTCTTTGCGCGGATTTTATAAAATTCATTGATGAAAATAAAGTTTCGCATACATATGTTGAACCAAACATTGTTAAAAGAGCATTTGCCAGTTTTTTTATTGTATTAAATGTATCTGGTAAAGAGTCCCATTCTTTTAATATTATATTATTAGTTCTTTGTTCGAATACCTCTTTCTTATTGTCAGAAATATTTTCTAAATCCTGTTTTTGCAAATCTGTAATTAAATTTTCAAATTTATTTTTCCACATAATACTGTTTTGGAATTCTGCTAATTCCATTTCCAAATTTTCAATACCTAACCAAGTGAACACGGTTAATTCCAAATTATTAAATTCTATTTTGTGTGGATACAATATAAACTGTAATGTTTTTTCTAAATCCTTAAATTGATTAAATCTATCCAGAAAAGGTTGTTTTATTTCCCCAATAACAGTTAAATATTTTTTAATTGTATGAACCTGTATAATATTACTATTTTCAAAGTTTTCAGTTGCTTGGAAATGTTTTTGTAGATATGGAAAATATTTCAATATTTTCATGTTCAAATCATTACAAAATATATCAACTTTTGTCATAAACGTTTTAATATTTTCAAACAAGACTAATACAACTTGACCAGGTCTTTGGAGTTTTTTTATTCAATTCATTAAAATGCTGAGTGATATCACAGCAAAACATTAGATCATTTAGCCATTCTATATTTGAAAATTCGTCAAAAACATTTTTTTTTTTTATGCAAAAATAGTTTTATTTCTTCTAATAAATCTACAAACCTATTTACAACTTGACCACGGCTGACCCATCGAACATTGAGAATCAATTTCCTCTAATAATTTGACAAATTCTCGCTTATTTAGAGCTCTTGCATTTATAAAATTGACTATTTTTGTTACAACTGGCATTACGTTGGAAAAGGTTTTCAATCCTTGTTTTGCACATAAGACTTCTTGATAAGAGAGGCAGTGAAATTCAAAGAATGTTGGACACTTTGTTTAAGTTGCGGAATAAAACCAATATTTTTGCCAATCATGCTACGAGCACCATCAGTTGTTACAGAAACAATTTTCTGTAAATCAATATTCGTTTTCATAAATGTATCAGCGAATTCTTTAAAAACATCAAGACCACTAGTTCCTCATTATATTTCCTGATTTATACCCAGCACAAACTGCAAGTTGTGCGTAACCACTTATGTCCGTGCTCTCATCTAATGCAATTGAATATATTTCGGCACGGTTTAAATCGTAATTTATTTGAGAACAAGTATTTTCATCTAATCTTAATATTCGTTCTTTAATTGTATTTCGACTTACTCATGCAACTCATTAATCATGCAACTCATTATCAAATCTTTTTCTTTAAAATCAGCAAATAGGGCAGCACTACATTTCAAAAACGCTTCTTTTAAAAACTCACCTTCCGAAAGAGGTTTTCCATGTCGTGCGATATAATGTGCAACATAAAACCTAGCAGCTGTAATGTTGTTTTTAGGAATTAGAAATGTTTTAAATAGCTTTTAATGTAATAAGGAAGCAAGATTTCCATGTATCTTTTCAAAATATCGTTTTACATTGTAAGCACGAGACGTACAATTTTCCCCTGCAAATAAGCAAAGAATTTTTTTATCTATCTCAACAGCTCCGTATTTTCCAAACCATTCTGTTTGATATGGGCTTGAACTTGTATCATTCATCTTAAGTTTCTTCACCGCTGACATGCTAAATATATCCAAAGGGTTAATATTTATAATTTGAAAATGTTAAATTTGAATTGAAATAGAAACAAATTATTAAAACTAATTTTCTTACCGAAAATTGAAAACTTAATAAATCAAGAAAACTTTATGAATCTATAATTTAAAGAGCATGCGCAAGTTACGTCTTTAGTTTGGTTAAAAGTAAAGTTAAATGATATAATATAAATAGTTAAAAAAATTATTAATTGTTTTGCAATGCCTACTGAGATATTGTTATACTCAATTAAGAAATTGTGGTATTGTAGATTTTTATTCTTTTTTTTTTTATTATTTATCAGGTCAATGGAATAAATCCTTACAGACCTGTATAAATGATATAATTACATATGTACATATATTGAAACAATTAAATGATTTAAAAATAAAAACAAATAGTTAGGAATTTAAGAAAATAATGATATTATGCTTAATTACATCAGTGTTCAACGAAAAATCAATTAATTGATAAAGATTATTATAAACACAACAAATTCTCCTAAAAGGATCAGCTAGAGCATAGTTGGTATGAAAAGATTTAACAAAGAGTGGTTGGAATTGGCGTGATACTCGTTGAGGAACATTAAAAGTTATATTGTTGACAAGAAAGTCAGAACAGATTTCACCATTAATTAGGTTGATCATAAATGTTACTTTTAGCATAGTCCTACGGCTTTCCAAAGTAGGTAATTTTATTAATTTAAGTCGATCAACGTATGAAGGTAGATTAATTGCAGAATTCCAAGGTATGCCACGTAAGCAAAAGAGTAGAAATTGTTTCTGTACAGACTCGATTCGTTGAATATGAATGTTATAGAAGGGATCCCATATTATTGACCCATATTCTAAAATAGGTCTTACAAGAGATGTAAAAAGTTGTTTGGTTATGTAAGGATTAATAAATTCTTTTGCCCATATTTTAATAAAGGCGAGTGTACCTCTAGCTTTATTAACTGTCGTGGTGACGTGAGATACAAAGTTTAATTTAGGATCAAGTAGAATCCCTAAATCCAGAAAAGTATCAACAAGTTCAAGCTGATATCCGCCCAAAAAGTAGTTAGCAGGAAAAACATTATTTCTAGAAAAACGCATACATTTACATTTTTCAAATTCAGTTCCATTAGGTTACGGTTACACCACGAAAAGAAATTGTTGAGATCTGATTGAAGATGAATATGATCATTATGTTGACAGTAACTTAAAAAAATTTTAACATCATCAGCGTACATTAAAACGTTACAAAAATTATCACTTTTGGAAGATCATTGATGAAAAGGGAGAAAAGAATTGGTCCAAGATGGCTGCCTTGAGGAACACCAGAAGTCACAGTAATATCATTAGATGACATATTATTATAAATTACACGTTGTGTTCTATCAGAAAGATATGATTTTATGCATTTAAGGCTTAATGGTGTACGAAGAAAACTGTGTAAATTTGGTAGTAGGCATAAAATGCAAGCAAGAAATTTGTGTGTCTTTTTCTGTGGAAAAAAATGAAAAAATTATGTGGAAAAAAATGAAAAAAATTATGTGGAAAAAAAATTAAAAAAATTATGTGGTAAAATATGGAATTTAGTTTTTTCTAAATTCCATATTTTTCTACATAATTTTTTAAATTTTTTTCCACAGAAAAAGACACACAAATTTTTTTCTTGCATTTTATGTGTTATTTTTACAAAGCCTACTACAAAATTTTAACAGTTTTCTTCGTACATCTACAATACCACAATTTGTTAATTGAGTATAACAATATCTCAGTTTGAAAAACTTCGAATTTAAAAAATGGTTTAAAAAAACTTAGAATTGGTTTGAAAAAACAAAACAACTCGTGGGTCACTTAAAATTGTCAGTGTGTGACCCGTGGGTCATAGGTTCGCCATCGCTGGCTTAGACGAATGTGTATTGAATTTAATAAGCCGTATAGATTTATTGATTTTTCTTTAAATACAAATGTCATAAAAAGTAAAATAATTATTTATCTGAACATGTAACTTCAATTAATTTTCTTGATTTTTCATTCATGTTCGCCTATTTTTTAAATGTTCTTGTAAATAGTCTGTAAGGATTAATTCCATAGATTAACAAATAAATAAAAATAAATAAAATAAATAAAAATAAATCTTGAAATTCCACATACCACAACACTTCACTTAAAACATGGAAAAACTTAAGTCTCACAAAACCACACCAAATTTATTAAATATATATATTGGATCCTTTAGTTCCTATAAGGAGCATAGGGCCTGAAAAAAAAATTATTTAATGACGTGAACTAAATATACTTTTTGGAATTTGGATAAGGATTTTTTAGCGGTCTCTTTGCTGCCCTATTAAGCCGTACCTTTACACGACAGTCTTTACAAGTTTCTTCTCAGCAGCATTTACAAATATGTCGGGCTTAACAAGCATTTTACATTGGCTCTTCGAAGCCTTACCAAACAGCAATGGTAGGGCACACGAACGCACGACCGTATGATAATTTGATAATTAAAGGGGGCGTTCGTGAGAATGAGGAGCTAATCATGTTAAGATAATTATTATAAAAAAATTACAGTAAAAAAAGTTCACATAATATGTAATTGTACAGTTTAAAATTTAAAAAAATTTTCAAAAAACAAATTTTAAAATTTTTATTTTATTTTTCGAAAATTTAAATTTATAATTTATTTTTCAGTATTTGCAACCGAATTTTATTCATTCATTCGGTTACATATACCAAAACATTTTATAAATCTAATAATCTTTTTTTACAGCCAAAAGTTTATTCTAAATACAAATTTGACTTTATCATGTTAACAAATAATTTACAACAATATGTTTAAAATATGTTGTTAATATAAAAAGTATTTTTTTGCTTAGATAGAACTTATGAAGGGTTTAGCTGTCAAACGAACTGTCATATTGCACTCACTTATTGACATTTACGATTAGTATTCTTCGACAAATCATCATGACTAGATTCACACTTGAACAACGCTACTTCGTGATTTTAATAGCGTCCATTATCGTCTATATGAACAAGCTATCCCTCGAACCGTGCATAGATTTCATACCACATACTATGTAACGGGTTTGTTAAAAAATAAAATTGCCGCATAGGGAGTGAGACCAATCTACAACAGACCCCAAAAACTGCATTATATCTAAAAGAATGCACCTTTTGTTACGCTGTAGATTAATTTTATAAAAAATTGATTAAAAGTTGGTTTAATTTATATTCGCGAGCCATAAGCAGATAATTGCACCAAATATATATCACAATGGATTTTTTTAATCCCAGGAGCACTGAAGGGTTAAATAAATAAAAATTAACCAAATTATTTTAAGTTAGTTTAATAGAAAAACCCATTTCGGTTATTTTTATTTAAAAATATCTTAAAATCCTATCTTAAAATCTCAAATTTGAGGAACGGAAGTTCTACACATTTAGTTATTATATTTTAAGCGTCGGATCTAAATATTCAATACCGCTTACAAAATATTTGAATTTTTTGAATAAATTGGGCGAGATGTGATTTTAACAGAATGTCACTACATGCTGGTCGGCGACCACGACCATCGGCTTATTTAAATTTATACAGCTTTTAATACAGTTGCCTGTATTGAGTAAGTTTAATATTTTATATAAATACTTTGATTGGTAAACGGAACTGAATTACAAAATTACAGTAACAAATTGTATTACCTATTCCTACTTTTCTACTGGTGGCCGAATTACAATAAATTCTTTTTCTGTGTATACTGTGGAATTCAGATTTTATTTATTAATTGATTGTCATAATCATTTATTAGGCTAACCTATTTTAAGAGTGCTTCAAGTGCAGTAAATATAAAACAATAAAAATATTTCTATTAATAATTTGTGAATTTTCAATAAGAATTAAGAAATGTATAAATAAATTAAAAAATATTTTGCTTGATAAAAAAATGCAAATACATACTAACCTTATGTTAAATATTGCTTCTAACATACCAACATTTCACGAATGTAGATAAACAATTTTTTAAATTGGGTAATTGTTGTTGTTTTTCTTCCTTTGTCAGTGTTGTCTTCTATTCACTTAAATTATTTTATATATTTTGTAATTTTATACACCGTATCACACCATATTTCACTTTTTATACCCTATACCACTATGTGGTTTGTTCTTAATGACTTTGTGCTGCTGTTTGTAACAACCAAAAATATTTGACCTACACCCATCTTTAATTATACCGGTCGAATCAGAATCACTATCTGATTCGATTTAACGATGTCCGTCCGTCCGTCCGTCCGTCTGTGTGTCCATGTAAAGTTTTTAATCAAACTGTAGGTCGCAAATATGAATATATTTTGATGAAATTTGGTATTTGAGCTTCCACGGCATGAAAGCTGTTGAAATTGGTGAGAATCGGTCCATGTTCAGACCTAGCCCCCATACAAATGACCCCTATGAAATCAACATATATTGCCATAAGATCCAAATTATCACACAAACCTTAGTCAAATTGGGTTTTTATGTATATATTACATCCGTTAATCAGTAGTCTAAAAATGATCCCTACTGGACAACTCTTAGTCATGGGCCCCTTATAGAGCTGCTTCCCGGTCTTACTTAAATCCATCAAAAAACAAAAATATTGCACGGATTCCTTTCAAATTTGGTTTGTATATATTTTTTCAAAGTATAAGTGACCTTACCGAATATGGTCAGGATCGGTCCAATTTTCGACCTAGTCCCCATTTAAATATAGTATCCGATATGAACTTTTTCATACCTGCAGCGAAAAAAATTAATAAAAATGCCACTCAAATTTGTTTTATGCATATTTGCTATATCCAATTAGTTGGACTGAAGAGATAGGGTCTCTTAACCATGGTATAGGATATCGTATAGTCGGGCTAGACCGACTATAATTTTCCTACTTGTTTTATTATTGTTTTATTTTCAAATAAATAGTATTACAAAAAATCATTTAAAGCTTCAGCACCAATAGTAAAGAGCTTAAAGGGCAGCTAGTGTTGATTCATTATTTAAAAAAAAAAATTTTTTTTGAACTCAGGTGTTAATGATTTATATACAAGTCTAAATTTTTCATAAAATATCTATTAAAAATTACTACAGAAGTGTTTCGATGTTGTTGAGCAACAATTCTTAGTTCCATTCTGAATGATGATAAAAGTACAATGGTAAATTCTTGTATTCAGTTGGACCTGCAAAACAAATATGCTGCTTTGACAATTCAAGGCAAAATCTAGATATCGACAAGTTTAGTCCCTGTATTGTGATTTTTGAACATTTTGTTGAAACTAAAATGAAGATTTTTCAAGATTTCTTATCGCTTGAAAGATGATCTTCGGTATTTGCATTTTAAGTAATCCTCTAAGAGGTAATATATTGATAGCATGATATTTAATAAGGCCTACGGTATGATATCTGTTTGATATCTATCATATATTATATGAAGGTAAGGCCAAAACAAAAAATTATATTATTAGTTTATTATTTAAAAAACAAAATGTTGAATGATAAAGCAATTAAGGTTAGAAAAATGCTGGTCAATACTTGACCATATTCACGTAAAACTAGAGTTCATACATAGAAAAACTGTGTACTCAGTCTTCCCTTTTCTAAACTTTTCGCCTTTCTAGAGCTTTATTTTTCAACTTAGCTAATTCACAAACCAACACTTTTATGGTTTAGTATTATTGTGAATGAAGATAACAAATTGATTAACAAACACACTAACAAATTTAATAATACACACATAGCATATTTATAATTTTATGTATGTGTTAGTAGCAACTTTAAATGCAATTTACTCAAAATAATGGAAAAAATTTAAAAATCTGTAAATCTGCAAAACTAGTAAAATGAAATACCTTTCAAATAATATACGTTTGGCCAAAATTGGGATAAAACGGTAGAACAACACGTCGGTCACAAGAAATCGCCTAGCCTATTAATATTATAGATATTTCCATCCATACGTTAATACGGGTATCAAATTAAAGAGAACGATCTCTGGAAACGAAAACTATTTTTTTAATAGTTGGTTAGATTTTGACGTAATTTTTCAGACATATTGCAATTAATCCTCTCTTTCTTATATAGCATTAAATATATCGTTGAAATCCAAAGATTGTCAAATTAATGACAATTACAATGATAATAATGAATTTTATCCGACATTGTCGCACAACGATGACAGCTCAGAGAGCACTTCTGAATCCTAAACATACGTACAATCATATTCATCTGTTTTTATGCCCTGATGTTTGTAACTACCAAAAATATTTGACTTGGACCCATCTTTTATTAGACTGATCGACGAGTTTTACACCTTGTAATAAAACTACAGGTCGCAAGTATGAATATATTTCATATTGTGAAGATCGGTTTTGTTCAGACCTAAGCCATATACAAATGACCCCTATGAGATCGACGTAAGTTACCATAATATCCAAATTATCATACGGATCTCGATCAAATTGGGTTTGTGTATGTTCATTACCATTATCAGTAGTCCATTTATCATTTATCAGTAGTCCAAAAATAAACCCTATAGCACAATTCTTTGTCGTAGCTCCCATATGAAGCTGATTCCCGATCTTCACTTAAATCTATCAGAAATCAAACATATTGCACAGATATTTCTCAAATATGATTTGCATATGTTTTTGCAAAAATAAGTGAGCTTACCAAATATAGTCGGCATCGGTCCGTTTTTCGACCCAGTCCACATGTATATCCAAAGACAAATTTGATTTATACTTATTTTCTATATCTAATTAGTTGGCCCTAAGACATAGGGTCTCTAAACGCATGATATACTGTATTGTAATTTTCTTACTTGTTTTTTTTTTTTAACTGTAATTATTGAAGGATTTGTGGTAGAGTTAGGTGGCAAATAGTTCCCTATGTATTCTACTGCAGACTACTGTTGCATAGTTAAATTGTAATTTCTAGTTAGAGCATCATTTTTCACATTTCCATACAACTTTATCAATATACATTTTTATACCCTATACCACTATGTGGTTTGGGTATAATGACTTTGTGCTGCTGTTTGTAACAACGAAAAATATTCGTCCTAGACCCATCTTTAATTATACCGATCGACTTAGAATCACTTTTTGAGCCGAAATAACAATGTCCGTCCGTCCGTCCGTCTGTGTGTCCATGTAAAGCTTGTACTCAAAGTACAGGTCGCAAATATGAATATATTTTGATGAAACTTTCATCTGCCATGGGATGAACGCTATTGAAATTGGTGAGAATCGGTCCATGTTCACAGCTAATCTCCATACAAATGACCCCTATGAAATCGACATAACTTGCCATAAGTTCAAAATTATCATATAGATCTCAGTCAAACTGGGTTTGTAAGTGTTTATTACATCCGTTAATCGGTAGTTCAAAAATAATCAATATAGGAAAATTCTAAGTCATAGGCCCCATATAGAGCTGCTTTCCGATCTTGCCTTAAATCTATCAAAAAACAAAAATATTGCACTGATTCTTCTCAAATTTGGTTTGTATATATTTTTGCAAAATACAAGAGACTTTATCAAATATGGTCAGGATCGGTCCACTTTTCGATATAGTCCCCATATAAATATAGTATCCGATATGAACTTTTTCATATCTGCAGCGAAAAAAATTAATAAAAATGCCACTCAAATTTGGTTTATGCTTATTTGCTTTATCCAATTAGTTTGACCGAAGAGATAGGGTCTCTAAACGCATGGAATAGGTTATCGTATAGTCGGTCTAGACCGACTGTATTTTTCTTACTTATTTTTTATTGTATTGAAAAATTTGTATGGTATTTTTTTGCGTCAGGTGACGAAACCCAATGTGGAATTTTTTCGTGTCTTTGAATAACCCTACTGAAATTTTTCGCTCCATATTTTTCTTGATTATACCAGAAATGTACGTAATTATGGTATAATTTTGGACATTTTGAAAAAAGGGGTTTAAAAGAGCTATTTCCATAGGAGCTCGAGAGTTAAAGTATTCTAAAAAAAAATGTGGAATTTTAATCAAAGAACTTCTTAGTTATATATTTTAATTTTTATGAAGCAAACTTTTCTCAAAAAAAAATTTTTCAAACCGCGATTTCGCGAAAGTTCTGCCTAAGAGCCCCAAATGTTATATCACATATTACATTTCATGCATTTCCATCTTGATACATTTTTGGCACAATTACCTCAGGAATCGGATGAACAAGGAGAAGAAAACATTCCCTTGAATTTTATATCTAACTCGGATGATGATGCAGACCAGAACATGAATATGAACAGCCTACGAAGAAAACAAAATCATCCGAACCACAAGCGTCAACTTCAGCGAGGATGTGTATTGACAATAATTGAAAATGTTTTTTTCTCTTATTCAATATCTACAACTTTGTTTCAAACACAAAAGAGATATTCCACTCATTAAGCAAGAAAGGTGAAAATGGGGAAAAAATTGGTATTTTGCGATTTTTAAGGCTTTGGATGCAGTTTTTTCGGATAGGTTTGTTCCGCTTTTTTTTCTCCTATTCAATATCTACAACTTTGTTTCGGACACAAAAGAGATATTCCGTACGGTTACCGAGTTATAACCGTGTTAAAATATACAAAAAGTGGTAAAAATCCACCTTGAGCAAAAAAATTGGTATGGCCATTAAATTATAATGACAGCCAACTTGATAAAACCAATGATGCAGAAGTTCTTACTTGTACTGTGACATTTACTACTTACAATATATTTTCAATCGGTGATAGAGATTTGCGTTTTGAAGATATGGTATTGCACTGTGTAATCTTTCCATTCCTTATTGGCATCTATGTTTTAAATATTTTTACAACAATTTAAAGAGTTTTGGATACAATGTCCTTTTCTACTTGAATATTAATTAAAAATTTTTGTTATTGAAGTGTAAAATTTTTAGAAACCATTTCTAATTTTTTTTTTTTTGATTTTTAACAAAAAAGAAACTTAAACTATGAGAGTAAAATTACGTTGAGGCCAGTGTTGCCACCAGTGAACCAAAAAATTATCCAGGAGTTTGTCCAAAATTATCCAAAATCCCAAAAATTATCCAAAAAAAAAAAAAAGTAAAAAACAATGTTTAAAAAAATTAAAAAACAATTTAAAAAAAAAATAAATTTTTTTTTATTAACAAAAACAAAAGTGGTTTATTTTAATTCAATTTAAAGAATACAAGAAATTTTTTTAGAAAAAAAGTCATACATTTTGTACTGTTCAGAATAAAAAATATTTTATAATAATAGTATTTATTACTAGTTCTTTTTCCAGTTTTTTTTTAACATTTCTTTTGTGGGCTCAAAATTTGTACCACCATTTCTTTCAATGCCTTCTTTTGTAAAAAGAATTGAAGCAACAGTATTTGAAGATAATTTATTTCGTAAATCAGTTTTTGTTATCTTTAGTTTACTAAAAACTCTTTCTACTGATGAATTAGAAAATGGAAGAATCATAAGAAATTTTATAACAACTTCTAAATTTGGAAAAAGATTTTTACCAGCACAATTTGTAATTTTAAAAACTTTTGCCCAATAAGTTTGTACATCTAAATAATCAAACAAACCATATTTTTTGTGGTCCAACAAGGCATGTTGACGCCATTCATTGTCTAATTCTTGGTAATTTATTTTAACAAATGGAAATCTAGTTTTAAAATTAAATAAAGATTTTATTTTAAATGTTTGTGCAAATTTTGGATCCACAATATCAATAATGTTATAAAATTCGTCTTCGAAACAAAATCTTTTTTTTATTTGCGATACAACTTCCATATAAAAATTTCGAAAATCGCTATACATTTTATCTTTGTCTTCTTGCGAGCAAAATGTGATAGTATTTTGAGCTGCAAGACCAATATACATTTCAGTTTGTTCAACAAAGAACTGTTGATTTGTATGATCAAATAACCATAAGTCATTTTGTTTTATAACTTCAACTTCTATAAAATTTGACAAAAAAGTTTGTAGCATTTTTGTCACCTCGCTTCTTAGTTTATAAAGCATGGGTTGTTCTGATTGAAAAATCAAATTAAAATCTGTCAGAATACCAAGTGCATACGATAAAAATTCCAAATACCCTTTAGTTGACTTTTTGTCCAAAGTTGTAAGCATTGATTCTGTTATTTTTGAAGGGTCTTCGAAAACTTCCAATCTTAAATACGATCGCAAGGCATCATATTGCTCTAGTACTCTATCCACGCATGCTTTTAAAGAAAGCCATCTGGTTATAATGGGCGATAAAATTTTGTGCACTTCAATTTGAAAGTATTGTTGAAATTCTTGGAGCTTACACTGACGTAAATAGCTACGGTTGAAATAAGACCCTAGATTTCGCAATAAATCTTCTAAGCTGGTTGGAATTTTTAAAGTTGATTTTGAGGCAATTAAATGAGCAATATGACAAGAGCACTTTACTAGTACGACATTGGGTTTGTCCGTTTTTAAATGAGTACAAACAGAATTGTATTTACCAAACATGACATTGGGTGTATCAGCAGCAAATCCAATAAGGTTGTCAAAAGGAATATCTTTTTCAATAATAGTTTGCTTTAAAAGTTGATAGATTTCCTTGGCACTAGAAGCTTCACATTCCTTAAAATCGAAAAACGAATGTTCCATTTTTAAACGGGAGTCATCATAAAAAACTACGACAAAAGCAATTTGTTTATTTGTGCTTACATCAGTCGTCTCATCGATTATGATTGAAAAAAATGTTTTTTTCAATTTATCAAATAAATCCATAGAAAAACACGGACCCAGCACGTTATTCATTATGCCAGTAGCTTTAGTTCTATGCATATTTATATTTTTTAAAGTATCTGAGTCTTTAAACGATTCCTTAAGGGTGGGCAACATGTTATCAATACAAAGAAAAGATAGATTGTTAACTGCCAACATTCCAACTACTTTGTACTCTGCTCGCTTTATATTTTCTGCAACATTTTTCTTTTTTTGGAAGGATTCATCAATTGTAGCATTATTTTTAATGGCCGATGCAGCTTTTATGTGCTGGGATGATGTTTGATGTGTTTTTAAAACTCTTTTGTGGGCAACCATTTGTTTTTTGCAAATTTTACAATATCCATATTCTTTTCCATTTTCTGTTCTTCGCTGTAACCAAATCTTAAAATGGGAATCCTCCAGCCATTGACTTCCAAATTTATACTCCATGGCCTGTAAAAGTAAAATTATATCACAATTTCAATAAAAAACAATCTTCAATATTATCATTAATATACTTACTTAACAATCACCTGATATATTTAAGATGTTTTTAATATTTTTATTATAACAATGTAAACAGAAAAACCACTAATTGTTTTAAAATTGTCCACAAAATCAAACAAAAATGTTCACACGAAAAAACTTAACAGTAGCCTACTGACAGCGTTTAAATTTGAAAAATAGCTTCGTTTACCATTAGAAAAAAACAGGACAGATATAAATACTTATAGAATCATATAATTTGAAAAGCTCAAAATTTAAAAGGCATTGCCAGAACTAAAAACAAAAAAAAAGTGATGTCAAATAAGAAGTAACTAAAAAAATCGCCAAATAAAATTTAAAAAAAAAATTATATTTTGTCCATGTAAAACTTTAAATTGGAAATGATAAAATTATCCATAAATTATCCAAAAATGAAATTATCCAATGATTATCCAAAAAATTTTAAATTATCCATTTTTTGGATAATTATCCAAGAAGTGGCAACACTGGTTGAGGCCAACTAATTAATATGATTGAACACGGAACTGCTACAACAGTTGAATAAGTTTGATAAAGTTTTTGTATGCGGATATTTACAAGTTTGACGTTTGCTAGATTGTATAATAATTGAGTGGAATAACATCAAGGTAAAGTACATATTTATCATTTTATTTTGTGTTCAGTTTATTTTGTGTCATTTGTAATTTCTTAATATGACATTGGACAGCCTTAGACCATATTACTGGAGAACTGGAGAAGCAGAAAACGTGATTGAGTGGATATTGATTTAGGTATAAGAGTTTTTTATAGTATGATATACAAGTATTTAAATTTGTTTGTCCAATTATTCAATTTCTTGTTATAAAGAATGGAATGTTGTGCTAAATACCATAGTTTTCATCGCTTTGAAAAGTAGATTTCTTGTATCTTCTGTGGATTAATATAATAAACGCTGATTTATTATTTTGATATAATAAATATTATCTTTATTTAACAAACGCCATAGTGTTCTGTGAAGAAGAAATAAGATATGCGTTTATATCAAGGAATGTATATCAACGAATGAAATATATGAAAGAGACCAAAGACAATACACAGTAGTGTTCATTTGGTAGTAAGAGCCAATAGTAAAAATACGGAGTTGAACAACTCCATATTGCAGACGTTGTGGTTGAACTTTCGGTCTGGAAGATCTTCTTAGAATGGGTGACGATTTCGCTTCGAGACTTGTTAAAGTGGTGTTACCGCTGATATTTTCTGGATTGTATGACGACTGTTCAGGCTTCTGTTCTAAATTCTTTGATATCATTCTGCAACAACTTGAGGCGGTCTAAGTATTTTAGCTTGTGTGGGACGAATATTCATTGAATTTCTCCCATTCTGATTTCCTTTATCACCTTCTGTAATGTACGATCGAGGATGGACTTGTCCTTTGATTATTGCTGGTTTCCAAGTATTTTGGTTGCTTGTACGAGTAACTACGGTGTCGCCTTCGTTAAACTGGTCGGAATTTTCTTTGGCTCCACGATCTGCATATGCACCCTGCTTTTCTCTCTCTGCCTTTAGATATTTAGCCAACTCCGTATTTTCAGGTGTTACTAATCTTTCTGTTGTTGTTGGTAACATATCTCTAGTTTTAGTCGTTGTGACGGTTTCCACGAGGGGTGTTCATATAGTTAAGAAGTCCTAAGTGGTAGTCACTGTTGTCGTATGTTGATTTTTATACCCTATACCACTATGTGGCTTGGGTATAATGACTGTGCTGCTGTTTGTAACTACAAAATATATTTGACCTAGACCCATCTTTAATTATACCGATCGAATCAGAATCACTACCTGATTCGATTTAACGATGTCCGTCCGTGTGTCCGTCCGTCCGTCCATCCGTTCGTCCGTCTGTGTGTCCATGTAAACCTTGTAATCAAATTGCAGGTCGCAAATATTAATATATTTTGATGACATTCGGCACGTAAGCTTTCACTGGCCACAGGATGAACGCTGCTGAAATTGGTGAGAATCGGTCCATGTTCAGACCTAGCCCCCATACAAATGAACCCTTTGAAATCGACTTAAATTGCTATAAGATCCAAATTATCATATAGATCTCAGTCAAATTGGGTTTGTATGTATTTATTACATCCATTAATCAGTAGTCCAAAAATGATAACTATTGGACAACTCTTAGTCATAGGCCCCATATAGAGCTGCTTCCCGATCTTCACTTAAATCTATCAAAAAAGAAAAATATTGCACTGATTTTTCTCAAATTTTGTTTGTATATATTTTTGCAAAATACAAGAGACTTTACCAAACATAGTCAGGATCGTTCCATTTTTGGGCCTAGTCCCCATACAGATATAGCATCCGATATGATCTTTTTCATATCTGCAGCCAAAAAAATTAATAAAAATCCCACTCAAATTTGGTTTTTGCTTATTTTCTATTTCCAGTCAGTTGGGCCTATGAGATAGGGTCTCTAAACGCATGGTATAGGGTATCTTACTTGTTTTAAAATGTTTTTTGCTTTTGTGCCGCTTTTTCTGCTTATCCATTGCCACTTTGATGGTAGGGCGAGCTAGTGCGATGATTGAGTTTCAAAGTTTCTGAAAAAAATCCTAATTTGCTGCTGGAAAATTGTGGACCATTATCAGTTTCTAACGTGTGTGGTGGACCAAATGTTGAAAAGATCTCTTTCAGGAAAAATATTACATTTTTGGTTGTTATTTCAGTAAGTTTTTGGAATTTAAGGAAGCTCGAGTAGCTGTCAACAAAAACTATGTAGTCTCTGTTGTTAAAGTGAAATAAATCGGTTGCCCCAATATCGAAACCGTGAGTTGTTATTTCTTTTTCACCAATTTCCAATTTTGTATTGCTTCGTTGATAAACTTGACATGCAACACACTTTTTTACGAATTCAATTATATCATGACTCATTCCAGGCCAAAAAAAAAAAAACTGATTCCCTGGCCATTCGGACGCATTTAGCATAACTGTACATGTACATTATGAATATACTTCAGAAAACTTGGTCTCAATCTGAGTGGTATTAAAACTTTTGCAGATTTAAAAATTATAGCATCCTCATTTGTTGTCAGTTCATCTCTAAAATCTCAATATTGTTGAACTTCAGTGGGTAACTTTTCCTTTGACGCTGGCCAACCGTTTCAAATAAAGTTTATTAGTAATTGACAAGGCTTATCAAGGTTTTTAAAATTCTGGGAATAGACAATATCAATTGTATCTCGAGATTTTCTTCTTCTTCCTTCTTACCTTTATTTTACACATCATTTACTTTACATGTTATTTACAACTTAAAACAATTTTCAACAATATTGCATATTTATCATTTCACGTCATCTTTCTATTTATATTCATATATAAAAATATTTAGTAAATTTTTTTTAAAATGACAAGCAAATTATAAATTCGGGTGGGCTAAACATTTGGCTATAACTTTTTGGAATTTACAACGATTCATCATTCTGTTATAAATTTCAAAACAGGTTATTTTTCGTTTGATATAGCCGATAATTAGTTCTAAATACAAATTTTATTTCATCATATTAGCCAGCAATTTGTAACAATATCTTTTGAGGAATTTTATATTGTTGTAATGGGTAACTCCATGTCAAATCATCCAATATTAGAAAAATATGTTGCTCCATAGTGATGGATTTCGTTTTTAAATTTGTGCTGGTTTACACATGAAAGTTTTCTTGCTGAAAATCTTAAGTTTATAGGTGAGACGGGAGAGAAGAATGGCAGCGGGTAAACACTTTCATGTACTCTGAAATTCTCTTTTGTTTCTTTCTTCGTAATTTTCAAAGTGAAGTTATTTTACTTTTTCTTTAATTTTTATGTTCGTTTGTGTTAAGAAAGATAATAAATTGAAATAAAGTTAGTTCATATCGCACCTGTACCTCTAAAGTGAGTCAACTCAAAATTTACAAATTTTCAGTGGAGGTAAAAAACGGTTTTTAATGTTTGCTCTAAAATTTAAAAACTGTTGTTTGTTTCATTGTAAAGAATTGCGAATAATAAGTATACAACAATAGCAGTAGTAGCGATTGTTTCAGTGATCATCAAAAATAACAAGTTTTTTGGGTGCAACTCAAAATATGTCTTTTTAGTGGATTCTAGACAAGCTACTCTTATAACACAAATTCATTTTTTTTGCGAAAGACTAGAAAAACCGATGTAAGATTTTTACAGTGGATAGATATGACCGCTGTACACCGTTTTCTTGCAAAAAGTGAAAATTGAAAAACTTTGAGTTGACTCAATTTAGAGGTACAGGTGCGACATCTTGAATTTCAATACAAACATTTCAGTGTGTAGACACGTATGAAAGTTAAAAGAGAATTTCAAATAGTTGCAGAAAGAAAAATTTCATGTGTAAACCCGGACTTACCACTGAAACTTATGGTGATGAAACATTCATATTTCTATTTGTAATTCTTTTTGTCCATTTTTGGCCGAGATACTTTTGTAAAATGGTCATTTTATACAAATTTTGTCCATCTAGGATTTGGCACTACTGTGAAAAACTACAATAACTTGAGAAATTATGGTTCAAATCAAATAATTCTGGTATCACTTTGAAGCTATTTATATGGGGAATACAAATCCAGTGCTTACATTTAATAATTTTTTTACTATATTTTTACATGGAAAATTAAAAAAATCATTTTCTTAATTTACTCAAAATGGCCCCTCATATTATTTTCTGAAACTTGACAGCAACACTAATCAATATGTATCCTTTAAGTATACAAAAAATTGGAAAGGTAATATTTCTTAACAATTAAAAAAAATTTATTTTTTTAACCTTGACATCGAGGTGTGAATCTCCTTGTAGCTGGAATATACTAGTGAAAAGGTTTCTAAAAAATAATAATTTTATTTTTATTTTTAACTATTTTAATTTTAGAAATCCTTTTTCTATAACAAAAAAAAAATATATTCATAGCAATACCTTGAAAAATGGTATCACCTCTAGCTCTAAACTATGCTATTTGCCATATGATTTCTTGTGCTGTACTTTTGTTTTTCTCTGTTTCAACTTAGACCAATTATAATGAATTAAATGTTAAAACAATATTAAATTAATATTGTTATTAAATAAGTGCAAAAATTTCTTCAGATTATAGGCAGCTTATATAAGCTGTTAAGAAATATGTAGACAAATAGTTATTATAAGCACATTATAGCACTATGTACAGGAAGCATATTGCTTATTCTTGAGTGTCAAGAGTCTGGTCTTGCTTCCTAAAGTAGCAGTGAGTTTTGTGGTAGAATTTCACACCCTGAAAACTAATAATTGTGTTTCGTTTATTGGAACAAAACTGTGATTTGCTAATTGACGGTGGGAAATCCCAATTTCCGATTTTTGTTAACCTTAGTTTGTTAGTAATCAGATTTTCTTTTAGAACTAAATTTACTGACCTTTTTTGGTGATTAATTCAAAGCCTCATAGCTTTTATTTACTTGATCAATCAATACTGTAGATTCACAGTCATCATCATTGCCAATTTCATTTTCAGGAGTAGGAATGTGTGACTCTGCCTCACCAACTTGTGAATGCAATGAAGAATAGCAATAAACACACACCTTTTTCCCTGGATTTCTCATAGAAAACTTTATGGGATTTGATTTTAGCGACTTGGCTTTGATTTTTTCAGGATGTTTATTAAATGGATCACAACATGTTTTCTGCCTCAAATGGAACGATTTTAAACATTTATCCTTGTGAACTTTTCAGATACTTCCACAACCAAAAACTGTCTTACCAGTAATTAGATAACATAATCTCTTTTTGAATAATTCCAAATCTGTTGCAGATAGGCATAGCATAGATATAGTCTATTTACCTAACGATTCACCGAGCTTATTGCATATAAAACGTTTCATCACTACTGCTTAAAACACAACTTCACTATAAGCGCAACTCTTTGAAAGTAAATCAACATTTAAAGATCTTAAAAAGGTGAACTAATGTCTAGGATGATGAAATATTACATCATGCTGTGGTCAGAAAAACAGATGATAATACAATACACACAATTATTTCACAAATTGCAGCAGTTTGGAAAGCTTGTTATAGATGGTGCAATTGTACAAGGTATTGATAGGAACAGTTTTGCCGTAATTTGGAATTGAAAAGATGCTAAATTGCAAAAAAAAAAGATGCTAAAACGTACTGGAGTCAAAATAAAAGATGCTAATTTTTTTTCCTTTTAATATCATTACCTTTTGATTGAAAATTTAAGTACTTATTAATTAATTCTTTGGTTTTTAAATGGAAAAATAAATTAAAACATAAGGTTCGATTTATATTTTTAAAATTTTAAATAAAATTATTTTGAGTTTTTTTTAATTTTAAATTAAATACATTTAATTTTAGAGAGATTTTTTTTTATTTCCAATATAACAGAATTTACATTATCAAAAGATACGAGTATATTACAATAATTGGTTTATGGAAACTAATATTTCTGTGATATCTTCATCTTCAAGTTCTTCTTGGCTCTAATATTTTTCTGACGATCGACGACATCGCTCGGTATATTGTATATTTCACACCTTCTTCTATATGTATTACAGAACATAACAACTCGGATTTTATTCTGTTTCAGAGTTTGCTTTTAACTAGATTCATTAAATTAAACGAACGTTCAACTCCGGCTTTTGAGAAAGACAAAACTAATAAAGACAATACAAATGTGTATAACTCTTTAAGTGGACTTTCGCCAACAGAATTTTTGTTGTCTTCAATCCATAAAGAGGTTGTATTTAGTACTGTCTCCCAATATTGTTCTGTGATATAACTCAATTGGATTTGGTTTTTTATACCCTATACCACTATGTGGTTTGGATATAATGACTTTGTGATGCTGTTTGTAACAACCAAAAATATTTGACCTACACCCATCTTTAATTGTACCGATCGAATCAGAATCACTATCTGATCGTTTAAACGATGTCCGTCCGTCCGTCCGTCCGTCTGTCTGTGTGTCCATGTAAAGCTTGTAATCAAACTACAGGTCGCAAATATTAATATGTTTTGATGAAATTTAGTGTATAAGCTTTTATCGGTCATAGGATGAACGCTATTGAAATTAGTGAAAATCAGTCCATGTTCAGACCTAGTCCCCATACAAATGACCCCTATGAAAACGAAATAAATTGCCATAAGTTCCAAATTATCATATAGATCTCAGTCAAATTGGGTTTGTATATGTTTATTACATCCATTAATAAGTAGTTCAAAAATACTCCCTACAGGAAAATTCTTAGTCATAGGCCCCATATAGAGCTGCTTCCCGAAATTGGTGAGAATCGGTCCATGTTCAGACCTAGCTCCCATACAAATGACCCCTATGAAATCAACATATATTGCCATAAGATCGAAATTATCATACAAATCTTAGTCAAATTGGGTTTGTATGTATATATTACATCCATTAATCAGTAGTCGAAAAATGATCCCTATTGGACAACTCTTAGTCATAGGCCCCATATAGAGCTGCTTCCCGATCTTCACTTAAATCTATCAAAAAACAAAAATATTGCACAGATTTTTCTCAAATTTGGTTTGTATATATTTTTTCAAAGTATAAGTGACTTTCCCAAATATGGTCATGATCGGTCCATTTTTCGACCTAGTCCCCATTTAATGGGCCTATGAGATAGGGTCTCTAAACGCATGGTATAGGGCATCATATTGTCGGTCTCGACCGACTACAATTTTCTTACTTGTTTTTTGTTTCAGATGATCTAAATTTAAAATCCTCTACTTTAATGTGTTTTGTAATAAAAATTTTGGCATTTTTTTAATGGAATTATATATTTTGGCAATGGACTTTTTAATTAATTAAAACTGTTGTTGCTGTTTACATTCCTCTATCTCAAAATGTTTTGTTATATTTGTTGAAAGAAACGAGCAGAGTGGTAAAAAGAGTAGTAAAAAAATTTCTCGTATTACACTTTGAGAAATTTAAACATATCAATACCATTAAAATTAAAATTATATATTCAAAAATAATGAAAAAAAAAATCAAAAAAAGATGCTAAAAGCAACTTTTTATTAATAAAAGATGCTAAGTTAGCATCTAGCAACTTTTCATAAATTTTGGATGCTAAATGGCAAAAAAAAGTTGCTAAATCCAGCAACTAAAATGCTAAAATGGCAACACTGCATAGGAATGAATATATGTTTTTAGTATATATAGGCTTTTTAAAATTAAAATAGTTAAATATAAAATTAAAACATTATTTTTTAGAAACCTTTTCACTAGCATAATACAGCATAATACAGAGGAGGTTCATACCTCGATGTCATGGTTTAAAAAAAATTTTTTTTTTAATTGTTATGAAATATTACCTTTTAAATTTTTTGTATACTTAAGGGGTACATTAGGGTGGCCCACGCTTGTATGGAAAAGTAAAAGCATAGTCCAATACTTTCTCCACAAGCTTGATTTTATTTCTTTTACTAAAATATATGTGAATACCAAAAAATTGGCTCAATGGGACAATATTTAGAGGTCGCGATGAATGGCGACTTTTATGTTTCATATCTGTTATTACATGTATTTACTACTGGCGCTATCATTATTGTACTTGTTTATGTATTGGAGATACTTTTTCACAGTTTTCCTTGATCTTTACTAGATTTACATTCGTTAAAATTCAAATATATTGATCCCTTTATATAAGACCCCTTTTATATTGATCCCTTATATATAAGAATTGGAATTAGAGGCAAGGAAATTGCATAACATTGAAAGTCACAGGGCTACTGAAGAAGTGGCTGGATTATCTACGCTGAAGGATTATGTTGAAATTTCCGACAGTGAGTCAGATTCATTACACGAAGAAGTTAAGTTTCGCGAAAAAAAACATACAACTAAACCAATAAAATTGAAATCTCTTTTTACAAACGACTTTATTGTATCTATTGACCGTGTAAATCTTTCTGATCGGAATACCATGTATGTTGTTGGAGCTGCAGTTCAAGCTTTAGGTATACCTGTATCCAAAATAGCCTAATCACGTACCACAATACAACAAAAAGAAGTGATATCCGAAAAAAGATATCAGAAGTTGATAAGGACTCATTCTCTTTACAATATCCAGTCGTATTGCACTGGTACAGCAAATTATTGCCCGTTATTTCTGATGAAAACTGGAAAAATGGAAAAGAAAAACTTTTAGCAGTTCCGAAGATCACAAAAGGAACCGGTGTAGAACATGCTAACGTTTGTTTGCGTGTCTGTACCTATTGGTCAATAAAAATCCAAATTTGAGGACTATGCTTTGATACCACCGCCTCCAATACTGGTTTAAAGCTAAGTGCATGTACATTAATTGAAAAAGGATTAAATAAAGACCTAATATGGTTTGCTTGTCGCCATCATATGTTTGAGGTCCTGCTTTCTAATGTTTTAAAGAGTATTTTGGCCCAAGCGGGGGAACCGAAGTGCAGCTATGTAAAAGATTTAAGAATCAATGGCTAAATATTGATAAAGAAAACTTCAAAATCGGAGATGATACTCTATTTCATATAAGTGACTTGCTTGAACTCTTCCAGCAAATGTATGAATATTATACCGATGCCATCAAAAGTCAACAGCCAAGGGACGATTACCGTGAACTCCTTTGAACACTTTGTCTAAATTTTCTTGCTGGTGCAAATGAAGCAGGAAAAATGAAAATTATTAAATTTTATGCACCAGGCGCGTAATATGGCATGTGTTGGATGACGAAGGCGATCTATTGCATAAAAATATCTATGTTTCAAAATTAATTTGATTTCACAGACAAGAAAAAGTAAGCAGCACTTGTTTGTAAGACGATACTAGAATGAAGCTCCTTTAGCAATAAATGCTCCTCTTAATGATCAAAACCTCCTTAAACAACTCGAAAACTATCCCGATGAAAAAATTGTTAAAGCTGCTGTAAAAACATTTCCTAGACATTTATGGTACTTCTCTGAATATTTAATCGGGCTTGCCTTTTTCGATTCCAGAGTTATATATGAAACTAAAAAAAAAACAATGGCGAAAAATCTCCAGCTAGCACCAAAAGCTAAAGCCTTAAAGAGATTGGACGGAACGGTATTTAACCATAGAAATGCCCTTGAGTCCTATGATACCAAAAGGTCAACAATGTTTTTTAATTTACTAAGAGATGATGGACAAGAAAAGGCACAGACATTTCTTTCAAAGGATCCTACAGAGTGGAAAGACGACGCCATTTTTATTTCGATGAAAGAAAATGCTAAACTTTTAAAAGTTGTAAATGGCTGCGCAAAACGAGGTGTTGCTTTGGTGACCCAATTTAACAGCTCAATTACGAAAAATGAGGAGCAAAAGCTATATTTTCTTAGATTAGTTGATTACCATAGAAAAAAATTTCCCGGGGTTTCTAAAGCTAATATTGCAAAAATGGCTATCGATAATTTAACAAAATAATAAAATATATGATAATTTGTACTTAATGTACAGTTTTATGAATTCTTTATTTATTTGTTTTATTAAATATTTTTATTTTTAAATAAAAAGTAAATATCACAATAAAAAATCATTGTATGTTATATTTCTATCTAACCCCGAAAAATCATTAAACTATCGCAACCTCTAAATATTGACCGGTTGTGCTCAAATTTGGACTGAACATTTTTAGGCACTATTCGAATAGGATCAGCGTTGTGTAATGAGAATATTCGATGCTTTTGTATTTTGGGCCACCCTAGGATACATATTGGTTAGTGTTTCTACCGAGTTTCGGGAAAATATATGTAGGGCCATTTTTTTAATAGTCCATTAAATTTGGGTAAATTCTGATGATGATGTTTTTCATTTTCCATGTAAAAATATAGTAAAACATATATTTAATTTCATTTAAACACTGGATTTGTATTCCTCATAATTTCTGAAGTTATTGCAGTTTTTCACAGTAGTACCAAATCCAAGATTGCCAAAATTTGCTAAAAATTACAATTTTTGAAATGTACATATCTTGGCCAAAAATGGGCAAAATGAATTACAAATTGAGATATGAGGGTTTCATCACCATAAGTTTCAGTGGCAATTAAAAAAAAACAAGTAACAAAATTATAGTCGATCTAGACTGACTATACGATAACCTATACCATGGAGACCCTATATCTCCAGTCTAACTAATTGGATATAGAAAATAAGCATTAACTAAATTTGAGTGGCATTTTTATAAATTTTTTTGGCTGCAGGTATGAAAAAGTTTATACCGGGTGCTATATTTATATGGTGACTAGGTCGAAAAGTGGACCGATTCTGGTTATATTTGGTAAAGTCACTTGTATTTTGAAAACTTATATGCAAACCAAATTTGAGAAAAATCTGTGCAATGTTTTTTGATAGATTTAAGTGATTGTTATAAAGGGACTATTTTTGGACTACTGTTCAATGGATATAACAAACGCATACAAACCCAATTTGACGAAGATCTGTATGATAATTTGGATCTTATGAAAATTTATGTCGATTTCATAATGGTCATTTGTATGGGGACTAGGTCTAAATATGGACCGAATTTCACCAATTTCAGCTTAGAAGCTTATGTACCAAATCTTATTAAAATATGTTTTTATGTGCGAACTGTAGTTTGATTATAAGGTTTACAAGGTTTAGACCAGCGATGGCGAACCTATGACCCACGGGTCACACACTGACCCACGCAACAATTTTAAGTGACCCACGAGTTGTTTTGTTTTTTCAAACCAATTCTGAGTTTTTTCAAACCATATTTTTAAATTCTAAGTTTTTTCAAACTGAGATATTGTTATACTCAATTAACAAATTGTGGTATTGTAGATGTACGGCTAAAACTGTGAAAATTTTGTAGTAGGCTTTGTAAAAATAACACATAAAATGCAAGCATGAAATTTGTGGAAAAAAATGGAATTTAAAAAAACTAAATTCCATATTTTTCCACATAATTTTTTTAATTTTTTTCCACGTAATTTTTTCATTTTTTTTCCACATAATTTTTTTCATTTTTTTTAGATATATTTAGAATGTCAGCGGTTAAGAAACTTAAGATGAATGATACAAGTTCAAGGCCATATCAAACAGAATGGTTTGGAAAATATGGAGCTGTTGAGATAGATAAGAAAATTCTTTGCTTAATTTGCAAGGAATATTGTACGTCTCGTGCTTACAATATAAAACGACATTTTGAGAAGATACATGCAAATCTTGCTTCCGTAACAGAAGAAGAAAAAAGAATTATTTTCTCAAAAGCTAAAAGAATATAAATCACAAGCTAATGTATTTAAAACATTTATAATTCCTAAAAACAACATTACAGCTGCTTGTTTTCATGTAGCACATTGTATCGCACGACATGGAAAACCTCTTTCGGAAGGTGAGTTTTTAAAAGAAGCGTTTTTGGAATGTAGTGTTGCCCTATTTGCTGATTTTAAAGAAAAAGATTTGATAATAAAGCGCATTAATGAGTTGCCTATAAGCCGAAATACAATTAAAGAACGAATATTAAGATTAGATGAAAATGCTTGTTCTCAAATAAATTGCGATTTAAAATGTGCCGAAATGTATTCAATTGCTTTAGGTGAGAGCACGGACCTAAGTGGTTACGCACAACTTGCAGTTTTTGCTAGGTATAAATCAGGAAATATAATGATGGAAGAACTGATCAAGTTAATAACATTGACAGGAAGAACTACCGGTCTTGATGTTTTTAAGGAATTCGCTGGTACATTTATGAAAATGAATACTGATTTACAGAGAATTGTTTCTGTAACAACTGATGGTGCTCCTAGCATGATTGGCAAAAATATTGGTTTTATTCAGCAACTTAAACAAAGTGTCGAACATTTTTTAATTGAATTTCACTGCCTCATTCATCAAGAAGTCTTATGTGCAAAACAAGGATTGAAAACATTTTCCAACGTAATGCCAGTTGTAACAAAAATAGTCAATTTTATAAATGCATGAGCTCTAAATAAGCGAGAATTTGCCAAATTATTAGAGTATTCTGGGCTTTTAATGTACAATAATGTTCGATGGCTCAGCCGCGGTCAAGTTTTAAATAGGTTTGTAGATTTATTAGAAGAAATAAAACTAATTTTGAATGAAAAAAATAATGTTTTTGACGAATTATCAAATATAGAATGACTAAATGACCTAATGCTTTGCTGTGATATCACTCAGCATTTTAATGAATTGAATAAAAAACTCCAAGGACCTGGTCAAGTTGAATTAGTTATGTTTGAAAATATTAAAACGTTTATGACAAAACTCGATATACTTAGTAATGATTTGATAATGAAAATATTGAAATATTTTCCATATCTGCAAAAATATTTTCAAGCAACTGAAAACTTTGAAAATAGTAATATTACACAGGATCATACAATTAAAAAATACTTTACTGTTATTGAGGGAACATAACAAGCTTTTCTAGATAGATTTAATCAATTTTAGGATTCAGAAAAAATATTACAGTTTATATTGTATCCACACAAAATAGAATTTAATAATTTGGAATTAACCGTGTTCACTTGGTTAGGTATTGAAAATTTGGAAATGGTATTAGCAGAATTCCAAAACAGTTTTATGTGGAAAAATAAATTTGAAAATTGATTTGCAAAAACAGGATTTAGAAAATATTTCTGACAATAAGAAAAAGGTATTCAAACAAAGAACTGATAATATAATATTAAAAGAATGGGACTCTTTACCAGATACATTTAATACAATGCAAAACTGGCAAATGCTCTTTTAACAATGTATGGTTCAACATGCGAAACTTTATTTTCATCAATGAATTTTATAAAATCCACGCAAAGAAATAGACTTGGTAATGAAATGACTGTCGCATGTGTAAAAGTAATGAATTCCAAGTATGAACCAAATATACATCAATTATCTGAAAATAAACAACAACAACTTTCGCATTAAATGTGTGTATATGTATAATTTTTTTGATATTAAATTTTCTTTGTTTTTTTATTATAAAATAATAATCATACATATAATATGTTCGAATAGTAAATAAAATCATATTTACATGTATTTTTGTTAAATCTTTAATTACTAAAATAATACTTGACCCGTGGGTTGATATTACAAAAAAAATAAATTCAATTTTGACTCACTTGTCAAAAAGGTTAGCCATCGCTGGTTTAGACGGACGGACGGACGGACATCGCTAAATCGAATCAGAAAGTGATTCTGAGTCGATCGGTATAATAAAAGATGGGTCTAGATCAAAGATTTTTGGTACTTACAAACAGCAGCACAAAGTCATTATACCCAAACCACATAGTGGTATAGTGTATAAAAATCGATGGAGCAGCACTCACTGAGTGACTTGACATGGAATGACCCCAATATAATTTATTGTTGTAATTACTAATTTTTATGATTGCAACAATTTTTTCTGTTTTTAATATAGTAGCCTCAAATAAAAATGCTTAGATTGGTAAACGGAACTTAAATCGTTTTCGTAGATGCTTTCATTTTGTAAGAAATAAGATATAAGGCTTGTTAATGTAGACAATCTATTGCAGTTTTAAATTTTAAAATCACAGTAAAAACTTGTATAACCGAAATCATATTTTCCTAGCGGGAACTGAATTCCAACCAATGCTTTTTCTGTGTGTGATCTTTGTAGTTTATGGTCAATAGTTATGGTGAAACATTCTTCTGATCATAAACACTATATCTGCCACAAATAATAAAAAAATGCTTTTATAAAATCGCATTCTTCCTTACCGTCTTAAGTTGGTTTTAGAAAGGCTATTCAAAGGCAAATTCATTAAACAATTTTTTACCACAGTACTTATATCCTTTGTTATCTTTGTTATAAAAATTATAAATAGTAGTCTGATATAAAAGAGACTCCTGTAAATAAAATAACTTTAGAATGTATAAAAAATTAAGAAAACTTTTATGTTTATGACTATGAAAAATAACAAAACAAAACCAAACACCTACTTACTTAAAGTAATAAATATAAAAAAAGTGATGAACAAAAATCGTAAGTAACTTTTTAAATTTACAATAATAGATTTTAAGGTGTACTCATGGATACATAAAATGGTTAATGTTACGTACACGTTTGAGAGCCCTATTAAAAGAAAACATTAAAAAGAAATAAAACATAAACGAAATCAGGAATATGTATTTTTAGAATAAATAAAAAAATTCACACTAGACAAAATAATTGTTTGTTTGTCTCATAAGGCTTTGTAGGCGGGAAAAAGTTCTTGTGTTAATTGAAATTTGTTCCCACGATAATTCAGAACTCAACTTACCTTCTTAATGCAAATATTAAAAAAGAAAAGAAAATCACTCCTCTCGAATAAAATTCGTTTGAAAGTATTGCCAAATTGGCTGTAAACCCCTTTGTTTTGTTAGCCCCTTTAAAGGCATGATAATTTTTTATAAATACTTTCAATAACGAGTTATTGTTTTGACTAATTCTTAACAAAAAATTATTACTTAAATTAATATATGTTACAAGAGGAATTTAATTAAGGAAACTTTTATGTTTATGAATAAGAAAAATAACAAAACAAAATTAAAACACCTACTTACTTAAAGTAATTACATTTATTACTTATGAAAAAAAAAATTGTAAGTAAGTTTTAAATATACAACAATAGATTTTAAGGTGTACTCATGAAGACATAAAATCATTTAATGTTACATACACGTTTGAGAGCCCTACTTAAAGAAGACATCAGAAAGAAATAAAACATAAACGAAATCAGGAATATGTATTTTTAAAATAAATAAAAAAATTCACACTAGACAAAAAAATTGTTTGTTTGTCGCATAAAGCTCTGTAGGCGGGGAAAATTTCCTATTCTAATTGAAATTTCTTCCCACGATAATTCAGCACTCAAGATACCTTTTTAATATAAATATTAGCAAAGAAAAGAAAATCACTTTTCTCGTATAATATTTGCTTTAATTTTAGTTTTGCTATTGTTTAATTTTCAAATGAATTCGTGGAAGATGGTGTTAAGCCTCACAGAAGGAGGCTTAGTACAAACAATGAACGGACTCATTCCATCTGCTATCAGATTATTATGTTACTACTGAATTTTATTATGCATTTAATCGAACTGCAAGTGTTGTCAAATTGGCTGTAAAACCGTTTGTTTTGTAAGCCACCATTAAGTATAAAAATCAGTATGGTTTTGTGAAGGAAAGTGGAACTGATGAGGCTCCTGTTGATGTGGTAAATTCTACATGTACAGGTCTGGATAATGGCTTTAACGGAGTTGCGGTTATTTTTTATGATTTCAGTAAAGCTTTCGACTTAGTTGATCGCACACTATTGTTACAAAAGCTTTCGTACTATGGTATTGTTGGTTTTGTACTCAAATTTAATGAAAGTTCCTTAAAAAAGCGGTCGTAAGCTGTTGAAATTAATGGAAAAAAGAATGAAGTTAAATCTGTTAATTGTGATGTGCCACAGGCGAATGTCTTAGGGCCTCTGTTGTTTGAAATATATGCCAACTATATAAATAATTATATTTGCGGATGATATTTCCATTTTTTATTCACAAGAGTATGACTTGGTCCTCAAAACCCAAATGGAAAGAGATTCAGTGTTATTTTTTGTAATTTGCGAGATAAGATCGGTTAGTTTTAAATGCTAAAAAAACTAAGTTCATACGTTTTCGAACATATGCACGAGCTCTGAATAAAAATTTTTCGATTTATGTGGATGGAAATAAAGGGTCCGCCAAATAACTTTTTTTTTTGAAAATGCTACGAAAAAAAAAACTACTGAATATTATCTCAAATTTATTTTTTTATTTGAAAGTACAATCCTTCCGGTTAATAATGGAAAATAATTTCTTTCAAATGGCTGCCTCGGCTGGCCATGCAGTAGCCTACACGATCGGTCCAATTTTTAAGCACATTATCGATTGTGTGCAGCTGTATTTCACCAATGGCTTCACGAATATTGTCTTTTAAAGCGTCAATTTCCTCTGGCTTGTTGGCGTAATACTTATCTTTGAGGGCAGCCCACAAATAATAGTCCAACGGTGTCAAATCGCAGCTCCAAGGTGGTCAAACGACATCAGCTCTGCGGCTGATAATGCGATCTTCAAAAACAGGGAGCAAAACATCGAGTGTAGCTTCGGCTGTGTGGCACGTAGGGCCGTCCTGTTGAAACCAAATGTTGCCAATAGCCTCCTCTTCAATTTTTGTGAACAAAAATTCGTTCAACATGGCCCGGTAACGATCGCCATTGACTGTAACGGCCACTCCTTGCTCGTTTTCGAAGAAAAATGGCCCAATGCTTTTCAATGTATGCGTGTGGGTTTTCTGTGCCCCAAATGTGACAGTTTTGCTTGTTTACATACCCTCCAAGATCAAAATGAGCTTCATCTGAAAAGATGATTTTTTTTTGCAAAATCGGCATCTTCTGTAAGTCGATCGCAGGCCAACTTAGCGAAGCGAAAACGCAAATTGTTTTCTGTAATCACTTACGACTTTCAATAAGTATTGCTTTTCTTGCTCGTTCTTTGTTTCTTGCCACATTCTTTTTATTATTTATTTTATTTGGAAACATATAGACAGTTTTTATACACAAAATAATTTTATAACAAAATTGGTTAAAAGTAGGTTTAATTTATATTGGCGAGCAATAAGCAGATAAGTGCACCAAATATACATCACAATGAATTGTTCTGATCCCAGGAGCACTGAGGGGTTAAATAAATAAAAATTAACCGAATTATTTTTTCTTAAATTCGAAATAGTGGTTTCATCGAATTCAATAGAAAAACTCGTTTTCGGTAATTTTGATTTAAAAATATCTTAAAATCCGAAGCTGGTCTTGGCAAATAATAGGTTTACGTTCTCGGATTTATCCCAAATTTTAAGAACGGAAGTCCTACACATTTGGTTATTATATTTTAAGCGTCGCATCTAAAAATTAAACAGCACTTACAAAATATTTGAATTTATTGTATAAATTGTCTTTTATTAGCTTGGCATCATATGTGACCCCAATTCCAAAAGGGTTAATGTGATCATATTATTTTTTTCCGAAACCCTAGGCTATTAAGATAAAATATAACATTTAAGAGTAGAAAAGTGATGAATTTTTGATACAAAGTATTTAGAAAGAGTACATTTACAGAATAATTTACAAAAATCCCATTTACCTCGAAATCCGCAAAAATAAAATCTTTGTCTAAAAAATTCTGTGATAGGGATTTACCTAAAAATCCCTAAAGTACCAGATCCATTTTTTAAAATTTGTTAAAGAAAAATTTTATCAAAAAATTTCCCATTTTCGAACTCAATGCGCTATAGGTTAACAACGTGGTAATAAAACAATACTTCATATCTGAGTACTTATAAGCATAGAGACAAAAAATATTATGGCTTTAATCAATTTCTCAAAGTTGAAAATAATGCTGTCAAATATCGTGACCTAGTTTTTTGGGGACAAAAGTTGTCTGGGGCATTTTCTATTTCTTGGCGAATTTTTATTCGATTTTGAATTCTTATTGCTTTTTGAATAGATAATTTAATACTGATCCCGATTCTTACAACAACTTGGCGCAAAAGTTAAGCTATAGAACGAAATTTTCGTAAAATCTCAAAAAAAAGTCATATATTCCGCATATAAACACACTTGAAATTTTCAATCGATTTCCGGTGCTACTTTTCTTTATCCGATTGTCCCCAAACTTAATATTTATTAGTTTTATATGGAAAGGTAACAAACTGGACCCCACCTATACCCAAAATCGCATTTTCATTTTTTAAGGACCCCTCTAGCGCCGATACGAGCTGCTGCATGTGGCACTTGCTCCATTTTGAGCCATCTTTTCTGTAAAATTTCCAAGTTGCGTCTATGTCATTACCCTCTGACTGCACTTAGACATCTGGCTCAATATCATCTTCAGATTCATCGCTGTCATAGTTCTCCTCTATCTGCTCCCCTTGTTCCTACTCAATATCGGAAGCTGCATCCTCATCCGGCACATAATCGACAACAATAATCGAATCTCTCTTCCGTTTGCCTTTCCCGCTTAAGAGAATTGGCTAAAGCGCTAGCAACTGGTTTGTAAAATGCTGGGTCAAAACATGAATATGTCTGATAGACCAAGTCAACTTCTTTTATCACTTCATTATGTCATTCAATTTTTATAACAAAAATCAAAAAAAAAAAAAAAAAAAAAAAACACAAATTATGCACAACCACTTTTGAATCACAATTTCGAACGGATTGTTTTCATTAGAGCTCATGCTCATTACAGTTCATGCTTACTTTGTTGGAAGTAATTTTTTCAAATTCTGTGAGGAAAAAGTGACAATACCTATTAAAATATTAAGAAAATATTGCGGGTCTGGCCAAACCCAGGTGTTACAAATATGACTAGAGTTTTAAAAACCCTAAAATTTATACCCCCTATCAAAAAAAAAATTTTTAATTATGCACTAATCTATTCTAAAATATATCCGTGAGGATATCATGGAATATCATACCGATAGCTCCCCATGAATATTTTAAAAAATATATGAAAAAAAAACAAAAAGGGCCTGACCAGACCCTGGTGTAAACAAGAGGGTTAATGCGTGATGGTGTTGTTTCATGCAAATTCAGTAATGAAGTTGCTATTTGCTGTGTAATCGGTGGCCAATCTTTTTTGGTTTAACTATCTATATTTTGGGTTAATAATTCTTAAATTGGCAAAAATTGAGACGGAAAGGAAAAAATTATGATGTTGTTCCTTGGTAATCACATGATGGACTTTATAATTTTCATATTCGTTTTGCATGTTTACAATTTTTGTTTTCTTTATTTAGAACATTTTATTTCCAAATTGTATTTTAGTTATTCTTTTTATACCCTATACCACTAAATGGTTTCTGTATAATGACTTTGTGCTGCTGTTTGTAACTACTAAAAATATTTGACCTAGACTCATCTTTTATTATACCGATCGACTTAGAATCACTTTTTGAGTCGATTTAGTGTTGTCCTTCCGTCCGTCCATCTGTGTGTCCATGTGAACTTTGTAATCAACTACAGGTCGCAAATATAAATATATTTTGATGATATTTGGTATATAAGCTTTTGTCAGCCAAAGGATGAACGCCATACAATCGACCCCTATGAAATCGACATAAATTCCCATATGGTCCAAATTATCATACAGATCTCCGTTAAATTGGGTTTGTATGTGTTTATTATATCCATTAATCAGTAGTCCAATAATAATCCCTATAGAATAATTCTTAGACATAGAGCTGCTTCCCGATCTTCACAAAAATCTATCAAAAAACAGAAATATCACACAGATTTTGCTCAAATTTGGTTTGTATATATTTTTTCAAAATAAAAGTAACTTTACCAAATATGGTCAGGATCGGTCCTATATTCATATTCTATATTCAATTAGTTGCACCGAAGAGATAGGGTCTTTAAACCATGGTATAGGGTATCTTATAGTCGGTCTAGACCGACTATAATTTTCATACTTGTTTTATTTGTATGTTTTGAAAAATGACAAATAAGTTTGAACATTCTGTTGGGCTTATAATTTTGTTGTATTTTTTTTTACTTATAACATATTTTTCTAAAGGTAACGGAATTCTAATGTTTAAAACTGATAAAATTTTAAAATATTTTTATTATTTGTTATTTATATATTTATATGTAAATATATCTATTTAATTATTTGCTTTCCTTATAATTACAGTGCAGGAATAATTATGCTAAGTCATGACAATTGCTAGATATAATTACTAAAATACAGAAAAATATTAAAGAAAAATATTAAAGGAAAACCAATACAAGACAACTATAAAAATACCTACAAATAAGGATATTCAATCAATTAAGAAAATTATAATGCGAAATATCCAAAAAGGAATTTTTTTAATTTTTGAAGAGTTGCTGTTTAATTGCTGAAAATGTGGAATTATATTCCAAAGAAGTGGAAATGCCATTCAGATACCAAATAACGATGATGAGAAAGAATTAGATTTTTCCCCAATTTGATCTGGCGAGCTGAAGATTATCATAAAGGCAAACAAAAGAACTCTCAGTTGTCATCAGATTTTCAAATGATATGTCGAAAAGCATACTCATGAAGAAAGAAGTTCCAGCAGGCCTTCTGCGTCTAAAAAGATATGTAATTATGCTGTTATATAACATTAAGTTTGTCTTTACTATGTTATAAATAGATGTTATATAGTAAATACAGTCCCAGTCAATTTGGAAAATGTTGGTGTACAGTAATAAGTAGTTTAAATTTTTAAAGTCAAGGCGTGTGTAAAACATATTAAAAAATGGTGCTGGAATTCGATCATACAACAATACGTTAGACAAATCGCGTCAAACAAAATATCGAGCAGACTATTGTAATTGGTTGTGTTGGTGCTATTTCATTAATAGTGTTGGAATTAAAATCTCCAGAAAAAATAATATCATTATATCCATCCGTCAAAATAAATTTTTAACTTTTTTTATTTTTCGTGTATACATAGCATTTATCCTCGTTTGATGTGATCTCTACGAAAATATATTCTAAACTTATCTTGCTTATCAGATCTCCAGCGAAATTGCACCACCACTGCCTTTGGAAATATTCCTATATTCTATCTTCGCATTCCGTACGAGATCAACAAACTCTAAAGCCACGCAAATGAATAAAATTATCCAAAGTGGATTTAACCAGCCAAGTTTCAGATACACAGACGATATCAATGTTAGAATTTTCAGAAATAAGTTTAATGCATTAATCTGACATATTTTCAGGCCTTCTCGTTAAACTTTCACCATATTCATCATAATATTTTTACGGCTTCCACCATAAATGTAAAAATTGTATGTTTAATAAATAAATTTGCTATAAAGTGATCCTAACAGCAATCCAGTCCAAAATATGACAATAAGCTTATGGATTTATTATAATTATTGGCAGTTACAAAATAAATTTATTCAAGCAAATTCATTTCGTTTACAACTACCGAAATAACATAACTATAAATAAGTTTTTTATGTATTATATTTACCAACAATTTGTTACAATAGCATATAACATATTTTCGGCTCAAAATGTGTTCTTATAATAGAATTAGTTATTGTAATCAGTAAAAATTAAGATTGATGTTTGTTTAATCAATTCGTGTTCAAATATTAACACGTTTATAAATAAAATTCAGTACAGTTTCAAATAATTCTAATCTATCCTTTATCTTCTTGATATTTCTATGTGTATTTTTTTTTTAGAAAAATCCCATAATTAAGTATACGTAAGATAATCACAAATCACTCTATTCTTGGGTTATAGAAAATTCCGTAATTAATGATAATACATTAAGAAAAGACATTTGGCAAGAACATGCTAGACACACTGATAACGTATCGTTTATAAGTGTGATGTATTTGCAGGTAGTCTAGATTAATTTTAAGATTTTTGTATATAGTATTTAAAGTTTAAATTTATTAAATAAAATAAGTATCGTAGTAATGATCAAAAGAAACTGTAGTTTCTATTTCAAAATCGAGTACCTTACATATACTCGAAAGAAACTATCGTTTAATATTGAATGCCTTAAAAACATTCAGCGGTTATAATTGTTTGTTCGAGTTTAGCTCAACAGATAATTTATATAATTGTATAAAAACTGTGGTTTGTAAACAGTACTTATGGATGTGTAAACATTTATACGCTCAGGGCGTAAAAATCTATTTCACACTACAATCACAAAAAGAGAGTAAGACAAAAACGGTGTGAGTTATGAGTGTATTGGTGCAATAAAATTATTTCGGCTAATTCAGAAACCCTCAAGAATAACACAATTACAAATACAACAATATCAAATATAACGACTAACTCAGCAAACAAAGTGTATAACACAATCTTAACCATCTATATATATAAAATTCATTTTCTGGTTGTTTGTTTGTTTGACCGCTATACAAATTTCTATTTTCTATTAACTTGGTACACACGATCTCTGTACTCCAGGAAAGGTCACCATATACCTCTTACCGGCCACGCCTACTTTAACGCCCTCTTTTTATACACAATTCATTTTCTGCTTTTTGGTATATTTGTTCGAATTTACTGCACATTATTCTCAAATCCCAGGCACTTTTTTAATTTTCTATATACGCCTTTAGTGTTTGTTAACATATTTTAATTTTTCAATGGACCCAAAAATTTTGTGCATAAATCTCTTTACTTTCTACTCTTGAGTTTACACCATTATGAAATAAATATTTTAAATCAACCTATTACAAATTTTCCCGTCTTGCCTTTTTTACTATATGAGTTGCAACACCCAAAAATTAGTGCAGATTTATTTCATGGGTGAACATATACAGGTTGATTACTGCTGTAGGATTACTCCGGGTATAAATATTTGCATCTCGCCTCCTTATCTACAATGGAAAACAAAATATTACATTTATTTCCATCTCGCCTTTTGGCTAGCTACCTTTTACAAAATTTCTATTTCTTCTTTTTTACTATATAAATGAGTTGAAAACGTGGAAAAAGAACTATTTGCAATTGTGACTTGCACATGAAAGCATAGCATATAGGCCGTACTACCTCAAATGCAAAAAGGCTTAGACTAAACAGAACTCTAGCGAACCCGATCAGACCCAAATTCTTATCGAGTCTCAACGAGTTAGACAATCTGAGTCGAGAAATGCTGAAATACCCCGAGAAAACCCAATAATATCTTGAAGCCCAAAAATCAAGACAAGCTTTGTTAGGAGCAGCGGAAATGCCTCTATCTACTCAAGTGCGTCTAGAAATCCAGCGGCTAAGGCAAGCTGACTCTAGGAAATGTGAAACTCCTGAAACTACTCTAATATCCCTACCAGAAAACTTTTGTAAGTTGGTTCGTTCATGGCAAGAGAAGGTACAAAAAGTTTTTCCTATAATAACGTGCATAAGAGGACAAACTCTTACGGTAGCAGGTATCAACTTAAAATATCCCTGTTTTTCTCATAGGCAATTATATGTCGCCTGCTTCAGAGTTGGGAGCCAGCACAATCATTTCGTATATGCACCAGAAGGAAAAACCAGAAATGTTGTATATCCCAAAGCTCTAGAATAACTAAAATTCGTAACTTTTAGCCATCATACACTCAAGATACTCGATGCATAAACATAGTTGGTTGTAATGGTAAGCAGGCGCTGAGTACTTAGTCCCAAATGAATTCCCCAAAAACAAATAAACTTATTCCCCTAAAAATTGGGGAATAATTTCATGATAAACAAATTCCCAAAATTTTTTTAAAAAAAAGGTCCCCAAAAGGAATGAAAAAGTTCCCCATATTCCTCTTGATATCTGTCCTGCAATAAACTGTATTCTTTTCAATAGCATCATTTCTGTGCGCGGAAGCGGCGCGCGGACGTGACACGACGCGCTCGCGGAACACAGCTTATCTAAAATATCGGAATGAAAAACATAATTTGGCAATTAAAATAAGTTGACAACAATTGCGCGGCAGCACTGGTGTGGCTGCCAAACGCGTGAGAACGTCGAACGGCGCGCGGACGCGAAGCGCTCGCGAACACAGCTCAGTTAAAATATCGTAATGATGTGAAAATTATATTTTGGTGATTAAAATAAGTTGACGACAACTGCAGGTGTAGCTGTCAAACGCGCGGACGCAGACGCGACGCGATCTCGGAACGCAACTCAGCTAAAATATCGAAATAACCTTTAATATATTTAGTGTGCTGCCAAACGCGTGGATGCGGACGTGACTCGCGGAGCACAGCTCAGTGAAAAGTCTTGTGATAAATTTTATCTACGTACGTGCTATAATTACTATACATATACTATAAGCGGTTGCTTAAAGCAACCTTGGGGCACAATTTTAAACGTCTTATTTATTTTCCATTTTTGGAACTTGTATAAATTTGAAGTCTCTGCTCAATGATGATCACTTATTCGATGAAGTAATTCAAATTTTAAAAGTTCTGATTCCCTTAATTTGCAAAAGTTTCCGCTATATATGATGTTTTTGAAGTATTTTTTATAAAAAGTCAAAAAATTTTAAATTGAAGTAAAAAAAGTAATTTACTCCCCAAAAAATGTGAACATTAGGGAACTTTTTCATCATGAACAAATTCCTCAATCCCACACAATTTTTTGGGGAGAAAGTTAATTTTTTTGGGGAATTTGTTCATTGGGGACTAAGTACTCAGCGCTTGGTAAGCATAGTAAACAATTTTTCAAGTCAAAGGCTTTTTAATCCCGGGCAAGACCGGGTTAAAACAGCTAGTAATAATATACAAGTACAACAGCTAATGAAACTGGGCTAAATGCATAACAACTCCAAATACAAAAAAATATGCTGAAAACATAAGTACTTCCAACTTAAAAAAATCTTTAATTACTAGATGTTTACACATCTCCCCTGGGATAGGACTCATATAGTTTTTATACCCTATACCACTATGTGGTTTGGGTATAATGACTTTGTGCTGCTGTGTGTAACTACCAAAAATATTTGACCTAGACCCATCTTTTATTATACCGATCGAATCAGAATCACTAGCTGATTCGATTTAACGATGTCCGTCCGTCCGTCCGTCTGTGTGTCCATGTAAAGTTTATATCAAACTGCAGGTCGCAAATATGAGTATATTTTGATGAAATTTAGTATGTAAGCTTTTATCGGTCATAGGATAAACGCTGTTGAAATTGGTGAAATTCGGTCCACGTTCAGACCTAGTCCCCATACAAATGAACCCTGTGAAATCGACTTAAATTGCTAGTTATCAAATTATCATATAGATCTCGGTCAAATTGGGTTTATGTATGTTTATTGCATCCATTAATCAGTAAACCTATAGGAAAATTCTTACTCATAGCCCCCATATAAAGCTGGTTGCCAATCTTCACTTAAATCTATCAAAAAAACAAAATATTGCACAGATTTTTCGCAAATTTAGTTTCTTTATATTTTTTTTTAAATATAAGTGACTTTACCAAATATGGTCAGGTTCGGTCCATTTTTCGAACTAGTCCCCAATAAAAATATAGCATCCGATATGAACTTTTTCATATCTGCAGCCAAAAAAAGAATAACAATGCCACTCAAATTTGGTTTATGATTATTTTCTATATCCACTTAGTTGGACCGAAGATATAGGATCTCTAAGCCATTATCCAGACCGACTATAATTTTCTTACTTGTTTTTTCTATTGCGGGTTCCCTCGCTTATAGGCATTATATTAATAAAGAACAAAATCTATAGGCTGCCAAATCTGCAACATATTTATATGCCATGACGATGACTCGTACAAGAGGAGAGGCTTTATGATTATGATAATGGAGTCCTTGCTTTGTATCTGCTTTCAAAATCAGGTTGCACCGAAAATTCCCATAAGCAAAATGGTAATCCAGGCAAAAGCTAAAAGCTTATTTGAAGGCATTAAAAAAATCTACATCTAGTGACGGAGCAAGTGGTAGTGCTGCTGACAAAGAAGAAAATTTTGAAGCTAGTCACGGCTGTTTTGAAAAATTTTAAAACTCGCGAAAATCCACACAACATTTCTCTCTAATGTGAAGCTGCCAGCGCTGATATTGTCGCTGCGGACCGTTTCCCAACAGAGTTAGAAGCGATAGTTCACGATGGTGGTTATACACTGAAACAATTTTCCAACTGGCGTGTTTTGCAAACGTGTACCAAAAAAACATCCATATCGAAAACTGAAAAATCTGCATCAAGGTTTAAAGCAAGTAAAGATAGGTTGACTCTTCTTCTGGTGGCAGTGCAAAAGTTGATTTTAAGTTATAGCAGTTACCTATTTACCAATCAGAAAGTCCTAGAGATATCTAGGGCTGTTCGAAAGATCGATTTTCTGTCAATTGGCAAGCCAATAAAAAAGCCTGAATGACGGCATTATTATTTAAAGACTTGTACTATTCCAGAAATTAAAGCTTATTGCAAGAAAGATAACTTAGACTTCAAGGCTTTAGTTTTAGTAGATAATGCTCCTGGTCACCCAGTTTATATTGATATCAGAAAATGTTAAATTTGTCGTTTTTACACCGAACACCACATCAGTGATAAACCAATGGATCAGGGTGTAATACCGAATTTTAAAAGCTATTATCTCCGAAGAATATTTAAGCTGCTTCTACGTGAAGCTGGTAGGCCCGATAAACCTACAATGCAAGAATTTTGTACAAAGTTTAATATTTTTAATGCAATAGAAATTATTTCATATCTTTGGGAGGAGGGTAAACCATCCTGAATGAATGGTGTTTGGCGCAAAATATGGCCAGAATGTGTGCACAAGAAAAAATATGAAAGTTCCATTTTGGAAGTTGATGATGATGAAGCGGCTACTGTTTTTCCAGAAACCGCTAACTCAGCAAGAGAGTCTGACTTTGAAGGGATAGATGAGACTGACATAGATGAGTTGCTAACTTCACATATTCAAGAAATGTCTAACGATAAATTAATGTAACTGAGTTTGGAAATTGCTGACGTAGAAGAAAGCTTGAAAGAAATCTGTCAGCGTCTAAATGTAACTTCTCAACAGATCTCCAAAGCCATGAGTTTAATTAAAGAAGCTACAGAATTTTTTTTAAACAAATGATCCTGCAAGCGAAAGAAACTTAAAAGTATATCGTGCGGTTGCAACAGATTTCAGTTTCTACAAGGAGCTCTAACTAGAAATAAAGCAAAAAGCAGTTCAGCAAACTTTGGACAATTTTTTTTTTAAAGGTATTAAAATGTACATAAGTAGCTCATATACAGATTTGAAGTATTTTTTAAACTCTGTCCGTCCTGGGGCAACCCCATTCTAACTTATCCAATTGATCTGAAACTTGGTCCATAGTCTTGCTGTGACTACAGATTAATTTTGGGGTAGTCACACACAGTCACGCATTTCCCCTTATCCGCTCGACCTGAAACTTGGTCGATATACTTGCTGTAAAAAAGATTAACTTTGATATAATCACACACAGTCACGCATAGTCACGCACAGTCACGGAGTGATTTATACCCCATTTCCCCATCCAATCAATCTGAAACTTTGTGCATAGACTTGTTGTGACCAAAGATTAATTTTAAAATAGTCACATACAGTCATGCACACTCACGGATATATTCAAAACAAATACGCATAACGAAAGAAAGAATTTTAATAAAAACTTTGTTTTTATGGGTTAGATTATTTACTAAATGTTTGTTCATTTATTTCATGTATTTTTAATTATTTAATTGAATTTCTAGTCTTTTTTATGTATTTAAACACTATGCTAGTTGAAAAACCCGACAAACGGGGCAACCGGTCAGTTAAACTTACTCGACTGTGCTGAATCGAATGGGGTACGCCGTTTTTTTAGGTTAGCTCTTAAAAAAAAAGTTAGGGGGGATAAAGTTTCCCCCTTTTGGCCTGTTCTTGCAGAATACCGGTATATGAAAGAAATTTAAGAAAAATTAAATACATATTTTTAATCCTACAGTTAACAAAAAATAAAATTTATAATTTATTTGCTATTCAAAATTAAAGGTATTTTTGTGGTTACAGCTAACGTTTTAAATGGAAATTATTCTTCATCCTCCTGCAAATTCCAACAAATATCTCCTAACAGCGAATCGAGTTGTTTGCCACTATACCAGTGTTCGAATCTGGCTGTCACTTGGTGAAATCTCTCGCCATGTTCATCGGACTCAGCTGGTGATTGTTCATTAAATTTATCTGCATGATAATGCAAAAAATGTACTTTCAATGACATTCTGACGTTTATTTTTTGAAATGCAGTTAGCATATTTTCAAATAAAATTCTCCAATTTTCAGACCGATTATTTCCTAAAACATTTACAATTACTGATTTCAGACCGATTATTTCCTAAAACATTTACAATTACTGATTTTATACAACTCCAGGCCAATAGCTCGTTAACATTTAATGCAACTTCAAATTGTTGGTCCTTCATAAGACGACGAATGTCCGGTCCATTAAGTATTCCTGTGAAAAAAAACATTATGAGATATATATATTAAAATTTGAGTTAATAAAGTAGTTGAGAGTACATACCTTCTTTTGCTTTCATGCCGCTTAATCGTGGAAAAATTCGGCGCAATTCAGAAAAAGCCTTCCCATCTGGGTTCAATGCTTTTATAAAATTTTTAACGATTCCCAGCTTGATGTGGAGAGGAGAAAGCAAAATCTTTTCTACAGGCACAAGTGGAATTTCGATAATATTATTTCTATTCAATTTGATTTCCTCGCGTAAAGGCCAATCCCGTGTATTATACTGATCGCCATCAAAACGCGTATTCCATAGGCACATAAAACACATGTTTTTTGTATAGCCCAGCTGCATGCCTCTTAAAAGTGCCACCACTTTCAAATCTGCACATATTTTCCTCTTGTGGTCTCCATATTTAATTAATTCTAATATTTTTTTCATTTCTCTTTAGTATTTGTGCTTAGTGCTATTGGGATAGAGTTTTTTAAATTAGTGACATGTAGCAAAACTGCTTTTAAGCTACTTTTGGACGAATCAATGAATAGTCGCCAATCTCCTGAATTATATTCATTTTGCATTGTTAAAATCAAGCCACGGATGTCAGTACAATACGCGAGAGAATTATTCTCAATAGATCTAAAAAAAGTTGTAAATTTACGATGGCGATTTATGGACCCGTATAGTTTTACATCGGAAGCCAAAATATTAGCTTGTTTTAAATCTTTTGTCAAAAGAATGCTCTGTCTTTGTGATAATTTTAAGCGCCGTATCATTATATCCAGACGATTTTGAGTGATTTCATTGTGACTGCATGGAACCGTGATGTTTGACGGTTGATATATTGATACTGCGTCTTCACAGGTTCGAACAGATTCATATACTGAGGAACTATTTTCTCTTTGGTTTCGGTTATCCGGCACAGGAATTTCATTACAATGTGGCATCGGAAATTGAGCATATGTTGTTGCAGTGTAAGATATAGAACCACTTTTTTTTCTGTTCATATCTGCTGTATGATTTATGCACGCATAACGCTCACCTTCAGCATGTAGTATGGGATCTCTCCAAATCATTGGAACACCAAATGGCATCGCGTCTCCATCTTTTTTCCATTTTTTAAAATGGTAAATGCAAGTTGTACACACTATCGAGGGTGTCCAATTCTTACCACATATAACACTTAAAGAAAAATATGATTCATACAAGTTAATTATTTCAATAGTAATTTTACGGCGACTGGGCATAATTGTAAATTTTCCACACACGTAACAAAAGTAGTTAAATTTATTACACGCCTCCATCTTAGAAATTTAAGTATAACCGACTTGATAAGAGATTGTCAAAAACTTTAAAGTTAGACTTATTTTTAATATTTCTTATTTTTCAAAGTTAGTACCACTGCACAATTTTATAATTGAGGGTTTGCCGAAAAAAAATAACTGTAAAGAAATAAACGTCAGAATGTCATTGAAAGTACAAAGAAACAAAGACAGTACAAAGAAACAAAGAAAGAACAAAATAATAAAAAAAATTAAAATTAATATGTAGTTGATTTTTTTTTTTTCATCATATATGGTTGCATACCTTGTGTGTGGGCAATCTTGAATTTGATTTGTTTTTGTTGTTTGTGTTAAGTTTTAGGTTTTGGTGTGTTCTGACGTATATAGTAAAATTTTATGGCCAACAATTTTGTAGAACATTTTATCCCCGCCCTTCCCCTTTTTCGGGGTGTTTTTTACGATTTGTTAGAATAAAGCAAAAAAAAGCCGTTATGAGGGGCAGTTAGAGTGTTAATATGTTCAACAAAAATATTTTGCATAATATTTTCTACAAAGTTGCTGAACACACCCTGCACCTCAGATGTAAACAAAACATAGTTTTATATACCGGTATTATGCAAGAACAGGCCAAAAGGGGGAAACTTTAACCCCCCCTAACTTTTTTTTAAGAGCTAACCTAAAAAAAAAGCGAACGCCATTCGATTCAGCACAGTCGATTTAGTTTAACTCACCGGGTGCCCCGTTTGTCGGCAAAAAAAAGTTCTCAAAACTAGCACAGTGAAATTAATCAATAGTTATGTTTTATTTTTGTTTTTCATATTTTCTTCTTTTATACTCCCTTTATATTAAGTCGTAGTGTCTGCTTACCGCAAAAACTTTGGGCCGATTTTTTACCCTATTCCCGTGATCCAAGTCAGCTGAAACTTTGCAAATTTTGTTTCCAAAAAAATTTTTTGATTTTTGACGCTGATATTTTTCTAGACATTGTTAGCCAATCTGTTAATTATTTACATGTTGGTAAACTTAATTTACAAATTAAGCGAGAATAGTAAAAATTTGATTGATTTATATTTATATGGTTTCTTATAGAAAAATCGTAATTCACTTTGCGTCATTTCATTTTGCGTCGCACTATTTTGGAATGTATCCACGACGCAAAGCGAGACCTTAGTGTATAAGAAAGAGCAAACAAGTAAGAAAATTACAGTCGGTCTAGACCGACCATACGATACCCTAAACCATGGTTTAGAAACCCCATCTCTTCGGTCCAAATAACTGGAAATAGAAAATAAGCAAAAACCAAATTTGAGTGGCATTGTTATTAATTTTTTTGGCTGCAGATATGAAAAATTTCATATCGGGTGCTATATTTATAAGTGGACTAGGTCAAAATTTGAATCGATTCTGACCATATTTGGTAAAGTCACTTATATTTTGAAAAAATATACACAAACCAAATTTGAAAAAAATTTGTGCAATATTTTTGTTTTTTTTGATAGATTTAAGTGAAGATCGGGAAGCAGCTCTATATTTGGCCTATGACTAAGAATTGTCTAAAAGGGATTATTTTTGGACTACTGATTAATGGATGCAATAAACACATACAAACCCAATTTTACTAAGCTCTATATGATAATTTGGATCTTATGGCAATTTATGTCGATTTCATAGGGGTCATTGGTATGGGGACTAGGTCTGAACAAGGACCGATTTTCACCAATTTCAACAGCGTCCATCCTATGGCTGGTAGAAGCTTATATATAGCAAATTTCATCAAAACATATTCATATTAGCGACCTGTAGTTTGATTACAATGTTTACATGGACACAGAGACGGACGGACGGACGGACATCGTTAAAACGACTCAGAAAGTCATTCTGAGCTGATCAGTATAATGAAAGATGGGTCTAGGTCAAATATTTTTGGTAGTTACAAACAGCAGCTCAAAGTCATTATACCCAAACCATATATTTATTAAAAATAAATATTTACATTAAATTAATTTCATTTTGTTACAGTAAAAAGAAATAACTTAAAATTTTTTTGCCCAAAATTCAATAAAAGAGTTAGATTTTTTTTTTTTGCAGATCGAAATTATAATTATTTAAATTAATTGCGCGATGAATTGAGACACTAAAAGTATCCACATAGCTAAGAGTATTTATGGGCAATCTATATTGCCATTAACCTTATCAAACACAACTAACCGTGATTTAAAAATTTGGCGATACTCTAAAGTACGCAGGCCTATGAAAAGGCATTTGGATTGATAGTGAAAAGATTTCAGATAATTTAGTGATCTGAGCGGAATTTTTATAAACTTATGTTTAACTTGCTCATACGAGAGATATAGACTGAGACATAAGGGCTCCAAACATCAGAAGCATATTGCAACGTTGATCTAACAAAGGGAGTTAATATCGATAACTTCCCGTAAGAATGTATTAAGCGACACTTTTTTCGAAAAAGACTTTTTTATGTGGAACTATACTAGAAGTTAAGCGCCACATTTTGGCCTGGGCTTCGCTGCCCTATCATGGATGCAAAGGAAACTAGAGAGAAAATAAAATTGTATCAACCGCCAAGTTTTCTCACTGGAATAATGTTGCTCCCTGAAATTTGTATTATCCGCCAAAAAAATTATGCTAAGCGACATTTAAAAAAAATCTAATTGTCATAAGCAACAAAAGGTCCACACAAAAATTTTGTTAGATGTCGTTTAGTTTAACCGAAATTGTCGCTTAGCACACTCATCCAACCAGAACTTGATCCATTTTTGTCGCTTATAACACTCTAGATTATGATTGTCTTTAAATTTAAATAATTTTCTTATGAAGTAGGCTACTGCTTTTTTCCCATTTATTTTGTGTTTTTTTTTTTGTCTCGTCGGTTGTAAACGTATTTTTGTATGTAAATACCTTTGCACAGATAGCTGTTGATTTTATTTCAAATATTTGAATGAAGTAAGTAGGCTTTGGTTTTGTTTTGAGTTATTTTGTTCTTTTTATTCTCGTCAGTTGTTATCGTACTTTTTTCGGTGAGCAGTTAGTTCATCGTTTCGTGGTATTTAGTGAAACTATTTATAATTTTACCATGAATGAAAATTTGCCAGGTCCCTCTGGATTGCAAAAGACAAGAGCTAGACAAATGGTTGAATTAGCGAAACAATCTAATGAAGGAATGAAAGTAAGTAAATAAGCTCCTTGATTCTTGATACACGTTTATATTTTGAGGTAGGTGAGATATATACATTTATGAATTTTGTTTTAGCTTAATCATTTTGAAAAAACAAAATGTACTACGGGCAGAAGAAGTTTGTCTGCACCATCTGAATCTGGATCTGGGTCTGAGTGTGATCCGTTTGAAACAGATGAGAGTTCATCTTGGCATAACAATTCCATAGAAAAATCAAGTGCCGATGAAATAGAACAACGCCAAAAAGTAAACAAAAATCCAAAGTCGCAAGTCATTGCCATTGAGGTATGTAACCAGGGGTTGGAGGTAAAATCGAAAAGAGCTCGTGTTGAGAAAAAACAAAAATCTGTGCAAAGAAATCCATGCAAGAGCTGCCAAAACAAATATGCAACCAAATTAAGTGAGTCGCAAAGGCAAGAAGTATTTGACTTTTATTGGAAACTGCCACATACCCAGCAAATAGATAGGATTTTATCCTGCGTTGATCGTGTTCCTATCAAAAGGCAACGAAGCAAAGAAATTGAAAAGAAGACAGAAACAGGAAAATATTTTATAAATTTTGAAGGGAAAATAATACAAGTATGTATGCAGTTTTTGCAGAAAACCCTTAACATTTCAAATAGAGTTGTGACATATGCCCTTGGAAAAACAACAGTTTTAAATACATCGGAAACAGACAAAAGGGGTGCAGCAGCTACGTTCAATGCTACGTCCGCTGATTTAAAAAAAAGCCGTTTGCACTTTCATTGAAAGCTTACCAAGGGTTCCATCCCACTATTGCCGTTCTAGGACCAATAGAACTTACTTGCCCAACTAGTGTTTTAGTATTTCTAACCTTTACAGAAAATACAAAGAAATCCAACGTACAATATTGGCATCCATGTCCCGAAAAAAGATAAGTGTACCTTTTGCGAATCCTATATGGACCGTGAACTGGATGAAGCACAGAAAGTAAAAGTGACAAAATATTCTCAACAGAAAGAGACGAGCCATAAATTGTTTATGGAAGATCAAGAAAAAGCCAAGAGTTCACCATCATTTGTTTGTGCTAGTTTTGACCTGCAAAAAGTTCTAAACGTTCCACATACGCAGAGAATGCTATTTTATTAGTCGAGAAAATACTTGTTTTATAACGAGACAATTTATGAGAGTGGAACACATAATGCGTACGCTTTTGTGTTGATGTAATGCGAGGAGCAAACGAAATTTGTAAAATCCTCAATCAGTACTTGAAAATCGTCGATGAAAGAAAAACTGTTACATCCATTTCCTTATACTGATAGCTGTCCGGGACAAAATAAAAATCGCCAAATCATAACAATGATTTATTTGTTTATACAAAAACAAGCTAAACACATTAACAAAATTAAATTAACATTTCTAATTCCTGGTCATACCTACATGCCTGTTGATTCTGTGCATGCTACTATAGAGATATTTATCAAAAAAAAAAAATGACAATTTGGACACCATCAGAATGGGTTACTCTGATTTCCAATGCCAGGATAAATCCCAAACCTTATGAGGTGGTAGTGTTGACATACAAAGATTTCCGCGATTGGAAAAAAGAAGCGCTTAAATATTTTCCAACACAAGGAGTAAAAACGAAGGAGCAAACTAATTTCATCCCCTGAAATAAAATATTTACCATTTCAAACAGCATCTCCTTCATATACCCTGGACTTTTGTCGCACGCGCAATCAAGTAAAATGCCTTGAAGAATTCAATGGACCAGACATTCTCTATTCTTCGAAACTGCCAATATCAGGCCCGAAACGAAAGGATTTAGATAGTCTGCTCAAAAGAAAGTTTATTCCTGAGCGATACATACAACAATACGAGGATATTTAAAAAAATACATTTGGTGAGAAAGAAGACGAATTGGCAGAGACACACGAAGAAGATGATTTGTCTGACAATCAAAATGATAATTAATAATCTTAAAATTTCCGTTTTGATCTCTAAAATTAATTTATGTTGGTCTTTATATAGATTTTTATTTATTATATTATAATCAATAATCCTCAAATGTCCTCTTTGAATTCTTTTTTTGAAATTAATGTTATGTTTCTTTTAATACAGATTTTTATTTATTATATTGTTAATCAATATAATAAATAAATTTATATAAATAAATTTTGAAATAAATGTTTTGTTACTTTTTATATAGATTTTTATTTATTTTATTGTTTAACAGAAAAAAACAAAAAAATTAATTAAACGACACAATTTATTTCAAACCTTTATTTTTTGTGTCCATGTCAGTGTTTTAAGCGACATTTACCATTGTATCAAGCGACAATGTCTTGACAACGAAAATGTACTAAGCGACAAAAACTTCTTATCTGATCATAATTTTGGTTTTGCAATGATGTCAAGTTTTGTATTCTGAAAATCGCTTTCCAAATATGTTCCTTTCAATAAAATACACAAATAAATAACTAAATGAGACGTTTTTTCGTTTCCTGAACAATTTTAGAAATGTCGCTAAATATATTCTTATAGGGAGGTATCGATATATTCCTTAGCGTGTACAGATGCTAAAATTTTGAGTAATTTCTTTTCAAAAAACTAAGCATTTTATAAGCTTAAGGAACTTAGATATGAGATACAAATGACACTGAAGTATCAAATGCAACACCTAAATCGAGTTTAGATTTAACATTTTTCAAGGCATACCTATTTATATTAAAAGCAAAAGTAATGGATTTAGTGACCTCTTAAAAGAGACCTGCAAGCATTTGTCAAGATTTAAGTGCAGGCAATTTACATTACAACATTCACTCAGATTATTCAGGTCATTTTGCAAATCAAAATTATCCCCCAAAGATTCTGTTCTTATATAAATTTTTAAATCATCTGCATGTAAACAAATTTTAAACTTTTAAAACAAAGAAAAATATCATTGATAAAAAATATTAAAATAAAATGCCCAATACACTATCCAGCGGAATACCCAGTATTTTCATATAGGGCCTAGATTCAAATGCTTCAATTACAACTTTACATAATCCAAAGCCAAATTGTTGCAATTTTTAAAAAAGAATGGAATATGACAATATATCAAAAGCCTTCGAAAAATGAGTATAAATTGTTTCAACTCGGCCACCGTGTTCAAGAGCGCTTAAACAATTTTCGAAACCTTGGTTTGGGGATATCCACGATTTGTTAAGGAAAAATACGTTTTTATATATGACGTATTCAAATATTTTAGAAACACATGACAACTTAAAAATTGGTCTATAACACATGACACCTTGAAAACCGGTGTAATTGTTGCCGACTTCCACCGATCAATAAAAACACCCTCTTTTAACGATAAATTGAAAATATATGTCAGTGCAAATGTTAGGGAAGGAGAACATTTTTTTAAAAAATGAGCATAGAGGCTATCAATATCAGATTTAAAGCTGTTTTTAATTTGACAAATTGCACAAAATACTTCATCCTCAGAAAGTGCCAAAAAACAATATCTATCTAATCTAGTGCAGGGATTTGTAACAGCAAAATCATTAGCTACCTTATTAAATTTGTATCAGTGTTATCCCATTTGCACCTATTTTTTCATATTAAGTTCTAGCAGATTTCATCCCTCGAAATTCGAGCGCAAATTCTAGGAAATTTTAGTTTAATCAATTATAGGCAATTGACAAATCAACACACAAAAAATAAACTCATTTTTACTACAAACACATTAACAAATTTAATAAACACACACATAGCATTGTATAATTTTATGTATGTGTTAGTAACAATTTTAAATGCAATTATTCAAAACAAAGGAAAAAGTTAAAAAATCTGTAAATCTGCAAAGACGCTAAAAATAAATACCTTTCAAATAATATATGTTTGGTCAAAATCGGGATAAAACGGTAGAATAAAACATCATTCACAACAAATCGCCTAGCCTATTAATATTATAGATTTGGTATTTAAAATTTTGTTTTACATTAAATTTTCACTTAAAATTCCACACTTAAAAAACTTTGCAGCGTAGCTTTAATATTAAAAAAAATCTAATCATTACGTTAAGAGTTAATAACCTTTTAATTCCCCCTTTCATAATAGCTATAAATTATTAGTCATGTAGTTAAAAAAAAAATAACTTTAAATTACTCAACTTTTATGAAAATACTTTAAATCATGCTGCTTTGTTATATTTTATACTTCCCCAGTTAAATGCCACAAATTGTTAACCATGAAATCAGCCGGGAGCTGGTAGTTCGTGGGCTTATATTGTGGGTTTTCACTTTTGTGCGAGTGTTCAGTTGGTTTTTTTTTTTCCAATGCAAACAAAAAACGTCCATCATAAAACACACATAACGCATACAATTAACGGTTTAAAATTTTTTAACATTACTTTCATACAAATTGTACACCTTACTTCTTGGCAACCAATTAAATCTACAAAAACATGAGTGAGCCACTTTTTGCGAAATTTTTTGTTAGAAATGATTTTATATTTTTCATTTCAATATGTTACTGCGAGAATGAATTTTAGTACCACCCTCATGTAGTTTTTTGTTTAAATGAAGACCAAGTAATAAGAAAGTAAATGGTTGATCCAGCATAACGGAATCCGTACCTTCAATACTCCTATATCTCGTGAAATATTTTTCAATTATTAAATTTTTTTTTAATACATACTGAAATCTTTTTCAATAATAAAAAATTATTTAAATAGATATAGATGACCTATTTAAATCGGGTTACTATTTGAAGCAAATATCCTATAAAAATTTCCTCTAGAAAAATAAAATATATAGAAGATTGAGCTTAACGATAGGCAGAAAGAAAATTCTATTACTTAAACCACCAATAAAAATATTTTTGCTAGGTTGAGTTTTAAATATTTGTATGCAAACTGTTTTTGTTGTTAACAAAAATTAATGTATGAGATTTTATAGGCAGAACTTTAAATAATTTATACGTTTTCTCTTGAAATAATTACATAAATTGTTTAAAATTTTTTAATATAAAATTATTTATTGTCACCGAAATATTTAAATTTATAAAATCACTAAAATGGTTTGGAAATATTTTTTGAAAATTTTCCAAATTGTTCTCTAATTCTGGAATATATTTTTCAAAGATCTGCCTTGAAAGTTGCAATCGAAATCTTATGCGTGCTTGCATTTGATATGAAATTTAAAACCACTAAATGCAATATTTTTGACTTTGACGACTCGTTTGTGCACTTCGTTTGCAATAACTTCTTACCAACAAGCGCAACACTATAACACAAAGGGCTCTCAAAGGCGCCAAATTAAAATTAATCTAAAAAAGCTAATTATACATTTTTCAAAAGAATTAATAAATGAAAATTTTTGTAAAACAATTATAGAAAACTAAAGGATTCAAGCCCTCGAAATTCGACTGCAAATTCTAGAAAATACTATTTTTTCATTTAATAAAGACCCCATAAGTATGTTAATCAATTTTAGCCGATTCACAATTCAACACTTTTTAAGTATTATTATTTTTTCGTTTATGTCCAAGATTATTTTTCGATGCAACACAATTATTACTGTGAATGAAGAAAACAAATTCACTTTTTTACAAACACGTTAAAAAATTTAATAAACACACATATAACATTTTGCAATTTTATGTATGTAGTAGTAGCAATTTTAAATGTATTTTGCTCCAAAAATATTTAAAATTTAAAAATCTGTAAATCTGGTGGATAGCTAAAAAGAAATACCTTTCAAATAATATACTTTTAGTCAAAATCGGGATAAAATTGTTAAACAAAACATTGGTCACAAGAAATCGCCTTACATATTATTATTATAGAAAAAATACCTTGAAAACTTTACTTATATCTCTTTATGTAAAAATACCATGGTTTCATTTTTCTCCATCTTCCGGATATAATATTAATTTTTGTTTTTTTTTTATATGTTTGAAGAGAATTAATTTTAAAATAAACATTTTTAATATTTAGTACATATTTAATATGCATTAAAGGATTTACAGTGTTCAAAGAGATTATATTCATAACTATATTTTTAAAAATCATTTTACTAAACCGTGTTCTGACTGCAGCCTTTGAGTAAGGAAAAGTCAATATGTCTACTACGAAAATTGATAATTTGAAAGACGGGAATTCATTAAAAGGAATTTTAAAGTTAAACACTACTTCGATTTTTATACTTATCTTCTTCAAATCCATATATGTATATATATATATATATATATATATATATAAGTCGGATTAGTTACACCATTTATAACTCAAGGATGGCTGGACCGAATTTAACAATTAAAATATCTGAAAAATTTATGGCAGAAAGAAGTCGGCGTTCACCTCCCACACAAAGTGAATTTTCAATATCCTATATCTTGAGTAATACGAAAGCAGAATAACGGAAACTTTCGTAATTTCGCAATTTATTAGTATTAGTATCCTTGCTGAAAATTGGCAACATCAGATCAGCAGAAGTGGCAGCTCCCATACAAAGTAAATATTCAATATCACATCTCTCGAGTATTACGACAGAGACAGCTTTGCAAGTTTGTGAAGGTCATCTTTCACTAATAAGAGTAGTCTAAGAATTATCGTATACACAAACCCAATCTGACTGAGATCTATATGATAATTTTGACATTATGGCACTTTAAATTGATCTCAAAGGGTCACTAGTATGGGGACTAGGTGTGAACATTAACCGATTTTCACCAAAGTGTTCACATTTGCGACCTGTATCTTGATTAAAAAGTTTACATGAACACTAGAGTGGTCCTTAAATATGAAAATGCGATTTTGGGGATAGGCGGGATCCAGTTTGTTACCTTTCCATATAAAACTAATAAATACAAAGTTTGGGGATAATCGGAGAAAGAAAAGTAGCGCCGGAATCGATTGAAAATTTCAAGTGTGTTTATATGGGGAAAATATGACTTTTTTTGAGATTTTAAGAAAATTTCGATCTATAGCTCAATTCTTCCGACAAGTTGTTATAAGAATCGGGATCAGTATTAAATTATCTATTCAAAAAGCTTTAAAAATTCAAAATCGAATATAAATACGCCAAAAAATAACAAATACCCCAGACCACTTTTGTGCCAAAAAAAAAACTACGTCATGAAATTTGATAGCATTTTTTTCAACTTTGAGAAATTGATTAAAGCCATAATTTTTTTTTGTCTCTATATGAAGTATGAAGATACAAAGTATTGTTTTATTACCACGTTGTTAACCTATTGCGTATTGAGACCGAAAATGGGAAATTTTTTTGATAAAATTTTGAAAACTCCTTTTTCAAGTTTTAAAAAATTTTCTTAAACAAAATTTAAAAAAATGGACCTGGCACTTTAAGGTTTTATTAGACGTACGTTAGACATTAACTGTGTGAATTTTAAGGTAAATCCCTGTAACAGAATTTTTTTGTCAAAGATTTTATTTTTGCGGTATTCGAGAAAAATGGGATTTTTGTAAAATATTCTGTAAATGTACAAAGAGTAGATGTACAACGAGTTTTTCTATTTAGCTCGATGAAACCACTATTTAGGATTTAAGAAAAGTAACTCGGTTAATTTTTATTTATTTAACCCTTATGTGCGCCTGGTATCAATATAATCCATTGTGATATATGTTTGGTGCATTTATCTGCTTATTGCTCGCGAATATAAATTAAAACAACTTTTAACCAATTTTGTTATAATTTTGTTATGTATAAAAACTAAAATAAGAAGACCCACAAATGACCTAAAGCTAATAAAAGACAATTTGTTCAAAATAATATGAAATATAAAATTAATTCTATTTATTTTGGTGTATTTAAGGATGATTTAGTGCGCGATTCAAATGGTTTTCTGTAATCACTTACGACTTGCAATAAGTATTGCTTTTCTTGTTCGTTCTTTGCTAATATGTCATTACACTCTTCAATCAATTTAACACCGCGTTCTTTTTATTATTTATTTTATTTGGAAACATATAGACAGTTTTTATACATAAAATAATTTTAAAACAAAATTGGTTAAAAGTTGGTTTAATTTATATTCGCGAGCAATTAGCAGATAATTGCACCAAAGATATATTACAATGGATTATTTTGATCCCAGGAGCACTTAAGGGTTAAGTAAATAAAAACTAACCGAAATATTTTTCTTAAATTCAAAATAGCGGTTTCATCGAGTTTAATAGAATACTGGTTTTCGGTCATTTTTATTTAAAAATATCTTCAAATCCAAAGCTGGTCTTGGCAAATAATGGGTTAACGTTCTCGAATTTATCCCAAATTTTAGGAATGGAAGTTCTACACATTTAGTTATTATATTTGCAGCATCGCATCTAAAAATTCAACAGCACTTACAAAATATTTGAATATTTTGAATAAATTGTCTTTTATTAGCTTGGGGTCATATGTTACCCCAATTCCATAAGGCTTAATGGGGTGTGGTGTTATGAATGGGTGGTGTTATAAATATGTGCTGGTTAAAGGCTAACTATTTGGGGTGTGGTCCTTGCAACCGGCAGAGTTTGCCACTGGTTGTGCTTGTGGTGTCCTGTGTTATGTATTTAGGAGTGTGGGGTTTTACAACCGGCAGAGTTTGCCACTGGTTGTGCTATTGCATTTGCCGATCTTACTATTGTAAGGGCAAATGGAAACTTTTGTAATAAAACTAAGGCAGTTGTTGCCGATTTAGTGTTTAAAATTCAAGTCTGTTTTATTTTGGGTTTTACACCCTTTTTATACAATTTGTCATGATCTAACTTATTCTAGCATATAGTTAGTGTTACATTTGTTTCACTCAGTACTATGAAGGATCGTATTGCTTTATTCTACATTCCAATTACAATGTTATTTGCTTGGTATGCACTCAAATAATATGAGTCACTCACATATTATTTGTTACATACTTACATATGTACATGCCATGCATAGAACAGTTTGACTCATTATCGATATTGTCTGTTGCATATACACATTGTGTAAATGATATTTTAAATTGTCATCGATACTATTGATTGTCTGTTCTATGTATCATGTATGCATTGTAGACATGTGTGGTACACTACAGGGGTCATATTATTTTTTTTTCGAAACCCTAGGTTATTAAGATAAAACATAACATTTAAAAGTAGAAAAGTGATGATTTTTGATACAAAGTATTTAGAAAGAGTACATTTACAGAATATTTTACAAAAATCCCATTTTTCTCGAAAATCGCAAAAATTAAATCCTTGTCAAAAAAATTCCGTGACAGGGATATACCTAAAAATTCACACAGTTAATCTATGGCATGTGTTTAATAAAACCCTAAAGTATCAGAGCCATTGTTTTAAATTTTGTTACAGAAAATTTTTTAAAACTTTAAAAAGAAGTTCTCAATATTTTATCAAAAAAATTTCCCATTTTCGGTCTCAATGCGCAAGAGGTTAACAACGTGGTAATAAAACAGTACTTCATATATGATTACTTATAAATGTGGCTTTAATCAATTTCTCAAAGTCGAAAAATATGCTCTCAAAATTCATGACCTAGTTTTTTTTTGGCACAAAAGTGGTCTGGGTCACTTGCTATTTCTTGGCGAATTTTTATTCGATTTGGAATTTTTACAGCTTTTTGAATAGATAATTTAAAAGATATCACGACTCTTATAACAACTTGTTGGAAATCTTAAGCTACAGAACGAAATTTTCGTAAAATCTCAAAAAAAAAAAAAGTGATATTTTCCCCATATAAACACACTTGAAATTTTCAACCAATTTCCGGCGCTACTTTTATTTATCCGATTATCCCCAAACTTCATATTTATTAGTTTTATGTGGAAAGGTAACAAACTGGACTCAGCCTATCCCCAAAATCGCAATTTCATTTTTTAATGACCACTCTAATGGACACACAGACGAACGGACAGATGGACGGACGGACGGACATCGCTAAATAGATTTAGAAAATGTTTCAAATATTTTTGGTAGTTACAAACATTAGTACAAAGTCATTATACCCTGACCACAGAGTATAGGGTATAAAAAGTTTTGATGTGTTAATTGGCTAAAATTATACATTTAGGGTCTTTAGTAAATAAAAAATAAAATTTTCTAGAATTTGCACTCGCATTTCGAGTGCAGGGATCTGTTAGTATGTATAAATTTGCTTAAAATGAACTATTGTCTATAATAGGTGCTAGAGCACTAAAAACCAAAAGCGGCAATTTAGCATTTTTTTAAGAAAGCGGTAATTAGAGTAGTTAGAAGGCGCTGGCAGCGAGACTATTCAAAAACAATTTCTTCTCTTCTGCTTACGAAGGTTATATTTGAAGACTGCTAATGATTTTCACATCGTACGCAACTCATCTTGCTCAAATTAAATTGCCTACATGAAAGAGTCAAAGGATTATGTTGAATGTTGCGTTCTTAAAAAAGCTGATAAATGGTTATGTTTCCTCTGATTTCCTGCTAAGCAATATTAAATTTAAAGATACACAGCGATCTTCACGTTCTGTTATCTCATTATCTCTACAAGTTTTTCGTGCGGATTATTGATGCGTAAACATCCATACGGTCAGGGGGTAAAAATCAATTTCAAAATGCAATCACAAAAATAGTGTAAGATGTAAGAAGTTAGACAAAAATTGTGTGAAATATGATTGTATTGGTGCAAAAATTATGATATAAAAATTATTTCAGCTAATTCAACAATACCAACTATACCATATAATAAATAATAATAAATAATTTTTATATTTGCTCAGCACCTGCAGTTATTTTCCATAAGTGATACATAGATGACGCTTTCTGTTTTGATTTTAATTGATGTGTAAATAGATTATTACACATCTTCCCTTTGATCGGACTCAAATAGATATTTTATGACGCTATATAAAAGTTGGAATGAATTGTATGGTTTTATTGATTTAATATTATTTTATTTTTGAATACTTAATGGAAAGATTTTGTTTGTAAATACAAATAATATAATTTCATATAAAGCCTGTAAGGCTTCCATAGATTAAATAAAAACATAAATAAATAATCTATTAAATAAATAATTTATAATTATAAATTAATTAATTAGTTAATTAATAAATAAATAAAAAAGGAAACAGATAAATAAATTAACTTAAAAATATAAGTATATAACAGCAAATCCTGGTTACGGTTGTGACACAAACTACACCTTTACCGGGTGGCTGCAACTACTTTGTCTTATGAAAAAATTATGAAAATTTTTGGGTTGTGGCATTCACCTAAAGGTACAATTATGGAACCTTTTCTTAATTAAATTTACTATTGTTCTTATTGCAAAAAATTAGTTTGCTATTGTTACGGTTGTGACACAATTGGTGACACAATTTTTCCCTTGATGATCATTTCACGTTTTGTCCCCCTTAAGAAAAATACAGAAATGAAAACAATGTAATAATCACAACAGATACATATTTAACTATTTACAGTTGTACACAAAAATTTTTTTCTTGAATTGGCATTATTTTTATTACAAACAATTTCCATTACAACGAAAATCTCGTTAATGTGAAACATTTTAGCGGTCCCTTGGAGTTAGTTGTAACTGTATTACTATTACTTGATGCTTTGCATTTCCTTTGATAAAAAACACACCGCTGATGACTCTACCATTTTGGATTGTATCACTTGGAGAAAAATATGTTACCAGATTGCAACTAATATGATCATTAGAAATGTTAAGAACAATCAGCATAGATATGGCTTCTTAAACTAATTAATTTATTTTGTTAGATTATTGAAGTAAAGATCTTGTGCTTTAATTTGATGTATGACATATGCATACCAAGAAAATTTTTTTGCTTGCTATTCACCACTTCTCAGGATTTGCTCAAGTAAATAAATAAAAAAATTAATTAATTAATAAATAAATAAGTAAATAAATAAATAAATAAATTAAAAAATAATTAATTAATTAATAAGTTATGTAATAAATACATAAATAAATAAAAAAATGAACAAACAAATAAATTAATTAAAAATAAATAAATAAGTACATAAATAAATAAATAAATAAAGAAATAAACAAATAAATAAATTATTTTAAAATAAATAATAATAGTAAGTAAATAAATAAATAAATGAATAAACAGATTTATAGTTAATTAGTTTATTTGTTTCATACATAAATAAATAAGTAAATAATAAATAACTTAATTAATTAATAAATAAAATATGTAAATAAATAAATAAGTAAATAAATAAATAAAAGAATATATAAATAAATAAGAAAACAAATGAATAAGTAAATAAATAAATATAAATAAATAATTAATGAAATAAGTAAATAAATAAGTAAACAAATAAATAAGTAAATAAACAAATATAAATAAATAATTAATGAAATAAGTAAATAAATAAAATAAATAAATAAATAAATAAATAAATAAATAACAAGTTAGAAATTATAGTCCGTCTAGACCGACTATACGATGCCCTATACCATGGTTTAGAGACCCTACCTCTTCGGTCCAACTAATTGGATATAGAAAATAAGCATAAACCAAATTTGAGTGGGATTTTTATTAATTTTTTTGGCTGCAGATATGAAAAAGTTCATATCGGGTGCTATATTTATATGGGGACTAGGTCGAAAAATAATCCGATCTTGACCATATTTGGTAAAGTCAATTATATTTTGAAAACCAAATTGAGAAAAATCACCAAAAATCAACCAAATTTGAGAAAAATTTGTGCAATATTTTTGTTTTTTGATAGATTTAAGTGAAGATCGGGAAGAAGCTCTATGTGGGGTCTATGACTAAGAATTGTCGCATAGGGATTTTTTTGGACTACTGATTAATGGATACAATAAACACATACAAATCCAATTCGACTAAGATCAAATTGATAATTTGGATCTTATGGCAATTTATGTCGATTTCATAGGGGTCATTTGTATGTGGCCTAGGTCTGAACGTGGACCGATTTTTATACCGTTCATCCTATGGCTGACAAAAGCTTATATACCAAATTTCATTGAAATATATTCATATTTGCGACCTGAAGTTTGATTATAAAGTTTACATGGACACACAGACGGACGGACGGAGGGACATCGCTAAAACGACTCTGAAAGTGATTCTGAGCTGATCGGTATAATAAAAGATGGGTCTATGTCAAATAGTTTTGGTAGTTACAGACAACAGCATAATGTCATTATACTCAAACCACATAGTAGTATAGGGTATAAAAAATATATACATAGTTCCACCTTCTACTATACCGATCGAGGCACTTAGAGATTCCCTAACCTTTGTCTGTGTGTTTATAAAATTTTTAATTAAATTTAAATTTTCTGTATTATAAGCTTTTGTGAGCCATGAAACGATCAGGGTTGAACGTTTTTAGTCATTGTCAACATAGAAAGCTTGATTTAGTTTAAATATATTACTTACTAGATGTAACCCGGTGTGCTTCGTTACACCTTCCCCCTCCCCACCCCCTTCCGAATCTTTATGAAAGGTCTCACGCAAAGTCCCAAGGCTCTCACTAATACAGTAATTCAAATATATCACATTTGATATTAAGTTTGTGTGGGGGTACCACGCGCATTTGTCTAATCCCGCCCATTGTTTTGTCTGACTACTCACGTTAATAATAGATAACCTGAGACCAATTTGCAAAGCTTTATCTATCATAGTACTTAGCATATATTATATTAAAAATTTACTTTGTATGGAAGGTGCCACGCCCACTAAATTTTTTTAAAAAACTTAAAGCCTGTAGCACTCCCATATCCGCAGTAAGACTATGTGAAAATTTCAGGGAGATCAGATGAGTAGTTAGTCCTACAAACAAACAAACAAACAAATATTACCTCTTTATTATGTTAGTATAGATTATTAGTATAAATTTTTTTATTTCAATGCTTGCTGATGCTGATATACAATGTTTTTTGTTTTTTCATTCGGTACAACAATTATCAGATTTTTCGGCGTTCCTACCATGGAGCAAGGTACACATAGCTGCCCATGAGAAGAAGATGGATTATCCATATTAGATCTGGCAACACTTAACTATAGGCCTTGAACTTAGAATATCATTTGGCAATTTTTCTTTTTAGCGATTTTTGATTTTGCCCAGTTTTGATTTTGAAGATTTTTGTTTTTGGGCGATTTTCATTTTCTTTTCGCGATTTTTGGGTTTGGCGATTTTTGATTTTGGCAATATATTTTCCACAACAAATCACACTGATAACTAATGAACTTGTCAAAAGACTGTCGCTTTCGTAGTGCTTCATATTATTTACATAGGAGGTGCCACGCCCACTAATCCCATCCCGCCCAATTTTTAATGGACTAGTCACATTAATATCTAATGGACTCGTGCAAAATGTCGAGTCTTTCCCTTTTAGAGTACATCAGTTATATGATATTAGATATCTACTTTGCATGGGCGGTGCTACGCCCACTGCTCCGATCACGCCCATCTTTTTGTTCGACTAATCACACAAAGAAACAATGGGCTCACGCAAAGCCACAAAGCTCTCTCTCTCTTTTATAGTACTCCAGATATACGACATTAAATAGTTACTTTTCATGAGGAGTGCCACGCCCATTGGTGTGAACCCGCCAATTTTTTGTTCGACTACTCATACAAAGATCTGATAGGATCGTGCAAAGCGTCTAAGCTTCCTTTTTTAGCACACCAGTTATATGATATCATATATTTACTTTGTATGGGCGGTGCCACGCCCACTGCTCCGATCACGCCCATTTTTTATCTAACTAATCAAATGAATTACTTATGGGCTCACACAAAGTCCCAAGACTATCACTATTACAGTAATCCATGAAATATGGCATTTTATAATTACTTTGTATGGCAGGTGCCACGCCTATTGGTCCGATACTGCTCATTTTGCATCCGACTACTCACATTAATAATAGGTGACATCAGAAAAATTTGAAAAGATCCCTCTATCACATTACTCGAGATATATAATATTGAACTATTACTTGTATGGGAGGTACCACGCCCACTTATCTGATCCCGCCCATTTCCGGCGTAGCTACTAATATTAACAATAGGTGACCTCACACAAATTTGCAAAGCTCTCCCTATCATAGTACTTGGTGCCACGCCCACCAAAAATATTTAAAAAATTATAGCCTCTAGCACTTCCCATATCCGCGGTAAGACTCTGTGAAAATTTCAGGAAGATCAGATGGGTAGTTACGGAGATTACCTCCTACAAACAAACAAACACACATTACCTCTTTATTATATTAGTATAGATTACTTTACGAAGAAAATATAAAATAAAAGCTAATACCGAACAATTTGCGAAAGTGAATTTCACACATATGTAGATATCTGTAGAAATTCATTGAAATAATGTTACACTATACCACAAAATTCTACGGATGGACAGAAAATTTCATGTAATTCCTTCATTCTTAAATGTTCCTACTTAAAACCAAATATAAAAATACGATTTAGGTTTTATCCCGTTTTACTGTAAAAAAAAGCAAAAAATAGGTCTCATAAGCGATTGCCTTAAAAGTCAGTTTCGGATTTTTATTAAAAATTGTAATAATGTTCTAGAAATTATTATATATAGATAATGCGTGGAAGACATATTTTATAATATTTTGGAAGCCTGCCATGATTAAAAGATTATATTAAATTTTCTTAATAAACTTTAACAAGTGTTGTAGTTATTTCGTGCGTACACCTTATCCGGTGTTAAACATTTTTTCATAAATATCTCATATGATGTTTAGCAGACTTGAATGTTTAAAACGGTTTTGTCTTTGTAATAGAAGAAAAAAATCTTCAATGCCAATGTTCAACAGAATATACAATTTCGTCCGTAAACTTTGCTATTTAGTATATGTTACAAATGGAATGACAAACTTATATATCTTCACTCATCACATACAATGCAGGTTAAACTAACTATATATACATATTTATATTAATACACATACATATCTAAAAATATTCAAATTCAACTTGTTTTAACACAAAAAAGAAGAGAAGTCACTTAAGTGTACAAGTACCACACAAGAGCCATGTGGATATGCGTGAGTACTTTTGTACAAAAGAAAAATCAGGTCATGAACTCATAATTTAACATTACGTGGCAATGTAAATCAATACTACCTTATGGTATAATTCTATAACTTTGCGATTATTCTGTAAAATAGCAGAAACGAAAAGTTAACAGATATATTTTATAGCTTACAGTTGTTGGGGTTACTACAAGTAGTCTTTTAAATTCATTGATATTTTGAAAATAATATTCAATTGCCAGATATAAATTTAAGAAGTTTCAGAGTCGAATTTAATTATTTTTTAATAATTTTGAAATCCGTTAGATGGTGGCATAGATTTTATAATCCACACCACCATGTGGTTAGGGTATAATGACTTTGTGCTGATGTTTGCAACTACCAATTTAAAGATGTCGGTCCGTCCGCCCATCCTTTCATCCGTCTGTCTGTCTGTGTGTCCATATAAACCATGCAATCAAACTATAGGTAGCAGATATGAATATATAAATTCTACATATAAACTTCTATTGGCTGCAGCATGAACCGTATTGAAATTGGTGAAAATCTATTCAGTTTCAAACTAAGTCTCCATACAAATAACACCTATGAGAATTCCCACAAGAGCCAAATTATCATAAAGATCTCGGTCATATTGGGTTTATGTGTGCTTATTACATTCATTAATCAGTAGTCCAAAAATAAACTCCATAGAACAATTGTTACTCATAGTCTACATATAAAGTTGCTTCCCTATCTTCACTTAAACCTATCGAAAACAAAAATATTGTACATATTCATCTGAAATTTGGTTTCTATATGTTTTTGCAAATAAATATAGCATCCGGAGAGAACCTTTAAAGAAAAAAACAATAAAAAAAAACAATATAAATTCCAATAAGATTTGGTTTATGCTTATTTTCCGCACACAATTAGACCAATTCTCTAAAGGCATAGCATATCTAGAGCAACTGTATTTTTCTTACTTATATTTCTTTTAGTTGAAATAGCAATAAATATAGATTGCCAAGAAATCACTTGTGGGTTTCTAAATAAAAATTTTAAAAACAATAAATATTTTTCAATTATTGGTTTCATTGAATTTGAAACTATTAATATTGAGAGTAGATAAGTGAGAGATGACTCCAATCCATGGGAGCTTCCAGAGTACAGATAGCTGATATATTTTTATATTTAAATAAATCTAATTTTAGAAATATTTGTCAAATTTTGGGAATATTTAAAGTAACCATTCCAAATACGATGTCGCTAGATATTTATCAGTAATGACACTCAATCTTTACGCCACCTTTTTAAATTTCCTGGGAACGGCTATAATGGAAGCAGCTGTCTTTGGCCACTATCCCAACCAATTGCATCAAGAATAATAACTGAATTATTAAACGAATTTGAGCAATACATATGTTTGACAGTGTTGTATCTTCTGAGATTACTACGAAGTAAAACTGATTCTAAACCACAGTGCTCGTAGGCCTAGGTGTGAAAAGCATATGGCCAAATACTGCTAGTCCACACGTATGTGGGATAGACGCAGGTTCCTACCTCACGGCCGTCCTAAGTAGAAAAATTTCATATTGAAACAATCTAACAAATTACAAAAAAAGAATTATATGGTCACTGATGAAGGCTGAAATGCCCGAAACACAGTGCGTATGATACCTTATAAGAACACAGAGTAGTTAAGAATTTTAGATATATATTCCTTTTCTTTCTACCACGCACCATAAAAAAAAAAGAAAAAAATATTTTTGTTTTTCTTTGAATACATTTATAAATAGATTAAAATTTCATTTCGAGATTTTATAATTTCGATTGATGTTCTTTGGTATGTAGTTGTTCATCAAAAAGAAGAATTTTAGAGATAGATAGGGAAAACCTAAAAATCTAAAGTGATATTTTTTTGTAAAAATTTCATTGCTTCTTTCCATTCCACAGCCTTTCTTCCAGGTGTTTCCCAAAACGGGTCGAGTTACGTCTATGTCGATGCAAAAAGCGGTATTCATCGACCCATCGTTGAATTTTTTTTTATTTCTCCGACCAATTTTCTAATTGCCCGTTTTTTTTGCTCCACAAATGCATTATACCTTAATATTTAAAATTATTTTAAGATTAAACACGAATAAAAAATAATTATTTTTTTTTCATTCGTTTGCGAATGAAATGGTTAATCGAAATCAATTTTTCTCACTTTAATTTTTTTTTTGTTTAAAACCATTTTCTGTTAACAAAATTTTCACTGATTCCAAAAAAAGAAGATATGTTATTGACTTTAGCTAAATCAATATTGGAGTTGTAGAATTAGGCCACTAAATACAACAGTTTTTTAAAACTTGATGACATCTTAATAAGCTATTCATATTAATAGGCTAGGCGATTTCTTGTTACCGATGTTTTGTTCTACCGTTTTATCACGATTTTGACAAAAAGTATGTTATTTGAAAGGTATTTCTTTTTAGCTTTTCACCAGATTTACAGATTTTTAATTCTTTTTCTTTATTTTGAGTAAATTGCATTTAAACTTGCTACTAACACATACATAAAATTATACGTATGCTATGTGTGTGTTTATTAAATTTGTTAATGTGTTTGTTAATGAGTTTGTTTCTTCATTCATCATGCGGCTAATAAGCCATGCGGCTAATAAACCTGAAAATTACCGTCCAATTGCAATCTGCTCTGCGCTCTCAAAGGTGATGGAGAGCATGATCAATTTCCATCTTGTGAACTACTTAGAGGCCAATTCACTTCTTAATGATCGGCAGTATGGCTTCCGTAGAAATCGTTCCACGGGAGACCTGTTAGCTCTACTTTCTGAGCGCTGGAGTCAATCCATTTGCAATTTTGGCGAAAGTAAAGTGGTTGCTCTAGATATTTCCAAGGCATTCGATCGTGTGTTGGACGCTGCATTGATATCAAAGCTTATTGCATTTGGGGTCGGTAAAGACTTCTCTCGATTTATATCGAGTTTTCTCAGAGATCGAACAATACGTGTTGTTATTGATGGGGTCTCATCTAATGAGTTTCAGCTTAATTAAGGGGTACCCCAGATGACAGCAGCATTTGTCATTCGTTTTCCTTTAATTGTAGGCCAAGCCTCTTGGAGGTTGGGGGCAGAAGGCAGCCAATGAATGAAACACTCAATCAAGACCTGTTAAAAATCTCCGAGTGGGGTAAAGCGAATAGGGTTGATTTTAATGCGCTGAAGACTCAATGCTGTATGTTGACCAAAGGGCCATGGTATCAACAATGTTATCTGTATATATGGGTGGTATAGGTATTGAGGAATCGGATACTCTTGATGTTCTAGGCACGATAATTCAATATGATGTTCTTTGCAACGAGCATGTTTTTCAAATGTCGAAAGAAGCTTTCAAGTGTCTTGGTTTTCTAAAACGGTGTAAAAATTACTTCACTCCTTCTGATCTCCTTATAATCTATACCATTTACATCCGACCGAAAATGGAATACAACTCCCATATATGGGCAGGAGCTTCAAAGTCTATTTTTGAGCTACTGGACCGTGTACAAAGGAGGGCGTTGGCACTCATCAATGACAGTAAGGTATCCAAATCTATTGATTCATTGGAACACCGTCGGAATGTGGGTTGTGTAACACTGTTGCATAGATATTACCATGGGAAATGTTCTTCTTAGATTAGCGAACTTATTCCAAGTGCCCGAGTTTCGATTCGCTCTACCCGCTTCTCTAGCACATCACATCCATTTGTAGTCTATTGTCCAGTTGACCGCACAACGCATTATGGAGAGAATTCGTTTATCAGTCGAACTAGCCGCATGTGGAATAAACTCCCAGTAGATTTCTTTCCAGACAGTTATAATCTAATAAAATTTAGTCAAATATCCACAAACACTACTCCCTCTTTCCTCCTCCCCACAACCTATTTTCCTGAAATTAACACAATGCACTGCATTTGTAGGGGGCATCCCCTGAGTGTTGGTTTCGACGTAGAAAATAAGCATAAACCAAATTTGAGTGGGATTTTTATTAATTTTTTTGGCTGCAGATATGAAAAAGTTCACATCGGATGGACCGATTCTCACCAATTTCAATAGGGTTAATTCCATGGCCGACATCTAAATATATTCGTATTTGCGACCTGCAGTTTGATTACAAGGTTTACATGGACACACAGACGGACGGACGGACGGACGGACCTCGTTAAATCGAATCAGTTAGTGATTCTAATTCGATCGGTATAATAAAAGATGGGTCTAAGTCAAATATTGTTGGTAGTTGCAAACAGCAGCACAAAGTCATTATACCCAAACCACATGGTGGTATAGGGTATAAATAGTTAGTTACTGATAAATTGATGTATAAAGTATGTTCACTGTTTTAACAATGTCTCATGAACTAACCAACCGATTTCAATAATTTTTAGCTCAAATTCTTCGTTTTTAATTGTACTTTGAACTAAGTATTGGATTCCGCCCAAAGATGGCCGTGAACGTAATGTTTTTGGACGAAATCATGAAGGAACTCGCAAAAATATCTAGCCTCAAAAACTAGCAGAATACGATTTTAAAGAAAGAGGTATGGTTTCTCGGCCAAATTTTCTTGAAATAACCCATAGGACACGGAAATAATTGGTATTTGATCGTTTTTTTCACTCCCCACGAATAGATATGTAAAGTCGTGATCAGTAGGTTAGTTGGGTGAAGCAGTTTAAGTGAAAAAGATTCACTGCCATCCTGAGTAGGTGTCTGTTTAAAATCCCCGAAATCGGTTCAATGCGTCCCGAGTTATGAATGAAAATGTAAAAAAACTCTTCTAAAATATATGATTTTCCTATGCTGTTCTTGTTATTTCATTATTTGTGTGTAGTAGCTGTAAGTATTGTTGTTGTTATGGCCGTTGTGTTTATAGCACTTGCTCAATGAGTGTGTATTTAGCGTTATACTCTATGTGTCATATTATTTTAGGCTCATTTTCCCAGTCGTTTTAACGTTATCTCAAAATACGTATAGAATATCGCTAATATGAAAGAAAAATAAATAATTATTAAAAAATAGCTATATCTAAATTTTAATAAAAACACTTTAAATGAAAGATGGTTTTATTTTAAGAACTCTATAATTGAACTTTTTTTCATTTGGATACATTTCCAGTTTTCCTAATTTAAATTTTTTTATATACAATTTATCACGTTTTGATTGATTCTGAATCAGAGACTTTAAGCATTTTAAATATTTTTCAAGTCCCTATTATTAATGACGTAATTATTGCAATATTTCAACAGTAATCTGCTCACTGATAATACACTCCCGGAGCCAATGCAAACACTTGGCCTTCTGACTGTAAGTACCAATATTTCAGCACATTATCCTTATGGTGATAATAGTTCACTTGACGTACTCTTTGTTAATCATAAAAACAATATGCTGCTTTATGACCAGTTATCCGCCCCAGTTTTTTCAAGACATGAGCTTATCTTTACAGTGTATGATGTTTTTATTAACACTGAGGATATTCGCTATACTTATCGAGATTTTCGAAACATTGATTATGTGACATTACACCAGCAATACGATTGCATTTGTTGAAACTCAATTTATATTCTCGAAAACGTAAATGATCAAATAGCTTTCCTACAGAATAACCTACTTAAAGCATTTGATGAAACCGTGCCGGAGAGAATCAAAACTATCAAAGCTAAACAGCCACCATGGTTTAATTCAACTATTAATCATTTAATTTACATCCGAGATTTAGCGTATAAAAAATGGATGAAATTTAAAACTCCAGAATTGCAATCTCTGCTCAAGACTGCTGGAAGAAAAGTGGTGGACAATATTAATATGGCTAAATCTACGTACTATGAATAGAAATTTACATCAGCTTTAGATAGCAAGAGTAAGTAGAAGGAAATCCATAAAATAGGTATTGGAAAGGAAAGTGTTTACACTTCTAGTGCTGATGTTGACGTGGATGAACTAAACACACAATTTGTTAAAATTGAAGTGGAAAGTCCAAGTGATTATGAATATGCTAAAATCCATATAGTATCTGTTGAGAAGTGTTTTTTTTTTCGATGTGTGTTTCAAGCTGAAGTTCTTAAAAGTATATAATCAATAAAATCTAATGCCGTCGGCCTGGATGGAATAAATCCTAGATTTTTGAAACTTATATTACATAAACTTCTGCCCTTCCTTGCGTATATATTTAATGCAAGTCAATCTTCCCAGACATGTAGAAATAAGCCAAAATAATTTCCATCCCGAAGAACAACAGCGAAGAACAACAGCGAGTTTAGACTAATTTCCATCCTACCATTTCTGTCCGAAGTGATGGAGAATCTCTTACAAAGACAAGTTAATGCATATTTAAAAGAGCGCAATCTTCTAACAGAAAAACAGTATAGTTTTAGGCAGGAAAGAAGTGGTATTACGGTGTTGATCGATCCACACAGGATAAGGATATGGTATCTTTCCTTCTGCTGTTAGATCTTAGTAAAGCTTTTGATACAGTAGACCACTCCATTCTGCTGTCCAAACTCCAAAAGATTTTATAACCTTTCCGATTCGGCCAATAAACTTATTGTATCGTATCCTTTATACCGAAAACTACTTGTCTCCTTCAATGGTTTGATTTCCAATGCTATTGATATTGATTTAGGGGTGCCTCAAGGTCCCATTCTTGGCCCATTACTTTTGTGATGTACATTAATAATCTCCTTAATTCTTTTAAGTCACTGCGATATTCAAATGTATGCAGATGATGTACAATTGCACATAAGCTCCAAAGTTGTACGTTATTATACTGCCTGCATTAACAACGACTTGGATAAATTCAAAAATGGGCAAGTCTAAATGGTCTGTGCATAAATCCGAAAAAATCAAAGTGCATTTTCTTGTGAAGAAATAACAAGGAAAGACTTGAAAATACCGACTTTTTGAAAACAAACAACAAAATAATCGATTTTGTTCCATAATCATTAATTCTAGGAATAGCATTCAATACCTAACTTTCATGGAAAACCCATATTAACATTTCGGCTAGAAAAGTTCATGGTATGCTGAGAGGCCTGTGGGTGTTAAAGCATCTAGACCCTTTAATATACACACAGAAAAAAGATTGGTTGGAATTCGGTTACCACTGGCAAAATTGTTAAGGTAATAATAATATTTATTGTGATTCTTTAATGTATCAAAATATAGTAGATATTCTTCTATAACTATCTTATAAGTACCATTCATTAAGAATGAAGGTATCAATAACAATAGAATAAGTTCTGTTTACCAATGAAAGTCTTTTTATAAATTACCAAACAAATTTAGTTGAGGCAACCTAATTAAAACAAGAATAACATATCCCAATCCTAAATATTGGTGACTTCAACTACTAGTTTTATTATAACAACATATTTCAAACTGGAAATTGGTAAACAGATATTGTAACAAATAATTGGTTGTCCTATTTATAAAATTTTTATTAAGAATGATTTTTCGGTTGCAATAAATATAATCCAAATTTTTACCCTCTTTTGGTATTTCTAACCGAACGGAACTTCTATAAATAAATTTCTGTTGTAAATACAAAAAAAGAAGATAAGAATATAATAAGCCGGACCGAATTTGTTGATTTAATTGTCATTTGTCAAATATAATAATATGTAATATAAAAAATTTTAACGATATACAATATGATAATTTATTTTATGTGAGAAAGTGCCAAAATACTTTAAAAAATGGATGAGAAACAAATATCCGTTAATATAGAAACCGAAGATATAATTGTTCCACAGGGCATGATTTTTTTCTTGGTGTGTTTGTTGAAAGCATAGGACACAAATCTGTCATACAATAGCTCACTATCAATACGTCAAAGGTAGGCATGTATGTCGAGATACTCAGAAGATATTCGAGTAAATGCAAAAGTGCTTAATTTTTGATTACAATATTGCAGTAAATCAATACGACCATATACTGGAACAAATGTCTATGAGGACGCACACAACCTGGAAGTTGGTTCTGCTTGTCATCAGCACCGGAGGATGTATGCAGGTATTTATTTATGTGTACGCACGAATAATATAAAATTCTTTGTCTTAGACGAGGCATATGAACACCTCCAAGACGTATTCAACGACCAGTACAGATCTTTGATCTATTCAAGATGCTTACTACTGATTTTTTTGGTTAGTACTCCCTTCCATGTAATGGAAGGCAGTCATTGTTGCATGCGTGAACCTTTAATATACTAGTAAAGAAGAAAGTATTCACTCTGGAAGATAACAAGCAGTTCAATGTGCACTTCAAACAAGAAACTATTTTCTGTATATCAAGATAATAAGTCAAAATTGACAAGGGGATGATTATGCGATTGGGTAAGTAATGTGCTGATGTTTATACTAGGAATTGTACATGACCACACTTTTTAAATTGACTATTTTAGAAATATTTTCTGACAATATGTGCGGATATAATGAAAGTACAATGTTGTATTTTATAGGATCATATAATGGAGCCAACTATACTTCTTTTGTTTATCATATAATATATTATTTTATTTAATTTAATGTAAAATTATTTAATTATTTATAATAAAATAAATATTAATAATAAGTTTCGATTTTTCTTTTTCATATTTATTAGTAAAAAAAAACCCTGAAAAACGGTTATGGCAATCAATAATTAAAATTAAGTATTCCATTGTATCAACCAAACATCACACTTCATATAATCGAATTTATATATAAATTGAGTAATCGCAACAGAATAATGTGATAGTCCATGGGACTATCAAAATTCGGTTGGCAACAAATTGGGTTGCAACAATAAATCCGTTTTCTGTGTGTATGGATGCGTCTGGCTAAAACATATTTAATTCATGTTTTATTTTATGGGTGTGAAATATTTGCAAAATGTGACACCATTGATTTTAATCGACTTGTGGGCACGTATAACAACATAGCCTGATATGTATTTAATTGTAGTAGAGGGGAAAGTATATTACCGTTTTCATATCAGTTGCATGAAATGTGTTTGAAAAATGAATCAAAGTATAAATGTCTTTTGATGATGCATAAACTAATATTTAAAAGAACCTAAATATCTTAATAAGAAAATTATATTTGCCAAATCTCCACGTGGAAAAAACCTGTTATCACAGAAACTTTTTGTCTACCAGAAAATTTTTCAATTATACAATCGGTCTTTGGAATGACCTACCATCATATACTCAATTGTCTAGCAACTCATTACGCTTAAAAACTGTAATTTTATTTGTTTCAAATATGATTGAATGGTTTCAGTTTATAATTTTATATGTTTGTTTCTCAACTTATATGTTTAGACACTAAAAATTATTTACTATTGTTATTTTTAAATTTTATATACAAATTGTATTTTGAATTTCAATTGACATAATATTAACTTGAAAGCTTTTATGTACTTACCATCACTGTAATTTATAAGATTTGCTTCTTACTATGATAGCTATTCAATTTATAAATAAAAATAGTAATACGTTAAGAAGTTAATTTAAATATTTGGCAGATCCTATTTTTTTCCTATAAAACAGCTGCAAATCTTAAGCACACTCAATAAAAAATTAATACATAAGCGGTATTCACTCTTGGTGTTAAATTTACAACCCTGTTGTATCTACAACGATTTTATACTACAAAGCGTGAACGTCTTTTATGTTGTGTATTGTAAACTAATGAATCAGCTGTTTTTTCTTTTGTTTTTTTTTTTATCAATTTGAAAACTTAAATTATCAACAAGAATTTGCAGATAAGTAAAATGCCCAAAGTTACGGAAAAGAAAAAATTATAAATTATGTAGATCAAAATGCAGTTGACGAAATAGAATTTTCAGAGATTCTAGATGTTGACGGTACGGTATTACTTGCAATAATAATAACAATACAAAAATATTACTACTTTCCTTTGTAGATAGATGTGAACATGATTGACAGCATTTTAAATGAATTAGTTGATGACATTATTTTAGTTAAAGTGTATCGCCGCGGAGCTTGGAATTCTGTTCCAAAATCAATAAAGTGGTCACTAAACACAATTATATGGCAACAGATTTTGCAAATGCTGAGGGTTAGTCGAATTGAGTTTCATACATTGGTGTCTATGATTTCGGGAGATACAGAATTTAACCAACCCAATGCATGTGAACAATTTCCAGTTGAGTATACCAGTTAGCAATTGTCCTATACAGACTCGGGTCATCTGGAGAAGGCGTTTTTCATTATTTTGATAAATTTTTTTTATTTTGATTCATTTACCACAAAATGATAAATAAAACAAGTAACAGTGTTAAATTTTGGCTGGGCCGAATCTTTGATACCCTCTACTTTTCTTCATTTTCAATTTTCATTTTTAATTTATCATTTTCTATTTTTCACTTTTCAATTTTCATCTTTCGTTTTTCATTTTTAGTTTTTAATTTTTAATTTCTCATTTTTTATTTTCCATTTACCACTTTTCATTTTCCATTTTCGATTTTTCATTTTCCACTTTTCATTTTCCATTTTTCATTTTTCATTTTACATTTTTCATTTTTCAATTTTCACTTTTCATTTTCCATTTCCCATTTTTAATTTTTCATTTTCCATTTTCCATTTTCCATTTTTAATGTTTCATTTTCCATTTTTCACTTTCCATTTTTCATTTTCCATTTTCCATTCATCATTTTTCATTTTCCATTTTTCAATTTTAATTCTTCATTTTCAATTTTCCATTTTCCATTTTTATTTTTTCATTTTCCGTTTTCCATTTTCGATTTTCCATTTTCCATTTTTCATTTTTAATTTTTCATTTTCCATTTTCCATTTTCCATTTTCCATTTTTCATTTTTCATTTTTAATTTTTCATTTGCCATTTTTAATTTAAAATTTTTCATTTTCCATTTTTAATTTTTCATTTTCCATTTTTCAATTTTAATTTTTCATTTTTCATTTTCCATTTTTAATTTTTCATTTTCCATTTTTAATTTTTAATTTTTCATTTTCCATTTTTAATTTTTCATTTTCCATTTTCATTTTCCACTTTTCATTTTCCATTTTTATTTTTCATTTTTCATTTTTCATTTTCCATTTCCGATTTTCAATTTTTCATTTTTCATTTTTCATTTTCCAATTTCCATTTTTCATTTTCAGTTTTTCAATTTTCAATTTTCATTTTCAATTTTTCAATTTTCAATTTTCATTTTCCATTTTTCATTATTATTTTTTCATTTTTCATTTTCCATTTTTCATTTTTCATTTTCCATTTTCAATTTTTCATTTTCCAATTTTATTTTTAATTTTAATGATAAAAAAATGATTTGTGGAAAATTTTTCGAAAACAATTTCCCGAAAAAAATTTCCCGAAAAGAATTTCCCGAAATTACAACTTTCCGAACACAATTCCCCGAAATGACAATTTCCCGAACACAATTTCCCGAAATTACAATTTCCCGAAATACAATTTCCCGAACATAATTTCCCGAAACTACAAACTACAGCTATTTCAGTCTTGTAAATGTTTAGTCTTGTAGACGTACTATAGCTTTTACCCTTGTACTTTTAACACAGCGTAGTAAATTTCAATTTCATACATTTTGTTGATGTGGTGTTTTAAAAAGTAGTAATTTTACTATATCTACAACATTTACAAGGGTTACAAGGGTGCTTTACTACCAGTGAAAACCCTTATAAATACTTTACGAGGTCTTGCTTTCAAATAATATATACTATGCTGGTAACAAAAAATCATCATTAGATTTTTCATCCTGAAAGCTTGACTTGAGATCCACTTCTTTTTGATTTTGAGTAGTGCTTGCTGATCTTATAGCATTTCTTTGTAGTTTTTTTTTTCACCCACCTTTTTAAATCTTTGGTTGGTATCTTTGCTTTCTTCCAAAAAAGAGAACCTCCTTTATTTGTAAATGTAACAGCTTTTCTATTGTTGAATTTAACTTGGCGCTATTATAAAATAAACTTACAAAATTGTCATCTTCCAACTTTGAACTCGCGCTATTGATGCCCTGGAAATTGATGGTATATCCATATTTCTCTAGATCTAACGGGAAAATTTTTTAAAAGATCTTTACTACTTAAAAAATTGCAGTTCAAAAGATTATTATACACCCGCCAGTATTGACTGAACACCAACTCTATTTACACTGAAATGCAATATATGTTAACATTAAAACTGATCTATAACGCAACTAAGATTTAAATTTTTTTTATAGTGATAACTGCGATAAATACTATATGCCACTAAATCTAAAAGTTTAAGCAAAAAAAAAAATTCAGATCAAAATTATTAAGAATAAAATTTCCTGTCACACAAGGCTCGATTCAGATTCCATTGATACATGGTTTCGATTTCAAGAAGAAAAAAATCAAGATTTGGTGTGGAAATTAGCTGTTTTTCGCAACTTTAACCTCAAACTTCGTAAATTTAACGTGAAAATTTGTCAATCGCATTTTCTCCCATATTCAATTATCTGACGGATGCTTTGACTTTGGGTATTCTATTTGAATAAAATATATTCATATTTGCAACCTGTGGTTGCATTACATGGTTTACATGGACACACAGATGGACGAATGAACAGATATAGCTAAATTGACTCAGAAAGTGATGCTAGGTCGATTGGCATAATATTTTGGAAGTTAACAATATCAATTCAAACTAATTATATGTACATCGGTCAGATAGTGGCATAGGATATTAATGTATTTAATAATTATGCTGAAGAAGACAAATATAAGAACTTATTTAACTATTTAAGTTTTCCAATAGTTGACTAAATGCTTTTGAATTTGTGATAATTTCTAAATTCCGTTATTACAGTCAGAAGTTATTCGGATGAAAGTAACTTGCAATTTAAAGTTAACCGTTCCTAACTTTACCGTTTGCTTTGAACTTTCTACACTCCAACTCATTCCCATCTTCTTAAAAGCCATAAAGTTGCAGATTGCTTACATTTCTGTATTTAAATGTGGCAATTTAAAATAAAAAGTTTTGATTATTTTATGGCAACGTTTTAGTAGATAAATAATTAGATGTGTGTTCTTCTTAACACATTTCACTCTCTCTCTCTCCCTCTCTATTCCTCTTTATTTTCCTCCATCTCTATCTCTCTCTCTCTCTCTCTCTCTATCCCTTTGGGCCCATTTTCTTTAAGACACATTAAATATCAAAGTGTGTTTGGTTCAATTTTAATTTAAATTGTAATAAAAACTACAATTACTGTCATACAATCATAAAATTAAGCCCAACATAATGTTTTAGTCTCTTAAGTCTAAAATTTTAAATGTTTAATGATTTTTAAGATAGGGTTTTTTTCGTTTTGTTTTTAAAATCTTTACCATTAAGAATTTACAATACAACTGCAAATATATACGAAGAGTTGTGACAGATTATTGTTTACAGTTGATGCGTTAAAAATTCTGTATGTGAGTACTTGATTTCGGTGCCTCTGTCTGTATGACAAATGATTGTGATTGATTACTTATCATGTTGATGGTTATTTAAATGTCTGTGAACTGCGAGAACGTTGTGATTGCATCACACAAATGCGACTCCACAAAGTGAAACAAATAAATATCAGTTTTATGTGCAATTGCATTTGTATCAAAATAAATGTTTGTTTGATTTCGATTGTGTTTGTGTGTCTTTGTCCTGACAAATCAGCCTGAATTGAATAGATAAATATGTACATTAGAATGTTTCGTCTTTTTTTTTTTTTTGTTAATCGCTATCATCGCTTAGGGAAAGCCTGGACACATACATATTGATATGAAGCAATGTCAGCCTTCCCCAAACAATATAATGCAACTTGGATTCGCACTAGACGCATTATGAAAATAATTAAATAATTAATATTGGTATAGGAATGTACATACATATATATATATTTATATTTTAAAAAATTTATTTCACAAAATGTTGCTTATTCAATGAGTTATAAGAACAATAATAATGAAAACATTTCTGAAATTAAATCAAAAGTAACAAAAAAGAAGTAACAAGTTCCCTCATCTATGCCCCCTTCAGTTTAAAAAATAATATTTCTGTAATAAATTCTTAAAATTCAATGTTACTTCCTTTTTATACCCTCCATACCTCAGTGGCAGAGGTTTGTCATTCCGTTTGTAACGCATCGAAAAACTAATTTCCGACACCAAAAAGTATATATATTCCTGATCCTTGTCACAGCTCGAGTCGATATAGCGATGTCCGTTTGTCCGTCTGTCTGTTGAAATCACCCTAATTCACAAAAAAAAATGTTACTGGGTAAAGTTATGATAATATCATTTGACATTATTCCCACCAGGTTTGTATTTAAAATGGGGTAAGTCGGGCTTCACCATGCTTAGACACGAGGAAAAATATGTAGATACCTCTAAAAAAAACAATAAACTCAGTGTGTTTGTTGTAATATTTTAGTGGTTGAACATAATAGTTGTACAACAACATTCCCAGTTCAAAAAAGCCATAAAAAAATGATGCAATCATACCAACAAACACAACTACCATGAGCTATGTTAGTAGTATTGCCACATATTTTTTTTCCCGTTATTACGATATAATAAAAAAAATTGCCAATACGAAACAAAATATATTCCCTAACGAAAAGTGAAAAATGAAAATTGAAAATTGAAAAATGGAAATTGAAAAATGAAATTTGAAAAATTGAAAAAATTAAATTGAAAGATAGAAAATTAAAAATGAAAACTGAAAAACGAAAAGTGAAAAATTGAAAATGAAAAATTGAAAAATGAAAATTGAAAATTGAAAAATGAAAAATGAAAAACGAAAAATGTAAAATGAAAATTGAAAATTGAAACATTAAAAATGAAACACGAAAAATGGAAAATGAAAATTGAATAATGAAAAGCGAAAATCGAAAAATGGAAAAAGAAAATTGAAAAATTCAAAATTAAAATCGAAATAAACAGAATGGAAAATGAAAAATGGAAAATGAAATATTAAAATTAAAAATTAAAAATTAAAAATTAAAAATTAAAAATTAAAAATTAAAAATTAAAAATTAAAAATTAAAAATTAAAAATTAAAAATTAAAAATTAAAAATTAAAAATTAAAAATTAAAAATTAAAAATTAAAAATTAAAAATTAAAAATTAAAAATTAAAAATTAAAAATTAAAAATTAAAAATTAAAAATTAAAAATTAAAAATTAAAAATTAAAAATTAAAAATTAAAAATTAAAAATTAAAAATTAAAAATTAAAAATTAAAAATTAAAAATTAAAAATTAAAAATTAAAAATTAAAAATTAAAAATTAAAAATTAAAAATTAAAAATTAAAAATTAAAAATTAAAAATTAAAAATTAAAAATTAAAAATTAAAAATTAAAAATTAAAAATTAAAAATTAAAAATTAAAAATTAAAAATTAAAAATTAAAAATTAAAAATTAAAAATTAAAAATTAAAAATTAAAAATTAAAAATTAAAAATTAAAAATTAAAAATTAAAAATTAAAAATTAAAAATTAAAAATTAAAAATTAAAAATTAAAAATTAAAAATTAAAAAATAAAAATTAAAAATTAAAAATTAAAAATTAAAAATTAAAAATTAAAAATTAAAAATTAAAAATTAAAAATTAAAAATTAAAAATTAAAAATTAAAAATTAAAAATTAAAAATTAAAAATTAAAAATTAAAAATTAAAAATTAAAAATTAAAAATTAAAAATTAAAAATTAAAAATTAAAAATTAAAAATTAAAAATTAAAAATTAAAAATTAAAAATTAAAAATTAAAAATTAAAAATTAAAAATTAAAAATTAAAAATTAAAAATTAAAAATTAAAAATTAAAAATTAAAAATTAAAAATTAAAAATTAAAAATTAAAAATTAAAAATTAAAAATTAAAAATTAAAAATTAATAATTAAAAATTAAAAATTAAAAATTAAAAATTAAAAATTTAATTTTTAAAAAATAAAAATTAAATATTAAAAATTAAAAATTAAAAATTAAAAATTAAAAATTAAAAATTAAAAATTAAAAATTAAAAATGAAAAATGAAAAATTAAAAATTAAAAATGAAAAATGAAAAATGAAAAATGAAAAATGAAAAATGAAAAATTTAAAATGAAAATTGAAAAATGAAAAATGGAAAATGAAAATTGAAAAAATAAAAATTAAAAACGAAACATGAAAAATGAAAAGTGAAAAACGTAAACTGAAAAATGGAAATTGGAAAATGAAAAATGAAAATTCGAAAACGAAAAATTTAAAACGATAAGTGAAAACTGAAAAATGATTGAAAAATGAAAACTGAAAAATGAAAATGAAAATGAAAAATGCAAAATGAAAAATGGAAAATAAAAAATGAAAATTTAAAAATTAAAAATGGAAAATGAAAACTGAAAAATGAAAAATGAATAATGAATAATGAAAGATAAAAATGAAAATTGAAAAATTATAGATTAAAAATTTAAAATTATAAATTTAAAATTAAAAATTAAAAATTTGAAATTCAAAATTAAGAATTACTAGTTAATTCAGATAAAAATATTTCAATATTTGTTATTTTTTAATATTAATATATTCTTTTTTTTTACTTTTTAAATTTTTTTTTTTTTAATTTAATATTAATATCCAAGAATCAGTTGATATTTTTTTTTAATTATCGTGAATTATCTCAACACTTTCCTATAGGGATCAAACTCTGGGTGTTATAACGCTGGCTGCGATAAATAATGAATTTTATTAATGGTTTTCTACTCTAGTAAAAAAAATAATACCATTTTTTATACAGTAACCAATTCGTTCTATCGAAGATACGATCGTTGATAGAAACTGTCCAACAAAAAACTTAATTAACTTTAAATTTAATTGAAATTAAAATTGAAAAATGGAAAATGAAAACTGATAAATGAAAAATTAAAATTGGGAAATGAAAAATGAAAAATGGAAAATGGAAAACGGAAACTGAAAATTGAAAAACTAAAAATGGAAAATGAAAATTAAAAATGAAAAATGAAAAATGAAAATTGAAAAAATAAAATTTAAAAACGAAACATGAAAAATGAAAAGTGAAAAACGTAAACTGAAAACTGAAAAATGGAAATTGGAAAATGAAAAATGAAAATTGGAAAACGAAAAATTTAAAACGAAAAGTGAAAAATGAAAGCTGAAAAATTAAAAATTAAAACTGAAAAATGAAAAATGAAAACTGAAAAATGAAAAATTAAAAATGGAAAATAAAAAACGAAAATTGAAAAATGAAAAATGGAAAATGAAAACTGAAAAATGAAAAATGAAAAATGGAAAATGAAAAATTAAAAATGAATAATGAAAGATAAAAATGAAAATTGAAAAATTATAGATTAAAAATTCAAAATTATAAATTTAAAATTAAAAATTAAAAAATTAGAAATTCAAAATTCAAAATTTCTAGTTAATTCAGATAAAAATATTTCAATATTTTTTAATATTAATATATTCTTTTTTTTTACTTTTTAAATTTTTTTATTTTTTTTTATTTAATATTAATATCCAAAAATCAGTTGATATTTTTTTTTAATTATCGTGAACTATCTCAACACTTTCTTATAGGGATCAAACTCTGGGTGTTATAATGCTGGCTGCGATAAATAATGAATTTTATTAGTGGTTTTCTACTCTAGTAAAAAAATATAATACCAGTTTTCAAATAGTAACCAATTCGTTCTATCGAAGACACGATCGTTGTTTTATAACAAGAAATTATGGTAGAAACTGTCCAACAAGAAACGCAATTAACTTTAAATTTAATTGGTATTCGAAATTAAAATTTCACTACCGACAATAATTTTAAAGTGGTAGCCGTGCCCAATATTGGTTGTAATATTGAGTTTAAGATGCAGATGGAGCATATCAAAGATTCGGCCCAGCCGAACTTAACACCTTTGCTTGTTTGGACTACCAGATAAATTTGTACTTACATATAGATATCTTTCAACATCAATAAACGTATGTTTTATTGATCAATAGGAACAGAAACCACCGAATCACTTTTCTTTTAAAACATTTAATAAAAATAATTACGAATTTTTAAAAAATGTTTTCTTAATTGTTGAAGAATATAATTGGAATAGTTATTCTCAGCAATAACTGAATGAACAAAGAACTCGCTGGCGATTCTAAGAGTTTTTCCATAAAACATCTCTGCTGTTAAATATGAATATATTTGTTTGTTAAATATGAATATATCCACTTTATGCTAAAAAAATATATAATATTTATAGATAGTTTAAACAGAAAAAAGGGATTTCCCACTTAAGTCTAGTTTGTGTTCTGATCAAATAGTCTGTATTATATTCTGTTTTTTAAATTTTTTTTTTTGTTTGTTTTGAATGCAAGAAATGTCGTTTTTTATTTATTTTCCTATAAAATATATCTCACGCCATAAACAGAAAAATATTTATTTAATATTTTTAACCCTAAGCTGTTTGAATTTTTGGTTAAACAGCGACTCTGAACCCATTTGGTTTCGGATTCGGTTTCAGTTCCTGTTTAAGATAAACTAAATCTTAATGATATATGTATACCTATGTATATACATATATAGATATATTCACGAAAAGAAAAATAATGTTTACTGATCCAATTGAGTTTAGTATGTTGCTGTTTAAAGATGCGAATTATATTGTTTTTTGAAAATGATATTTTCGATGATTATTTGTGTTTTTAATTTATAAAATTTTAAAGTTGATTATAAATATTGATATTATCCGAAAAACGTCAAACTAATAATTCCATTGAATCCGTTAGACAGTATTGCCAAATTATATTGGAATATATATCCACATTCATATTTAAAAACTTGATTTATAGAATAAGTAGAGTATTCAATTTGTTATAGAAATGATTATAATAATAATATAACTCATAAAAACAAAGTTTTTATTAAAACTCTTTCTTTCCTTATTCATATGAGTTTTGAATATATCCGTGAGTGTGCATGACTGTGTGTGACTATCTTAGAATTAATTTTTGGCCACAACAAGTCTATGCATAAAGTTTCAGATCGATTTGATGAGGGGAAGTGAGGTTTTAATCTCTCCGTGACTGTGCGTGACTCTGCGTGACTACATCAAAGTTAATCCTTTTTCACTGCAAGTCCATCGACCAAGTTTCGGATCGATCGGATAAGGGGAAATGGGTTTTAAATCACTCCGTACTGTACGTGATTATGCGTGACTGTGCCTCACTGTACATGACTATGTCGAAGTTAATCTTTCTTTACAGGAAGTATATCGATCAAGTTTCAGACTGATTGGATGAGGGGAAATCCGATATAAATCTATCCGTGACTGTGCGTGACTAAGTCAAAGTTATAATTTTTTTCACATCAAGTGTATGGACCATGTTTCAGATCGATCGGATGAGGGGAAATGACACTTAGATCACTCCGTGACTGTGCGTGACTACCCCAAAATTAATCTGTAGTCACGACAAGACTATGGGCCAAGTTTCAGATCAATTGGATAAGGAGGAATGGGGTTGACCCACGACAGACAGACAGACAGACAGACAGAGAGTATGAGTTAAAAGAAAGAGTTTAAAAACAAATTATTTATTTATTTATTTATATTTATTACAATACAAAGTAAATTTGTATTCTAATTTGGGTCCAGGAATTAGCCGGGTGACAAAGACCATTTGGCTGGTTTTTCCAGCGACAGACCAAAGGCTCTGGTGGGAATCGAGCCCACGACCCCCGCATGATAGGCAAGCACGCTACCTACTCATCTACCGGGGCGCTTAAAAAAACGAATTAGTTTATACATAAAACATAAAAAAAAAATGCTATTTAAAATACAAAAATATTGTTAAAAGTATTTAGCACCAAGCTTTTACAATTGGTAATAAAACTTTAAAGAGTTCATTTGTCTCTACGAAAAGAGAAAAATAATTTTAGAAATTCAGCTGTCAACCGGCTTAAAAAGTGATATGATCTAAATACTATTTCCAACAAAGTTGTAAAATTATTGGGTTGATATAATTTATTGAAATTTATTATGTTATGACTTCCTCAAGTTCTAAACAGAATGTGTCAGTATTCACGCCCATTCTAATTTGTTTTACAACTAACTTTTTCTGTTCTGGATTGAAACGAAAACACCAAACAGATAAGGGAACTCTGTATACACTTTGACTGTTAAATTTTTGCTAAATGCTGCACCATAGAATTGCTATTTAAAATTTTTCTTTTTTTTTTTCTTTTTCATTTGACTAAATGACAAAAGTTGTGCTGTGCTTTTGTATTTTGCCATAAATTATTTACGTTCAAAATTCTGGATCATTAATTAAATAAATCAAGCGTATAACTCAGTTTATTAACACATTCAAATTTCAAAATACATTCATATATACTGACATTTATACAGCAAGTACCATTTTCAAATAAAAACATATCCCCGATTTTTTTTTTAGCCCTTTATTAGTTGTAACAATAAATGTCAAACATTTGATGTCATTATAAAGAATAAACAAATTCTTTATGCTTCAATTAATCACAATGATTTACTTATTTAGATATTTTCATATATGTATCTGATACAGTTGGCTGAACTCATGATATGTGTATATTAAAATGAAAGAATTTATCTGTATTCGGAACAGTTAATATCAGTTGATTTTATAAATATTTATTGCACCAGCATTCTTGTTTAATGAAGTCATTTATGAACGAATGTCAAACCTTTTGCCAAAAACCGAAAAGGGAATAGAAGACTTTTTAAGGTATTTCATATTATAAGACTATACTAAGCGAAATTTTAATACCCGCATGAATATAATTTATATATTTTTTTTTATCTTTGTAGTGTAAAATTTTCGTTCTTTATGTGTTTTGGAAATAAAAACTATGGAAACTGTTTATTTATTATCTTTAAGAACAATAAAGAGATGCAAGCGGTAAATTATTTTATTTAAGAATTGGCGCAGAGATAAATTGTGAAGTTATTTTTTAATGTCTGTATTGTGGGAAACAAAAAAACATAAATAATAACTTAAATTTAAAGTTCTCAGAAATAATTGGTAGAGGAAAATATATTTCACCTGAATAAATTAATTAAAAAAAATTTGCCATGCCAAAACCAGGGGAAAATACTTCGCACTCACATGCTTCAGTTAGAATAAAGAAAATAGTAAAACAAAGAAAACACAACAAATTTCAGAAACATTTCCTTTATATCTCAGCATACTCATCCAATTTTTTCCATGTTTACAAATTCACTGAGATCGTTTACTTTTTATGGAACAAAAAAAATAAATATCGTGGTGCCTTTAAACTTAAAAACTGTCTTTTTTTATAAGGTTGCCACTTTTCATGATTTCCCAACGTTGTCTGATTGCGAGTTTTCAATCTTCGCAGATAACACTGCAATTATAAGCCCAGACTCTCTGTCCAATGCTATTTTCAGTAATCTGCTGATCCCAAAAAAATTTAAATTACAGTTTGCACTTTAAAAATAGAATCAGTATTATTATATTTTTACTCCATTTAGATTAACTCGTAGTGTCTGCTTGTCTGCCGAAAAATCTTTGGTTCGATTTTTAACCCATTTTCCATAATTCAATCGAGCTGAAATTTTACAGGAAGACTCATGGCGACGATTTAAAAAAATTATTACAAGAAAAATATTGAGAAAAAAAATATGGAAAAAAAATTTTGACTGTAGAATTTACTATTGTTGCGTATGTCTGAAACGATACGGTAACCTTAAGTTAGAAAGAAAGGGAGTATAATAAAAAATGGCTTTTTATGGATTAGTTTTTCAAGTTATTAAATGTTGAATCTGTTTTATTTATTTATTTATTTTTGTATATTTATATATATTTACTAGCTGGACCCGGCAAACGTTGTTTTGCCCTCAATGAATTTTTAATTTTAGTTAGAATCTGTATACATCTATGTTAATATTAAAACTGTTAAAAAAAAACCATGTTTTATTTATGAAAATTAAAATAAATATTTATTTTAACATACATATGTATAAGAATGACCAACATATTTCTATCATTGTAATTCTAAAAAGAGTTAACAATATTTGTAGTTTATTTATTCCTTATTAATAAATTTAATGGCTTTCCGACACGGGAAAAACAACTGTTTTCGAGGTCCAAACCACATATTTGCAATGATTGTCCTTGAGATTTATTGATGGTCATGGTAAAGCCCATTCTGTTCGGAAATTGCAATCTTTTGAATGTTATCGGTGTATCGGTAGGAATCATAGAAATTCTTGGCAGCAAGACATGTTCTCCTTTAAATTTGTCTTTGAGAATTGTGGCCTCAATAACATTTGGTATTATTCTCGCAACAATTAACCTGGTTCCATTACATAGTCTCGGAGCGTTGAGGTTACGTAGCAAAATTATTGGAGAACCAACTTTTAATTTTAATAAATGTGGAGGTAGATCGGGTACATCAAGTGAATTCAAAAATTCTGTTGAATAATTGACTGCTTCATTTTCTTCAACAACACTATCCATAGATTTGAAATAACACTTTCGGAATCAATCATGTCTTGAATAATAACATTAGTATTATCGACATCAAAATTTTTTGCGGCTGAAACAGTTCTTTCACTTAACCAAGTAGTTGTTTTGAAAACTGGTCAGCCGTTGGATCATGGATAATAAAATGAGAGCTCCACCAAAAAGTCTTTCATTGCCTTTCAAATCTTTTTAAGTTCTATGTAGTGCTTCTAAGGAATGTTTGTAAGCCATGTTATATTCATCCCAAATAATAATATTGCATTTTTGCAGAACTTTTGCCATACCGGAATGTTTTTTTTTATATTAATACGGCATTCTCATTCGTTTGTACATTTAACGGTGATTTGAGTACTGAATGAGCTGTACGACCACCATGCAATAATGTTGCGGCTATTTCGGACAAAGCAATGGCCAATGCAATTTTTGCTTCCTTTTTAGTTAGAATATTTGCATATAAAAACGTTTGTGAATTTTGGAACTTATAAAATTTAAATAAATTTGACAACTCATTATTTTTCGAATGCCAGAGCCATATACCGGGTCCAACAAAAAAATTCTTAGTTTCAGTAAAATCGCACCGTAAATAAGAATATTCGAAATGACTTTACCCCAGCGCCATCTATCGGATCCATTTATACATACAAAAATTTCCTATGATAAAACATACATACATTCTGAATCGCAGTCAAATCGCACTAAATAAAGAAATAAAAAAAAAAAACAAAAAATGAGGAGTTTAACTTCTTGTATATAAAATTCTCGTGTCGCGGTCTCTGTAATTGAACTCCTCCGAAACGGCTTGACCGATTCTCATGAAATTTTGTGTGGATATTGGGTAGGTCCCAGAAACGGACAACAGGTATTTTTTTTTGATATCTCAAGTGGGCGTGGCACGTATGGCTATCATAGTACTCCAGATATCTGATTTTAAAAGTTCACTTTGTATGGGGGGTACCCCTCCCAGTGGTCCTATAAAAAAAAAAAAAAAAAAACATTGTCCGATTCTCAGACCTACCCAATATGCGCACAAAATTTCATGAGAATCGGTCGAGCCGTTTCGGCGGAATTTTACCACAAACACCGCGACAGAAGAATTTTATATATAAGATTTAATTTAAGAAGTGAAAATTGACTGAACTTTTAATCATAAATACTAAAATTATGGTGAACTAAATTACATTAATTTTAAAAATAAAAAATTTAAAAAAAAAATAAATAAATTAAAGTTTTAATTGAACCATGGTACGCTAATCCAGAAGAAGCAAGACGTGCAGGGAGATCCGAGCGTCAAATAAATAACAACAATGACAATGCCAATTTGACCAAATTAAGGAAGAAATATTTGAAAATAAAAAAATAATAGTAAAAAAAAAATATTGGCACATTTGTTTCAAAATGTGATCTACATATATTCTGCAAGAGAGTTTATACAGCTATTTCGGGTCGAGTCACCAACCCCCATAGTAATAAAAAACAGTAGATAGTTTTGTAAATTCATATACATTTGCCGAAAATAACCTAATTAGAATCTAAGCAAAGAGTTATACTACTTAGACCTTTTCCAATGTAGCAAACAAAAATATAAAAACAACTTCGAATGAAATATGTTTGTATATTATCAGACATTGATCAGATATTACAATATAATGTAATAATGTATAATGCTTTATATAAAGCAGAAAACATTGGCAAATTTGTTTCAAAAGTTGATTTACATATGTTTTTGAGAAAAGTTATTGACTTCACTAGATATGGTCATGATCAGTCCGTTTCTTGACCTACAAAAGTAACATCAGAAGTGACATTTTACATATCTGCAGTTAATAATAATATCACTATAATTTAGTTTACGCATATTTTCTACATCTAGTTATTGCCTCAGCAAACTTGAATACAAGACCCTGGATCCAGAGAGACTATCATTTTCTTACTTGTTTGATTTTTTGTGTGTTTATATTTTTTGTATTAATAATTTTATGCAAAGTTGCTCTTAATAAGTTTCTGCAAGTTTTGCTGCATTCTCTTAGAAATAACATTGTTAAGAAATATTGTTGTTAAAAAAGCAAATCAAACCAATAAAACATATTATTATTTTGTAACATGAAATTCAATTTGTTTTCTAACCAGTCCTGCGGAGCCTATATAGGCCAGTAGGTTGTTGTATGGCAGACAACAAAGCAAAATGTGAAATGACCTTGAAAATAAGTTTGTTGTCATTACCAAACATGGACATTTATGCAACTACATTTACTGATGGACCTATCATCTGAATATTGGAAAAGATTTTCAAACAGAATAAAACATACATGGTATAAGATTTCGGTAACGGGGATCGTCTATTCTAAATGAATTTGTGTGTAGTAAAACCGCGATCTCATTTTATTCTATTTTTACCCTGTACCACTATGTGGTTTGGGTATAATGACTTTGTGCTGCTGTTTGTAACAACCAAAAATATTTGGCCTAGACCCATCTTTAATTATACCGATCGAATCAGAATCACTTTCTGAGTTGATTTAACAATGTCCGTCCGTCCGTCCGTCCATCCGTCTGTGTGTCCATGTAAAGCTTGTAATCAAACTGCAGGTCGCAAATATCACTATATTTTGACGAAATTTGGTATTTGATCTTTTCTCGGCCATGGGATGACCGCTATTGAAATTGGTGAGAATCGGTCCATGTTCAGACCTACCCCCATACAAATGACCCCTATGAAATCAACATAAATAGCAATAAGATCCAAATTGTGATATACATAGATCTTACTCAAATTGGGTTTTGTATGCGTTCATTACGTCCATTAATGAGTAGTCTAAAAATGATCCCTTTGGTCCCAAATAGAGCTGCTTCCCGATCTTCACTTAAATCTATTAAAAAACAAAAATATTGCACTGATTCTTCTCAAATTTTGTTTGTATATATTTTTGCAAAATACAAGAGACTTTACCAAACATGATCAGGATCGGTCCATTTTTGGACCTAGTCCCCATATAGATATAGCATCCGATATGAACTTTTTCATATCTGCAGCCAAAAAAACTATTAAAAATCCCACTCAAATTTGGTTTTTGCTTATTTTCTATGTCCAGTTAGTTGGGCCTAAGAGATAGGGTTTCTAAACGCATGGTATAAGGTATCGTATAGTCGGTCTAGACCGACTATAATTTTCTTACTTGTTTTGATGTTTGTATTGTGCGAAACAAAAAACATAAATAATAACTTAAATTTAAAGTACTCAGAAATAATTGGTAGAGGAAAATATATTTCACCTGAATAAATTAATTAAAAAAAATTTGCCATGCCAAAACCAGGGAAAAATGCTTCGCACTCACATGCTTCAGTTAGAATAAAGAAAATAATACAATAATAAAGATGGACTTAGCCTGACAAAGAAAACGCAACAAATTTCAGAAACATTTTCTTTACATCTCAACATTATCATCTTTTATCTCGATACACTTTTCCGAAATCTTTGATACCCTGTTTATAGTAAGAAGTGTCTAGCTCCTTAAAATACACTCCGTGGACTAACCTTCTTCATTGCTAGGCAAATATTTTACCAACGAGGCATTCTTACAAGTTTGTATATAGAAAATAGTCCGGGTGAGCTAAATCTGCTGAATTAGATGATGAAACAATTCGAGCTTTAATTTATGAATTTTAGTGGCTGTGTGAACTAGTGCATTGTTTTCATGAAACAATACCATTTTGTGGAGTTTTTTTTACCGTTTCTGGCATGTCCGTCTCAATTGGTCGACCATTACGGTATTCGTCTTGACACCTCATTAGGCCTCAATATTTTCTAGTCGTAAACGAAGGAGCAGACTCCTCTAGATTAGCTCGGCTTTAATGTTAGTTGGACTGTCATTTTTTAAATAACGTTTTAGATTTTATAACGGTGACAAATTTTTTCCATGTTTACAAATTCACTGAGATCGTTTAGTTTTTATGGCACAAAAAAAAAACCAAATATGTGGCGCCTTGAAACTTAAAAACTGTCTTTTATAAGGTTGCCACTTTTCACCAAAGTAATTGTTTGACTCGATTTGCATTGATGCCCTTCTCCACAAGTTATTCACAACGCTAAATTTTTACATATGATTTCCCAACGTTGACTGATTGCGAGTCTTCAATCAACTAACACTACAATTGTAAGCTCAAACTCTCTGTCCAATGATATTTTCAGTAATCTGCTGATCCCAAAATATTTAAATTACGGTTTGCACTTTAAAAATAGAATCAGTATTATTATATTTTTACTCCATTTAGATTAACTCGTAGTGTCTGCTTGTCTGCCGAAAAATCTTTGGATCGATTTTTAACCCATTTTCCATAATTTAATCGAGCTGAAATTTTACAGGAAGACTCATGGCGACGATTTAAAAAAATTATTACAAGAAAAATATTGAGAAAAAAAAATATGGAAAAAAAATTTTGACTGTAGAATTTTCCATTGATAAGTAAGTCTGAAACGATACGGTAAACTTAATTTAGAAAGAAAGGGAGTATAATAAAAACTGGGTTTTTATGGGTTAGTTTTTTAAATTATTAAATGTTGAATGCTATAATTCTGTTTTACTTATTTATTTTATTTTTTTTTTGTTGTGTATTTATATATATTTATTATGATTTTTAGTCGGAAATACAATCTTTGTATTTGAAAAAAAAAAACACTCAAAAATTCCCATTGTTAAAATTAAATTTCTCGCAATTTTATTTTTCTCAAGCAAGAGCAGACACGATGCAGCAGAAACTTTTATAGGTAACCGGAATTAGTTCCTAAAAATGATTTGTAACTATTTAACATCACATCTTCACACACTCCTGCTCGTAAAGCATAAAATTTATATCATGGCAAAGATTTTTTTTATAGATGTGCAAACGCTGCATACATATAAGTATGTACATAAATTGTTTATATCATTAAGAAATTTACTCCAACCATCAACTTTTCCCTCTTCTATTTAAATTTTGTTTTGTGATTATTGATATTATATTTTTTATTTTTCATAATGTACTTACATATATCTATAATATTAATAGGCTAGGCGATTACTTGTGACTGATGTTTTGTTCTACCATTTTATCCCTATTTTGACCAAACATATATTATTTGAAAGGCATTTCTTTTTAGCCGATTTGCAGATTTACAGATTTTTACTTTTTTCATTTATTTTGAGTAAATTGCATTTAAAGTTGCTACTAACCCATACACAAAATTACACAATGCATTGTGTATGTTTATTAAATTTGTTAATGTGTTTGTAATAAAAATGAGTTTGTTTTTGTGTTGATTTGTGAATTGGCTATAATCGATTAGCATATCTTTAGGGTCTTTATTTAATGAAAAAATAAAATTTCCTAGATTTTACACTCGAATTTCGAGGGCTGGAATCCGCTAGTATATTTAATTTAAGAAGTGAAAATTGACTGAACTTTTAAGCATAAATACTAAAATTATTGTGAACTAAATTACATTAATTTTAAAAATAAAAAATTTTAAAAAGAAATAAATAAATTAAAGTTTTAATTGAACCATGGTACTCTAATCCAGAAGAAGCAACACGTGCAGGGAGATCCGAGCGTGAAATAAATAACAACAATCACAATGCCAATTTGATCAAATTAAGGAAGAAATATTTGAAAATAAAAAAGTAATAGTAAAAAAAAGGTGATCTACATATATTATGCAAGACAGATTATGCAAGACGGGTCGAGTCACCAACCCTCATCAGTAATCAAAAACAGTAGATAGTTTTTTTGGTAAAATCATATACATTTGCCGAAAATAACCTAAGGAGATTCCAAGCAAAGAGTTATACTACTTATGTCCGTTTTCTCAATAGGCGAATATCTTTTATGCCAACGAGAAATTTGGGAAAACCGGCATTCGACTTTTTCCAATGTAGCAAACAAAAATATAAAAACAACTTTGAAAGAAATATGTTTGTATATTATCAGACATTGATCAGACATTATTGTTTGTCTTGAAGAAGACAATTTGTTTTTGCTCAAGATCAAATGTTATTGCTTTACATAAAGCAAAAAACATTGGCAGATTTGTTTCAAAAGTTGATTTACATATCGCACCTGTACCTCTAAAGTGAGTCAACTCAAATTTTTTCAATTTTCACTTTTTGCAAGAAAACGATACACAGTGGTCATATCTATCCACTGTAAAAATCTTACATCGATTTTTCAAGTCTTTCGCAAAAAAAAATACAGTTGTAACCCTCTTTGTGTTATAAGAGTAGCTTCTTTAGAATCCACTAAAAAGACATATTTTTAGTTCCACCCAAAAAACTTGTTATTTTTGATGATCACTGAAAAAATCGCAAAAACAACTACTGTTTCATACTTATTATTCGCAATTCTTTACAATGAAGCAACTGTTTTTTTTAAATTTTATAGTAAATATTAAAAAAAACCGTTTTTGCCTCCACTGAAAATTTTTAAATTTTGAGGTACAGGTGCGATAGGTTTTTGAGAAAAGTTATAGACTTTACTAGATATGGTCATGATCGGTCCGTTGTTTGACCTACAAAAGGAACATCAGATGTGACATTTTACATTTCTGCAGTTAATAATAAAATCACTATAATTTAGTTTATGCATATTTTCTACATATAGTTATTGCCTCAGCAAAGAAGTTGAATACAATATCCTGGATCCAGAGAATCTATAATTTTCTTATTATAGAGTGTATGTAGGGCTTTTTTGGTCAATTTTATTAAATGTAAAATAAAAATTCTTTATTTCATTATTTCCCGACGTTTCGTTGAGTTTTTGTCAACATCTTCAGGGGCATTTTATTTTGAATATGAATTTTTAACTTATAACATTAATAAAAAAAAATTATTGGTGTATTTTGACATCACAAATTGATTGGTTTTAAAACACAGTATATATAAATAAACAAATAAGTAAACTATTGAAAAACTAAAACATTTATATCACAGAATTTAACTTTAGTATCACAGTGCAAATGAATATATTCATATATTATATATATATTTACTTATTTGTTTATTTATATATACTGTGTTTTAAAACCAATCAATTTGTGATGTCAAAATACACCAATAATTTTTTTTTATTAATGTTATAAGTTAAAAATTCATATTCAAAATAAAATGCCCCTGAAGTTGTTGACAAAAACTCAACGAAACGTCGGGAAATAATGAAATAAAGAATTTTTATTTTACATTTAATAAAATTGACCAAAAAAGCCCTACATACACTCTATAATACATAAAACAAATAAGTTTGGTCTAAAATCAATATTCTATAATTTTCTTACTTGTTTTTTTTTTGTGTTCATGTTTTTTGTATTAATAATTTTATGCAAAGTTTCTCTTAATAAGTTAATGCAAGTTTTGTTGCATTCTCTTAGAAGTAACATTGTTAAGAAATATTGTTGTTAAAAAAGTAAATCAAACCAATAAGACATATTGTTATTTTGTAACATGAAATTCAATTTGTTTTCTAACCAGTCCTGCAGACCCTATATAGGCCAGTAGGCAAAATGAGAAATGACCTTGAAAATAAGTTTATTGCCATTACCAAACATGGACATTTACGCAACTATATCTACTAATGGAGTTATCATCTGAATATTGGAAAATCAGAATAAAACATACATGGTATAAGATTTCGGTAACGGGGATCGTCTATTCTAAATGCATTTGTGTGTAGTCATTTTATTCTATTTTTGTATTGCAAAAGATCTGCTTTATTTATGACTTATATAGGACGCTTTCAAGAAATGTGCGGAAGATACAATGCGAAGTTTTAAAGCTGAATGTAACGTCTACCGATGTTTCCTACTAAAACTTCATCTGTTATATCAATTTTATGTGATTTAAAAATTTTTAAAAAGTGAATAATTGGATTATTTCAAAATGTTAAAAGATAAGAGTAAATAGTTCTTCTTTCATCTCAAAATTAGAAATAAGAAAATGTTATTTTAAATTTTCGGCATACTGGTATTTCCGTTTGGCATCCGTAATATGAACTAATATTCATTACGACTTTACAGTTTGACTTGATAGCATAAACAGTAATGTATGCATTAAATGTATAGAAGTGCATTTCTTCGCTTCTACGCATTTGAAAAAAAATCAAACAGAAAAGTCTTAAAATAATTTCCCAGAATTTAGTTTATTTATAAATATTTTTTTTAACATAATATACATAGTTTAAAATTACTATGCCACTTGTGATTTTGTTCTTTCAAAAGTTGGCATCACTAATTTTGATAATATTGCATGTTCTTTAAAAGGTTTTACATATATGTATGTATGATTTTTGGTGTTACTACAAATTCTAATAGTGAGAAATCCCTTTTAACATGTGAAAAGCTTTAATTCTACATATTTCCCAAATATGGCAATATTTGAGCAGAAAATTGAGAGCGCTTTTAGTACATCTTTTGATATAACAACAATTAGTTGATAAGCGGACAAAACCAAAAAATGTCTTCGAAACAACGAAGTTTGAAAAGTTACTTTCCCAAAAAACATAAATGTGCAAGTAGCCCTTCAAATGTTGGCATACATCGAAAAAAAGCCAGAATGGAGTTGGAAGTTCTGGATAATGATTTTAAATCCTGAATATGTGAATATACATCATAGGAAAGTTACTCAAGTTGAATCAGCTCTATCGGACACGCTCTTTGACCAGCTATCGGAGGATCTGCAGAAAAGCCCAGTAATGTCCATTTGGATTGATGAAAGTACTGATATTACTCTGACAAAGAAATTAATTATTTATGTCAAATATATAAAGGACTATCAGCAACAAGTACGATTTTGGGCCAACTTGTCAATGGAAGGGATTCCCTGCGATGCTGATAATATTACGAAAACTTTAATGAAGTTTTTGGAGAAAAACCGTGTTCCTATAACTAAAGTTATGGGTTTGGGAATAGATGGCGCAGCAGTGATGATGGGGTCTAAAACTGGAGTTGGTGTTCAGCTGAAAAATGAAACGCCATTACTGATACACGTCCACTGCATTGCACACAAGCTGGCTCTTGCAGTGAGTCAAGCTGCCGAAGAAGTGCCCAAGATAAGCAAGGTGCAATCAACAATCAACAGCCTTCATACATTCTTCAATTCATCTTGAAAGCATCATGATAAGCTGACACTGAACTACCAACATAGTGTAAGTTGGTTGTCGTTGGGCAAAGCTGTTGAAGCAATACATGAAAGTTATGACAGCCTAGTTATAGTGCACACAGAAGAAGCTGCTACTTCAGACCCTAAAGCTTCTGGATTGCTAAAAGCAATTCAAGCTTATGACTTTATAAGCACAATATGTTTATTGAGGGACATCTTACAGCTTATTGATCGACTTTCCATGTGTTTTCAAGCAAATAACCTAAGTTTCAGCCTTTTGGTTGATAGATTACAGGTAACAAAAAGTCGTTTAGAGAGAATGGACAAAGAGCCTGGAAAATATTTAACAGCATTTTTGAATGAGATGAAAGAAAAAAATGGTTACTACATAGACATAAAAATTTCTTCCAATAACCTATCACAAAATAGTTTCCAGAAAGGAAAAGACGATTTTTTATGCACACTGGTAAATAACCTCCATAAACGGTTTGCCGATGACACCATGGAAACATTTTTAAATTTCGACTTGGTGTTAAACCCGTCTGCACCTCCATCAAATAAATCTGTTGATGAAGCCATGGATAGTTTGATGAAAATATATTCAAATAAAGAACTATACCCTATATATAGTAGCATTCTTCCTAAACAGGATAAGTTGCAGGATGAATGGTATGGAGTAAAATTTATGTTAGAAAAATACAAGGCCAAAATGGACATGCAAAAATTTTGCAAGTTGATTTGAATGTCAAATGTACTGAGGATGAGGAGTGTATGTATCCAGCGTACATGAAATTGTTAATCATTGCCTTAACTTTACCAGTCTCTACTACAGCTTGCGAAAGAGGATTTTCATGCCAAAACCGCATAAAGAGTGATAAGCGAGCCAGACTTGGTGATAAACATGTGGAAATCCTTTCAGGAATTTCTTGCGAAGGCCCCGATTTTTATTTGAGTAAAGAAAATATTGTTGTTCAATGTGACATGGATTTCGCTACTGCTGTAAAAAAGTGGAAACAAAAAGTAAATGTATCACTGTCTTATTAACGCATATCACTGTTAAATGTATATACATACATATATAAATATCACTTTGGAATTAATTTAGTCAAAAAATTTATTTTGCTGTAGTTTTAAAAAATACCCTTTAGTTTATGAAAATACCCCTTAAAATTTTAGGAGGGGGTGAAAATACCCTTTGATAATTCTGAACTGGCGAACACTGATTACTAGTATCTTCCTTTAAGTTCATAGTTCTGTTTATTTGATTTTGTATGTGTAACCTTTCTTTAGTAAATGGTTTTCTTTCTATTCTTTCATTATCTATTGTTCGAGATCAGCTGTGTAGCCTGTAAAAAATACATGTTGTACCAGTGCTGTCGATTCTTATGCCTGGCTTTCATTATGCCATTTTCAATGTAAATTGTAGTCAGTTATTGTCAGTTATATGAAAACGAGTTTTAATGTCTTGTCATTTACAACCGCTGGCAACATTTGACATCTAAAATTAAATTGCCAGCATGTCGGCAATTTGTTTGTGTTTGACAGCCGAATTTTTTATTAGTTTATAAGATGTTATGCAAACGTAATTAATAGAAAATTACAAGATGTTGAGGCAATTTTTTGTTGTCAGTTTATATTTGCGATATCTATTCTGTGTTCTCCCATTCTTGTAGCTAATGCTCTCTTTGTTGTTCCTATGTAAATTTGATTACACTGTTGATCATCACATGATATTTCACACACAATATTATTTTGTTATTGTTGGTCAATTGGAGTTCTGACGTTTATGAATATTGTGTGTAATGTTTTGTTTGCTTTATACGCAAAGCTGATGTTATTTGTTTTATAGCTGTTCTTATGTTTCTGTTGTCCCTGTATTGAACACTTTAAAAATGTTGCTAACTCTGTTGTTATTTTTAAATCAGGTTACTTATAAATTTTACTGAAAAACTATTTTCGGTGAGTATAGTGTAGATTTGCCGTGCGTTTTTACGTGAAATTCCTCATCACTTATCCGCAGAACTCTTTTAATTAAATTTTTCGCAGTATTGATAGTTTGGCTTTTGGGTTGGGTTGCGTTGAAATTCATAATTATGCCAGAGGCAGAATATTATTTGTTAATAATATCATTTCCATTAAATTTGTCAAATTTTCAATAAACCTGGTATAGGAAAATAAATGAAAAGAGAAATAGAACAGCAGATTTACATGGAACAACGCAAAAGGAAAAAATAAACTCAGTTTTGCAAGTTTTCGCCAGTTAATGATGAAATGGGTCCCTAGTGTAATCTTTGTAAACTTATATTTTCTGTGAAATTTTAAGGTGTTGGAGCGGTGAAGAAGAGTGCCAGTAGTAAAAAAAAACTTTTACAAATGCAATGAACTTGAGTAATAGGTTGGCGAAGTTTTTCATAAAACCCAATACAATTGAGGAGGATAAAGCTGTAATATCTCAAACAGGATTAAGATGCCATGGTGTGGTATAAGACTACAAAAGAATTATTAAGTGATTATATAAAAAGCAATTGTATTTAGTGTGGCCGAATGAATGTTGTTGAGCATGTCTTTTAACGTCACATTATATTGAAAATGTTTTAGTGACACTTGTGGTCCCATTTCTATAGGTGGTGTGGTTTTGTAAATTTCAAAAGCTGACAAGCCTATTGAGAACCCAAGTGAAAACGAGAGCAATAATGCATTATATAACACCTGAAATATCACCTATTTACTCCCGACTCATAACTGTTACTAAAATTGTTTTATCATGCAAACATTTTTTTGCTTCTATCGGCCGTAGGAAATTGATGTACATACATATGTTCAGACCTAGTCATTTTCAGTTATTACTTTCATTAATCAGTAGTCCAAAAAGAAGACCCCATATGATAGTTCTCAGTCATGGCCCCATAAAAAGCTGCTTCTCGATCTTCACTTAAAACTATCAAAAACGTAAATATCGTGAAGATTTTTCCCAAATTTTGTTTGTACATGATCTTGCATTAAAGAAGAGACTTCACCAAATATGGTCAGGATTCGACCATTTTATCATCTAGACCCATATAAATGTAGCTTCCGATATTAACTTTTTCGAATATACAGACAAAAAAAAAATCATGTGAGTCCGATCACAGGGAAGATGTGTAAACATCTAGTAATTAAAAATTTTTTTATGTCATTTTTTAAAATCAAACAGAAAGCGTCATCTATTTATCACTTATAGCAAAAACTGTTTCAGTTAATTCAACAACCCTTTGCTGTAAAACGTTAAAAATATCCCAATATAAACGTATATAAGTGATACGTAGATGACGCTTTTAAAACAGTGGCATAAAAAAACAATGTTATATCATAATTTTTTCACCAATACAATCATAAGTCACACAGCGTTATCTGCTTCAGCTCACACCGATATGAGTTACGCTGTTTTTGTGATTGTATTGTGAAATAGAAATTTACCCCCCTGCGCGTATAGATGTTTACACATCAAAAAATTAACAAAAATTTGCACTCATTTTTTATACCCAATTAGTTGGATCTAAGACCATTTCTCAAAATTCGTGGTACAGGGTATCGTACGGTTGGCTTAGCATGAATACTTAATACGGTAGTTTTTTGAAATATAATTCACCCATCACAATAGAATAATTTGAAAGTACATGTGACTACAAGAAATCGCTTGGAAACGAATTCGCTTGCTACAACGAATGAATAATTTATATAAAGCAATTTTTATAACCAGCAGATTCTAGCACTCGAAATTCAATCGAAAATTTTAGGAAATTTTATTTTTTCATTTAATAAAGACCCCAAAGGTATGCTTCATAATTCAAATCATTTTAAATGAAGAAAACAAAATCAACACATTAACACAAACACATTAACAAATTTAAACAATTAAGAAAATTATAGTCGGCCTAGACTGACTATACGATACCCTATACCGTACGTTTAGAGACCTTGTCTCTTAGGCCCAACTAATTGGATATAGAAAAAAAGCATAAACCAAATTTGAGTGGCATTTTTATTAAAAAGTTCATATCGGATGCTATATCTATATGGGGACTAGGTCCATAAATGGACCGGTCCTGACCATGGTTGGTAAAGTCTCTTGTTATTTGCAAAAATATATACAAACAAAATTTGAGATGAATCAGTGCAATATTTTTGTTTTTTTTATAGATTCAAGTGAAGATCGGGAACCAGCTCTTTATGGGGCCTACGACTAAGAGTTGTCCCATAGGAATCATTTTTGGACTACCCAATTTGACTAAGATCTATACGACAATATGGATCTTATGGCAATTTATGTCGATTTCATAGAGGTCATTTGTATGGGGGCTAGGTCTTAACATGGACTTTCCCACCAATTTCAATAGCATTCATTTCATGGCCGGCAAAAGCTTATATACCAAATTTCGTCAAAATATATTCATATTTGCGACCTGAAGTTTGATTAGAAATTTACATGGACCCACAGACGGACGGACGGACGGACATCGTTAAATCGACTCAGAAAGTGATTCTGATTCGATCGGTATAATAAAAGTTACAAACAAGAGCACAAAGTCATTATACTCAAACCACGTAGTGGTATAGGGTATAAATAGACTTCCCTTTTTTCCCTTTAATGGACTGTGAATGGATTAGGTATCATAAATGAACAGGAACAGCATGTGAGGCTCCACGCATGAGTTTATTACTTTGCTACCGCAATCATAAAAATCAAATCACCTTTTTTTTATTAGTTTTTTTTTAATCTGAAAACCATAAAACAGTCATCAACCTTTTTCCAAATAATTTTGTACATATCCTGTAGCAAATTTTTGAAAATTATTTAAGAATAATTATCGAAATTCATTGAAACAAGAAATCAATATTCTTGTCAAAATGAGTTACCTTCACTTAATTGTAATAACAGCGCAACGCGTTCATCGATTTTCATGATCTATGTCTCATGTTGTTCACAAGCTATGTAGCTTTAAGCAAAAGTATTAAGCATTGAAATTTTTTTCCCTTTCGGATTTTTCATGACTTTTAAAAACAAAAAATTTTTTAGGCAAAAAAATATTTTTTTTTCATAAATATATTTATATCTACGAAATTATTGATTATGTAGAAAAATGATATAAGAATAGATGAAAGGAATGGTAATTCTTAATTTTCTAAATTTATTTCAGCAAAATCAGAATAGTCATTCTTGAGTTATGACAAACAAAAGACTATAGGATAACAAAAAGGGGAGGGGGCGTGCCGCGAAAACGGTATGTAATGAGGAAAAATGGGTGTGATATTCCGATTCAGGAAGTTAATTTTCATAGGAATCAGCAGGAATAATGCCGGGGCCGATTTTCTTGCAGAACAGTGTAGTTAAGTCATTTTGATTATCGAAGGTAAATATTTGCATTAAGAAAAGTTTACTGTAACCGAAAGAGTTTTATTGGTATTTTAAAACGTTTTAGCACTTTTTGCTGTAGTTCCATTTGATGGTATGAAATTATGGCTTAAAATATGAGCTCTACTCCCGCCGAAAGGGAGATCATTTGGAATTGCTTCCAAAATATTGGTTTAGTTGCTGAAGTGGTGAAAATATTATCACTATCGCGGGAAACGTTGTCGAAGCTATTAAGCAATATCGAAAATGTAAGACTTTCGATCATTTGTAAGGCCATAAACAGCGCAGAACGTCACAAGTGGAAGATAGGCTTGTTGCCAGAATGAGTAACATTGACCCAGTCGTCATATCAACGCAGATTAGATCGTGCATGTAGTCCGATAAATCGGCAAGAACCGTAATAAGGCTTCTGACTGCAAATAGTCTTTATTGTCGCATACCGAGAAAAAATCCAAATGTGTCAAAAAAGATATTCATCAATACTTGCGGTTTGCAAAAAACCCACCTCCATAAGGTTCGAAATTTTTGGAAATTAATAGTGTGGAGTGATAAAACAAAGTTCAACGTTTCCGCAAATGGCGGCAGAGCGTATGTGCAACCACCATTCAAAAAATTTTTGGACACAAAGTATCAAGGTTCAGAAAATACACACATGAAACACACAATGTTCTGTTCAAAAGCAGCCAACACATATCTTTATTTTCATATCAATTATGTGCGTTTCTAAATTTTCTACGGTGGCCAACACAATCATGACTGTGTTCGTTTTAATATTTTGTTATTTACACGAACATTTTTCTATCACGTATTTTTTGCTTCGAACACACATAAACCACACAGATTCGAGTGTTGCTTTATTTGAAGTTCGTGTTCTGGTACGTGTACTGAGAAAAAACAGAACATGTATAATAAACAGGTTCGAGTTCAGTTATATTTTAAGTCGTGTTCTGGCTCGTGTACTAAGAAAAAAACAGAACATGTACAATAAACAGGTTCGAGTTCAGTTATATTTTAAATTCGTGTTCTGGCTCGTGTACTGCGAAAAATTGAAGCATCAATTCGCGATCTGATACACCCTGATAAAAACGACGACAATTGTTTCAAGCAAATTTATTAAAATTTTATTGACCCTTTTTTATGACTTACGTTGCAAATTGTTTACAATTGTCAAATATTTTAAAATTTTATTGGCCATTTTTTTGTGATTTACGGGTTAAATTATTTACAATTGTTTTTATTGACTGGTTTTTATTTTAATAAAATATGGTAATAAAATACTTAAGACACAAAAACTGCACACTGCACTTAAATCTTTCTTGCAGGTTTCAATCAGACATGTAAATTTTTTCGTTTCGCTATTAAATGTTGCGTATTTTTTTATAGCAAAACTTATTTCTGTTAATGCTTTCCAATTTTTTTAATTTTCACAAAATATTTGCAATTTACACAATAACACAGTACACTTATAGACAAGGTTCAGAAAATACACACATGAAACACACAATGTTCTGTTCAAAAGCAGCCAACACATATCTTTATTTTCATATCAATTATGTGCGCTTCTAAATTTTCTACGGTGCCCAACACAACCATGACTTTGTTCGTTTTAATATTTCGTTATTTACACGAACATTTTTGTATCACATACTTTTTGTTTCAATCACACATAAAGCACACATTTTTGAGTGTTGCTTTATTTGAAGTTCATGTTCTGGTACGTGTAGTGAAAAAAAAACACAGAACATGTACAATAAACAGGTTCGAGTTCAGTTATATTTTAAGTCGTGTTGTGGCTCGTGTAGTAAGAAAAAACACAACATGTACAATAAACAGGTTCGAGTTCAGTTATATTTTAAGTCGTGTTTAAAATATAACTGAACTCGAACCTGTTTATTGTACATGTTGTGTTTTTTCTTACTACACGAGCCACAGCACGACTTAAAATATAACTGAACTCGAACCTGTTTATTGTACATGTTCTGTGTTTTTTTCACTACACGTACCAGAACATGAACTTCAAATAAAGCAACACTCAAAAATGTGTGCTTTATGTGTGATTGAAACATAAAGTATGTGATACAAAAATGTTGGTGTAAATAACGAAATATTAAAACGAACACAGTCATGGTTGTGTTGGGCACCGAAGAAAATTTAAAAACAAACATAATTGATATGAAAATAAAAATATGTGTGTGTTGGTCTAAGTTATGTTTGTTTACATATATGTACGAGTTTTTTATTCAGTGTGTGTTTTTTTTCTGAACTCTGCTTATAGATCACGATCTAATGAGAACTGTACCACTTTTAATGAATCAATGACGTACGCACTCGCTATTTATTGCAAAATCAATTGCGTGAAATTGTAACACTTGCAAGCAGTTGTAACGTAAGTCATAAAAAAGGGACAATAAAATACGAAAATATTTTTTTTTAGGTTTTTTTTTTATTGACACTCATTGTGTTTTTACGCAAAAAATCCCAAGAAATCATTGAGAAAAGGATTGTGCATTGACACTAATTTGTTCGCAAATTAAGGGTGGGTGATTGTGTTTTTTATAATGCAATATTTGTTTGTGTCTAAAGTTATTTGTTACCAAAAAAAAAAAAAAATGTTTGCAAAAGATCCTAACAACCAGTAAGTGTGTCCTTTATGCCGCAAAATTGGGTTTCGTCTATGACACTAATTGGTTGCGAAAATAGGGATGGGTAATGCAGAAAAACCTAACAACCAACAAGTGTAACTTTTATGACGCTAAATAGTTTTTGTGTCTTAAGTATTTTATTACCATATTTTATAAAAATAAAAACAATTTTAAATAATTTCAACGTAAATCACAAAAAAATGGCCAATAAAATTTTAAAATATTTGACAATTGTAAACAATTTGCAACGTCAGTCATAAAAAAGGGTCAATAAAATTTTAATAAATTTGGTTGAAACAATTGTCGTCGTTTCAGAGCCAGAACACGAATTTAAAATATAACTGAATTCGAACCTGTTTATTGTACATCTTCTATTTTTTCTTAGTACACGAGCCAGAACACGACTTAAAAAATATATCTGAACTCGAACCTGTTTATTGTACATGTTCTGTTTTTTCTTAGTACACGAGCCAGAACACGACTTATAATATATCTGAACTCGAACCTGTGTGTTGTACATGTTCTGTTTTTTTTTTTTTTTTCAGTACACGTACCAGAACACGAACTTCAAATAAAGCAACACTCGAATCTGTGTAGTTTATGTGTAATCGAAACAAAAAATACGTGATAGAAAAATGTTCGTGTAGATAACGAAATATTAAAACGAAACACAGTCATGATGTGTTTGGCACCGTACAAAATTTAGAAACACACATAATTGATATGAAAATAAAAATATGCGTGTATTGGTCTAATTATGTTTGTTTACATATATGTACGAGTTTTTTATTCAGTGTGTGCTTTTTTCTGAACTCTGACCAAAAGTTCGTAACGCACCACTAGCATGGATATTTCAGAAGGATAACGACCCGAAGCATACATCTCGGGTCGTTAGGACTTGTTTTAATGAAAACAAAATAATGGTTCTTGAGTGGCCAACTAAAGACCCCGTCACGCATAGTAACGCATAGTCACGGGGTGATTTAAAACCCATTTCCCCTCATCCGATCGATCTGAAACTTGGTCAATAGAATTTTAGTGAAAGTAGTGAAAGTAGATTAACTTTAACATAGTCACGCATAGTCTCGCACAGTCACGGAGTGATTTAAAACTCACTTCCCCTCATCCGATCGATCTGAAACTCCATAGACTTGTTGTGATCAAAGATTAATTTTAAAATAGTCTCGCAAAGTAACGTACAGTCACGGAGAGATCCAAAACTCACATGCATAAGGAAAGAAAGTGTTTTAATAAAAACTTTGTTTTTATGGGTTAGATTATTTTAAAAAGGATAAGTATTATTGTATAAATGACTTAATTTCATGTCTACAAGTGCAGCTCGTTGTTGTTTGGGGTATTTTTTCGCAACGGAAGAACGTCCCACTCCGGTCTGATTGTGCTGTTTTGCTGTATTTTTGACTTGGCAACTTTTTTTTTTTTTTAGGTTGAAAATCCCAATTTAAAACTTATGTTAGAAAACATTTTTGACAAGTTCTCAATAAAATTATTTTCGTTATTTCGGTAATATATATTCAGCCCAATTACGGATATTCTCAAGGAGTTTCTTTCTCACGGAAAATACTTTTCTCGAGAAAAAAATCCTCCAATTATAAATTCCGCGTGAACAAAAAAATTAATAAGTGGCATCATCGAATTTCGAAGCCAGTTGTTTTGCTTATTGACAATTAATTTTCTATTTTTTTTTTTGTGTGTGCAAACGAAAATAAATTTATTTTAAAGCAAAATTAAATAAAAGCACTCGTGGAGGAAATTTATGTTGTAGAACAACAACAGCGAAATAGCTAAAGGATTGCTATAAGTCAATTGCGGGCTGAATCTGTGTAAAACGTAATCAATGCCTGAATTGGCTCTCATTAAAGTTAACAAAGGTTGAAGCTTGGCTTTATTTTTGGTCTTCAGCCTACAAGATTAATAAAATAATAATTTTTTTATTTAAATTTCGTTTTATCAAAATACTTCTTACAGTTTTATGTAAACTCCCGTCTGTTTTGCAAGGCAAATTTTTCGAGGGAAAAAACCAAATTCAAGTGCATTGAGAACAGCTACTTTTTTCTCATCGAATTTTTTTCCGAAGGAATTTTTATTCATAATAGGAGAAAAGGGAGAAGTGGGAAATTTCATGCGGAATTTTTGTTTAGAATTGGACTGATTAACTTTAACCTGCGATTGTATTTTATTGTGCTGTATAAATTATTCATTAATAGATAAAAAATAGCACGAAATTATTGGATAGGAAGGAGTAACTGATATGTTAAATATATATGATTTTTTATGATCTTTATGTTCGCCGAATGACTTTTTAGTTCATAGTCAAATTTTGTGCCAAATATTTTCTGAGAACAATTTAATCCTAAAAAGACCCACTTTGCTTTCTCGTAATGAAGACTACAATGATCCAGTACACATACAATTCTTCTTTGTTAAATTTTAATAAGACCGCAAAAACAAATAATTTCGTTTAATATTATTTTCTACAGTTTTGGCTAAAAAATAGGGAACTTTATGGTACACTTAAATCGATTTCGCTGATGAAATCGTCTAGAGTTAGCTTCATCCATCCCAAGACCATCATTCGTTCATTGTTTTGCAAAATGTTGTATCGAGGAGAAGATAATGAACAGAAAAATTGACCATATTAGAAAAAACTCTCTTCAAATTCAACTCCAATTCCAGACTGAAGTCCGGATATGAATACCATTAATGAAATATGTAGAGAATGTTGTTAACAACTTTTTATGAAAACGGAGACCCCGATTCTGCCAGCATGGTTCGATGTAAGATTAGTACACTTAAAAAAACATGTGGAATCAACTATTTGCTAAGTATTTGCTGTCATACAAAATGGAGGAGGCTAGAGTAAATATTAGCAAATACCTTGTATAAATATTTTGTCAAATGAAATTAAATAGTTTAAGTTTATTACAAATTATTAATACGAAAAAATAGATAAATTTAAGGACCTTAATTATAATCCTTGGTCAGAGCATAATGGGTTTGTGCTGATATTTATAATTACCAAATATACATGACTCCTACCCACATTTTATTACACCGATCCCGAACTTTACTTAAATCTAAAAAAAAAAATCAGTTTTTTTTCTGTTTTTGTGATAAATAAGAGACTATTTCGAATATGATCAGTCCATTTTTCGACCTACACTCCATACGAAATTAACATCCGATCCGTATTAAATTTATCAAATTGTTTACTTTTTCAAATATTTTGTTTACGTTTGTTGTAAATAGTGTGATAAATTGAGATATAAATGTAAACGTAAAACACAGATGGAGGATAACAAAGATTCGAATTTAAAACTCTTATTTATTTTGTATTACTTCTACCACTGTGCAACATTCTTGAAGCCATCGAGTTTGCATTTTATGTGTTGCACTGTGAAATTTTTTTTTTGTGTTTAGTTTTAAAACTTTTCAGAAACTACATTCGAAATGAACTTTAAAATATTCATAAAAAAATATATATCTAACACTCTCACTTAAATTCGGTTTAAGCTTATCTTTTATATTCATGTCACACAGTTTATAAGTCTCGCTTAAGTTTGTCAGATAGTTTTAAGACAAACCATCTTCAATATTCATAGAATAATGATGAATTTTGCTAACTGCTTTTTTAAGATCATCTAAGTTTAACTCAGAAGTTATATGATATAATCTAAACTTAAGTACTTAAATTTATTTAAATATTCATGAAATCTACATCCACATACAGTAAAACTTATTAAAAACCTATTTCCTATGTCATTAGTTCCTCAATTTTTACAAACATTTATTCAAATTAACAAACTTAATTCCGATACCCAGACATATAATTATTTTCTCCATCATACTGTGACATTCCATTTGCAATGAAAGCCAGGGATGTGTCCTGTCATAAAGTAAAATATCATAAATTGAAAATATGTACATATTTCCTTTAATGTAGATGAGCGTAAAAGAAAATCGAAAACTTTAGTGCGTGTGTTCTAAATGTACTCAAGTTATATGCGTTTCTTCACTTATTTCTTTTTCCTGACGCGGTGGGCACTAATGGATATTACTTGTTAATACAAAAATGTTTGAAGAAGAAAAAAGAAAAATATGAAAACAAGAAATAAGCACTTGTCAAACTCGATATGAATTATATCATCATGCTGATAGCCAGTCATCAACTCCCTTAAATTGGTTGTGTACGACTAAATAATACTTGCAGGAATTATATAGAAATATTTACAACGATTAAGTAAATTCTGATGAGGCAGTTTAGCTGCTTGGTGGTTTTTACACATTGACAGGAAGTTAAACATTTGATAAGAATTTAATTTGAGAAACAAGGAAATTAAATGGGAATTAAGTTGTTGCCATTGACCATAATTTAGTGAAAGGTCGAAAAGCTAACATGCAGAAAAGTAAAGCAAAACTGAAATCGCTGTTGTTGTGTAAAAACAGAAAAATGAAATGACTTTATTTCATGCTAGGTGCGTTTTAATTAATTCCTAAAACAAAGACAGTCCGAACTGCCCATTGGCTTTGATTGAGTTTTTTTTTTTTAAATGAATATTTTAACATAAAATCATATCAGGTATTCCCCTACATCTACCTTATTTCATAACATTTATGTATGTCGAATAGGGTTAACAATAAAAAAATAATAGCTAATGTAATCAAGGCTAATCAACATATATAAATAGCATATATTGGCAAAAATTTTCCAAATATAAAATGTTATGCAACCAAGTTTTCAACTGTTTACTTTCTACTTGATCGTAATTATACACACATACAATGTACACTAGGGTGTCCCAAAAAGACTTTTTTTCGATTTTCATAGGTCCCGCAGAATTTTTTCAAAGCCTATAGTGTAAGATTTTTTTGGGATTTTTTTCAGATTTTTCGGAAGAGGTTTAGAGGTCGCTTAAGTCGAATTTTACCCAAAAATCGGGTTTTCAGAACATTTTTTGAATTTACTTATTACTTGGTTCGTAACCACGATTCTTTATTACTAAGTCAATATTTTAAAATAAAAATGTGCAAACTTTACTTTTCTGTGTAGAAGTTGTAAGTTTCGGTAATTTTTTTTTTGCCTTTTGGGTACCCTTATTAACATTTTTTCGTAAATTTTGCATAAATTTTGAAAGTAATGCTTTGTAACTTTTAAAATTTCTATGAAAGTGAAAAAAGTTATGAGGCAGTTTAAAAGGTTCTGAGTCTTCTCGAGAAAAAATTTTGAATTTGCTCTTACCGTTCCATAGTTATACCCTTTTTACGCTTTGTACCCATCTTGTGAAATCGAAAATATTCTAAGGTTTGTGCCAGTTATGCATCGGATTTATTTTAATGTTAGTTTTTATTTTTATACCCTCCACCCCAGTGTGCAGAGGGTATATACAAGTTAGTCATTCCGTTTGTAATAATTAGAAAAAAAATTGTGGACCCCATAAAATATATATATTTGTGATACTTATAACAAGCGGAGTTGATATAGAGATGTCCCTATGTCCGTCTGTCCGTCTGTCCGTCTGTCCGTCTGTGGAAATCACGATGACAACCTCAATCGGCTAGCTAGGGTGCCTGTTTACATAAAAAATTATTTATTCACTTTCTGAGAAGTTCACCGTTTAAAATCGTCCAAATCGGTTGAATATGGCCCGGGATCTGAATGAAGAACTAAAAAAAGTCTTGCAAAAATATGATTTTCTATGTTGTTCTTGTAACGATCACGGCCTCAATAGGATAGCTAGGGTGATCATTTTTAGTGAGGATAATTCATGGAAGGTTTTCTGTTCCAAAAATCATTAAAATAGGTGGAACAGGTCCTGGGAAATCTCTGAAAAATTAAAAAAAAAAATAAAAAATATGATGTTTCTATATTGTTCTTGTTGTTATTCTAAATGTTGTGTTGTTGTCATAGCTGGACTTGTTGTTTTTGTAGTCGTTGTGGTAACAATATTATAAAAACTAACCATTTGTAAATTTTTTTTATCAACTCTGGTAGAAAAATTTTAAAGTTTCCATTGTTTCGGCATCATTAAAAAAATTTGTCAGATCATTTCTGTCATCACCACGAGCCTGCCTGCAAAGTTTCTGATCGATTGGGTCAAGGGAAACGAGTTAAAAATCAATCCAAATTTATTTCGACAAGCAGGCACTACGAGTTAATATAAAGGGAGTAAAAATTCACCAACATCTAAAGTAAGAAATGTTAAACCACATACAGAGTTGTTAGTAAAAAAAAGTAATGTAAATTTAACAAACAAAATTTTAGGTATTAATTTATTTAAAGAAAAACACGAAAATAACTTTTGATGTTGTATTTTTTGTGAGTAATATTTACATATATATACATACATACATGTGTATATTAAATGTATGTTAAATAATATATGTATGTATATTCATAATAACTGCAAATAAATGGATATATTGTTTTATTTATGTAAAATTCTTCAATATGTATATTTGATGGCACCGCAATTTTTGTTCTTATTTCTTTGCAATCGCTATTTCTATTTTAACATGAATGTCAACATTCTCAATTAGATATCAAACTTCATTTCGCTCAGTGTTGCTATTCCACAGTAGATGGCGCCGCAATTTTTGTTCTAATTAGCTTTGCAATCGTTAATTCTATTTTAACATGAATGTTCACATTTTCAATTAGATATCAAACACAACAATGTTAAGAGTATACACAGGGCTGGTATTTTATGTCATACGTTTTTCCATTATTCTTTTACAAATATGACCATAAGTGTGGCTTATTAACTTTTTGTTGTGTTTGCAAAATAGAGTTACCGAGTTCATCAATGAGTTTTTTTCGCTTTCAAAACAGTTCTACATAGATATATAAAATTATTATTCTACTTTACCTACAAAATATCTGATTGCGATTACATATAATTTTTAAAAATTTTATAAAATTACTAAACCATTACTATTGACAAAAATTCAAAATTGGACCTTTTAACTTTTCAATTCAAATTTAAGAAAATATCAATTCTAAAAATTGGAATTCAGATTTCCAATTATAAATTAGAAAATATCAATTGAATTTCAAAAAATCATATTAAAACGGCGGATATACTAACTTGAAATTTAGAAGACATCAATTGAATTTTTAAAATATAAATTTTATTCTTTAAACACAAATTGAAATTGGGAAAACACCAAATATGTTTACATTTAAAAAATCAAATGAAATTAAAAAAAAAATATTGCGATTGAGGAGATTAATTAATTTGCATTTCAGGAAAAGAAAATATTGATTTAAATTCAATGAATTTTAGAAAACGTCAAATGATATTTAAGAGTTGCGAACATAAAAATTGTTACATAAATAAAGAGTAATTTAAAGAGAATGTTATTTATATATTATTTTTCACAATTTTTTTGGATGAAAATTTTAAATTTGTCAGAAAATAAAGATAGCAAATTATTTTATTTAAAATTTTTGGAATATTTGGTTTTTTTTGCTTTTGGCATCCCTAATTTGAACCAGTGGCCATGATGACTTCAAAATTTGACTTCATGGTAGGCAAGGTAAAACCCAAAAACATTGAAGTTCGATAATAATTCCCAGGTAGTAGTATTTGGAGCCAATAAATGAAAATATGTTTTATTAACATAATTTAATTCAAAATCAAAAGTTGGCATCACTGGGTTAGACTTTGTACTGTATTGTGTAAATAGTGAAAACTTCGTTTTAGTAAGTAAAAAAAATTTCATTTTCCAAATATGGCAATATTTTAACAAAAAAAATTGATATAGCTTTTTTTTGGTTATTATTCTGTTACTCGATCCGACCTATACGGCCGCCATGAAGAATTATTTGGCCAGTTAAAAGAAACTAGACAGCCATCTCCAATTAGCACGATTTAATGCGTATAGCCACCCTACACAGCCATTACCTTCGCAATGGAGGTTAGGGCGAGCTATTTAATTTGCAAAAACTTAAACTAAATTAATTAACTAATTTTGTCATATAACCGGAAACGCATGCATATAGGTATATAACCCAAATGCATGCCGATCAGCAACCACGATGACCAATAAGCAAACACCGAAACGTGTTTTCTTTTATCCGAATTAAGAGAAAAGACGAAAACGATCTTTCCTCTCTGAAGCGCGAATTACTAATGTGAGAGAGCTCTATATACCAACTCTTGGAATAAACAAAAATCCAGATAAAACTAAAGAATTTGCTAAAATAATTTGGTATTAAGTTTAACAAATTTACTTTTTCAAATATTTTGTTTAGATTTATTATCAATACTCAAACCGAAGTGGAGGTTATCAAAGATTCGGCCCAGCCGAATTTAACACTCTTACTTATATGAGAGTCAATATGGTTGATGTTGAAATTTTTTAGAAACCCCCCACCAAACAAAAAAATCTAGGCAGCTTACTTCTCATACCCAAAAAAAATTAAAAAATTATTTTTTTTTTGCTTTGCAATTATTTTGTAGAGCTTTTACGATGTAGTGCTATGCCCTGCAATAAATTCTGAAAGTCTGTTTCAGAAGTTGTTACAGTAATATAAGAGTAAGGTAATTAAAAAAAAATAGGATCTTGGTATTTAGAATGGGGGTCCTGGTACTATTTATCCCATCAGTACTTTTGAGCTGGTACATAATTAAACAAATAGATCTATTGGTGTGGAAATCAAACAAATTCAATATCTATTAATTGGATTAAAAAAAAAACAATGTACATATTACTGTATATCTACGTTTGGTAAGGTGTAAAGCATCCCTTGTCAAGTGGTACATTAAACATACGGCAGATCGTTTTATTTCTTCATCCAGTTTTTTTTTTTTTTTTTTTTTGAACAATTCACACACCTCCTTCGTATTTCACCTTCAATAGGAAGATGATCCCCAACGTTGATGAAGCTCGAGATCTTCAAAAATCTACGTCCAAATTGCCTGAATGTAGCTCGTATTTTTCTTACCATCTGCTACAAGGTCGTCAGCTAATGGAACAATAAATTCGAGGAAATGTTTTTTAGCTCTATCGACGTCGTTTGATGCAATATAAGAGTTTACAATAGCCTTCATTACAAGTTTCAAAGAAACCTTTATCCATCATTTTGTCGACTTTCGATCTGATTTATAAATTGTGGACATTTGATCTGCGCGCTCTACTCCGCCCATAAATTGATTATGCCTTCTGGGCACGGAAAGTCTAATTTTGTACCACTTTTTAGTTTTCTGGGTACTGTATCCAATTTTCCTGTATGACAATTGCTTAGTACAATCATGTCTTTGGTATCTTTCCTTTTATAGCAAACAGAAGAGTTCTGATTAACCAAAACAACAGGATCTCCACTTGACAATTTTTCATTTGATTTGTGCACTGATTTTCGATTTTGCATGCAGGTTCAAAGTGCAGCAAATTTTAGGGAATCCAGAAGCTTTACAGAAGTAAAGAAACGATCAAAACACAAGCTTACTTCTGAACTTGTTATGGTTTCAACCAATTTTTGTACAACAGTTTCGCCAAGGGTTCCTTCAGTAAGGTTATTTTTTTCCATACCACTATAGATATTCATATTGTTATTATCGCATATTTGCCATATTTTGCTCCCTATTTTTACACGTTTACATGGCACAGGCTCGAACGACCCTTAAACTTAGTCATCGACTCGTCAGTAGATTGTCCAGGACTTTTTGTTTGATAACACGCTGCGACATATGAGCACTTTTTTTTATACTTGAAAAGCGACCAAGTACAGGTTATAGACCTTATCGAGTAGATCAGAAATCAATTTTAAAAAGTTCGGAAACACCCTCAAATTTCGGAGTTTTTCCGAATAAACCGTTTTTGGGTAGGTACAAGTACTTATGACCGCGTAACTTAGTTTGTTTTCAGCCAATATTTATTTTTTAAATGGTTCCAGAAAGAAGAAAAGTATGCATTTCCAAATGTATACACCCTTTGGTGTGAGTATAACATTTTTGTACTGATATTCTTAATTATATCTGATTTTAATTTTATTTTTTCTAGTTTTTTCAACTTTGGCATCATTTTTTTTTAATTTGTTTGTTTAGAAACATACCCTGTGTATATATTTGATTTAAGCTAATTTAGTTTTGAGTAAAACCAGCTTTCAATAAATAAAATCGGGTAAGAAACAAAAAAGGTTTTTCAAAAGTGAAAAATTTAGCATTTACAAATATTGATCAAGGACTACCACTTTACTTTACTTTTTAGTTTTATAATGATATTATGATATAAATATTTTAAAATAACAGTATACAAATTTTTTTATTTAGAACTTTCAGAATATTTGATTAAAAGTGTTTGCTAGACCTCTTACGCTTGTACATCAAGTCGTCTGTTTCTCGCTTAAGTGACCAGTAGTAATTTGAAATCATTCTTACTTGGCTTTTTCTTTCGATGTGTCTTTCGATATCCACAATGTCTTAGTTCGCCTTGCTCATCACTAAATTGTCCTAGGTTTTCTGGGAAAAAATCTAAATGTGCATGCAAAAACTACTTTTATGGACAATCTGCATTCCATTTCTGCATAAGCCTCAAGAAACTCATTTCCTACATCAATATAATTTTCACTTTTTTCACTTCCCAAAAAATTTTCGCATAAACTAAAAAAGCTTCTCCATGCTCTTTTTTCCACAACATTTAGTTTCACTGTAAATTCTTTGTCGAGCATGATTTTGCCGATTTGAGGTCCAACAAAAATACCTAAAAATAAAACAACAATACAATTATGGTTAGAAATCAATAAACATTTTACCTTCTTTTAATTTTGCTTCACTTATTCTTGGGAAAACTGATTTTAAGTGAAAAAAAGGCATCGCTTTCCCTATCCAGGCGGCTCACAAACTGCTTCAAGTATCCCAATTTAAGGTGGAATGGTGGCAAAATTATTTTTTCGGTACTCACTAGTGGAATTTTTAAGACGTTTTTCTTGTCAATTTAAAAAATTTTTCTTGATGGCCAGTTTTTTGCTTGTATTGGTCTTTCCCACGACTGTCCCATCCGCAAATATAGGAAAGAAATTTAGTATAGCCTCCTTGCATTCCGAATAATATTGTCAGAACTTTTAGATCTGCAACAATTTGCCATTGATAATTTTTATAACATATTAAATCCAGTATCTTCTCAATTGTTGTATACGACTCTTTCATGTTGGTAGCGTATGCTATTGGCACTGAGGGTAACTGGTTCTCGTTGTGTAATAAAACTTTTACACGAGCCGTCCAAAAATAATCTCCAGTCGTTCGGTTGATGTTGGTAATTCAGACAATGGAATAACTCATCTGAGCAATATACCAGGTTGTTATTATCATTGTTCTTGTTGTTGTCATCATTGTGCTCAAACTGTATTTGGAGATTGTCTCTTGCAGTGTTACTTTTAAGTCACTTTTCGTGATATTTCACTGTTTTAGTAGAGAAGCTAACATCTGTGTTTGTCTCCATGATAGTTTCAAATCTCGAACAAGATCATGGAAATCTTCATTTGTCACTAAATGTGGTTTCACCGACTGTGCAACAAAAAATTCTAAATTTCTAAATAAAATTATTTGTATACCGTTATTTTAAAATATTTATATCATTATGAAACTAAAAAAAAAAGTAAAATAAAGTAAAGTGATAGTTCTTGATCAAAATTTGTAAAAGCTAAACTTTTCTCTTTGGAAAAACCTTAACAACTTTTTTATTTTTAGTCGATTTTATTTATTGAAAGCCTGTTTAACTCAAAACTAAATTTGCTTTAATCAAGTATATACATAAGGGTATGTTTCTAAACAAACTAATTTAAAAAATGGCGCTTAATTTGAAAAAACTAGAAAAAATAAAATTAAAATCAGATATAATTAGGAATATCACCACAAAAATATACCAAATGGTGTATATATTTGGAAAGGCACATTTTTCTTCTTTCAGAAACCATTTAAAAAATTAATATTGGTAGAAAAGCAACTAAGTTGCGCGGTAATAAGTACTTATACCTACTTAAAAACGGTTTATTCGGAATAACTCCGAAATTTGAGGGTGTTTCCGAACATTTTTAAACTGATTTGGGACCTACTCAACAAGGCCTACAATCTACACTAGGTCACTTTCCAAGTAAGTTTTCACTCTATCACCGTGTAATTTGGAAAAGTTTGCTTCAAACAAGATACTGTTACTTCAGTTCACTAAAGTTTGAACGCATCTTGCGGCTTCTCTGGTTCATTGAGATAAAGTTTCGACATAATCAGTTTGAACTTATCCCATGAAATTGCAGATTTCAGAGTACGATTCCCTAAAGAATTGTGTTGACTCCAATAACAATTAAGATTTGGAACTCTATTATAAGCCAAGAGTAGGGAGTGTCCAATTACAATTTCTATTTCTGCAGCATCATTTTTTGGATTCGGTTTACAGCGAGTAGATTGAGTTTCGACCATTTCTAACCTCTTATTTGTAGACTCATTGGTGGTATATGTATTCGAGGTTGAAAAACATTGTTAACAGTTGATGAAATAAAATTTTCATTTTGCTCGTTTTCTTGTTCGTTTACTTATACTTCTTCATTAACATGCATTTCTTCATCTAAGTCTACACCAGCTTCAGATTCGGTGTCTGATGAATATACTTGAACTTGATCAATGCTTCATCTATCTCTAGATCACAAAAATTATTGCGTTTTGCTACAGTAGTCTGTTGGTGCATATTAACACTTATTATAAAAGCCTGTTGGGATTATATGTTCCACAAAGGTAAAAATATTGCTTGGAAGCAAAATACTCACCTTTTATAATATCTTGTTTTAGTAAAACTAAATGTATAAATTATTCAAATTATTGAAGTAATAATAACAATTTTTGATTTTTATATTTCATATATATTAGCAAAAATCCAGATAAATGGCTGTGACAATCAATAATTAATAATAATAACAATAATTATTTGGCTAAATTCAAAAATAGAAAGAATAAAATGTATAGAAAATAAAAAAGGTCTCGTTGCGCCATTGATTTTAGCAAATATTTAATTACTAGATTAGAAAATAATTTAAAATGGAATCCAAAATCATTTTACAATTTTGTTAATTCTAAACGTCGATCATGTGAATATCATACTTCTTTGAAATTTGGATCAATTTTAGCCGATGATGATTTATCAATCGGTAGTATTTTTGTTGATTTTTTTTGCCATAACATATTTCATATAAAATTTTTATCAATCAGTACAGTACAATATTCAAACCTCCTTCGATAATAAATGTAAATTGCCTTAACAACATCACTGTTTTGAATAACATGAAAAATTATTTTTATCCTGGTCCTGATGGAATGCCAAATAATATTCTTAAACACTGTGCTGACTCGCTGTCGTATCCACTAACAATAATTTTTAATCAATCCTTGTGTAAAGGATATTTACCCTCTCTGTGGAAGGAAACTTATATCTTTATATAAATCAGACAATAATATCAATGTATCTAACTACAGAGGCATCACAAAATTGACTGCTATACCCAAACTTTTAGAAAAATTTATAACAGACTCGTTATCTCATCAAATATCATCCTTACTTTCTCCATATCAACACGGCTTTCGTTAATCTCGTTCTACAATCACCAACGTTCTGGAATCCACTACAATTATAAATGACGGATTTAGAGATCGTTGGCAATCCGATGTAATTTACACTGACTTAAGTAAAGTCTTTGATAAGGTAAATCATTATTTATTATTATACAAGCTTAATTCTATGGGTTTCAGTAATTCTTTAGTTTTCTGGTTAAAATGTCATATAACGATAGAAATGCTGTCCTTAAAAAAACCGAAGTGTTTTCTGGTGTTCCACAAGGAAGTCACCTTGGTCCAGTACTTTTTACTTTATTTATCGACGATCTCCCTTCTCTTATCCAACTTTCTAAAATCCTCTTATACGCTGATGATGTGAAGTAACTTTCCTCAACAATAAACTTTAATCTCTTAAATATTAATTATTTTCGATCTAGATATGATAATAATGATCCATTTCGCAATATAATGGAATTTACCACATCATATATTCATTCGAAAATAAAGAATCTTTAAAACGTAAAATTATTGTGTGTCTAAATATTTAAGTCTTCATTATTTAATTTTGTTTATCTATTTATATACACTAAATATATTAGTCTGTAAGGATATTTGTAATTCCATAAACTTTAAATAAATAAATAGATAATAGAATTAAGACTTCCATTGCATCAACTGAATGTAACACTTCATACAATCGACTTTATATATTATGTCGATTGGTAATCACAATCAAATTCGGTGTGTGTGTGTGTGTGTGTGTGTATACACAATTATTTGTAGCACGTATGTACATCAATATTCATGATTCTAATTATTCATAGTTAATACGAACATTAAATCTTGACGATTACAGAATGTTAGACATACATATTTCAAAATTAAATTTTAACTACATTTGAGATATTGTTGTTGTTAAGACCTTCACAATTTTCATATAACTTTCGTTGAACTTTAATAAACCGAAGGATACATTCCAATGAAATGCTAATTAGCAGCACTTATGTAACTAATCTTGTTAATCTTCAATTTTGAATAGACTTATCAACGAATTATATAGAAACACACCACACACAAAGTTTTGGTTATGTCGATTTGCTTTATCAGCAGTTATATAAAATTTCATATTGGTGCGTACAGTTGTGAACACAAAACTAGTGAATTTTCATACATATGTATGAATTTTCATACAAAGTAAGTCTAATGGGGGACAGCCGCACATTGCGATGAAACTTGGATATGTTATAGAAGCCGAAATAAAAATTACCCGTACTTTTGATGTAAAAATTTAAAAAGAAGTGTTAAATGGTGTTAAATTCGGTTCTACGAATGTTTGAAACCATCTACCCGAGTTCTAAATACAATATTGTAACGAAGGTTGTCAACACTTAAAGACAACGATGTTTAATATTAACAAAATAATTAGCAAACATTATGGGTATTTTTTTGCTATTTTAATTGAAATCAATTGTTAAATCCAATAAGCATATATGTAAACACATATTATTACATTTTTGTTTGTTTATTTAGCGATGCATACACAGTTTTTTCTTGCTGTTGTTTTTTTTTTTTTTTTGCATGTGCAACAAGCAAACCGAAATGTGTATGCATCGCTGATACACATTTATCTACAAAGATGTGTATGCAATTTTATTAGAGTATCTTCTTTATTAGAGTTAGTTATCCGTTACCTATTTGGTCTAGAGGCTCCAAATGCAATACCAAACAAGATGAGTGGAGCTGTGACAGTGGTACCGCCCATACAAAGTAAATCTATAATAACATGTAACTGGAGTACTATAAAGGGAAAAGCCTTGACACTTTGCACGAGCCCATCAGATATTAATGTGAGTAGCCAGACAAAATTGGGCAGGATGGGATTAGTTGGCGTGACACCTCCTATGCAAAAAAAATATGAAGTATTACGAAAGCAACAGTCTTGAAACTTTTGACAACTACATTAATTATCAATGTGAGTAGTCTTCGAAAATATGGGCAGAATTGCAAAATTCCAAAAATCTTCAAAATCAAAATTGGGCAAAATCAAAAATTTCTAAATACTATTCTAAATTTAAGGCCAATAGTTAAGTGTTGCCAAAATTAATTTGAAAAATTCATGTTCTTCTCATTTGCAGCTATATATAGCTTGCTCCTGAGATGGAACTCCGAAGAATGAAAAAACAAAAATATCAGCATACATTGAAATAAAAAAATTATAAAATAAATGACATAAAATATTTTATTAGGAAAAATTGATTATGAAATGAAATATGACAATAAGTCTCAGCAGGTCGCAGTGAAGCGCGTCAGGACATACCAGTATTTAATGTAATGATAACGGAAACAAAAAATAAAAACGAAAACATATGGCAATACCATTAACCCATTTTCTCTTTTTGAAGCCCTAAACACATAGCGGCGAGTTGCGAGTGCCAGTAAAAACTAAGCTTTTTGCATACGAGAATTTGTGCTTTTAAAAAATCATCAAAATGCGTTCGAGCAGCTGATTGTCCTACTGTCAAACATAATTCAATTGTCAATTGTATACAAATCTGTTCATTAGGGCGGGTCGATTTAAAAATCGGCCATTGCTCAGTGAAAATCGTATTCTAGGGATCAAAATAAGAAACTTTCCCTGAGGAACCATACCTCTAAAACGAATTCTGATGTCCCAGAATTTGGGTCGAACTTTTGGGCAGGTGCAAATTTTGAAAAATCCCACTTTGACCCATTTATATTGCTCCAATCGAGTCCAAATGTATGACCGACCCCCACTAACTTTGGAGGCCCGACCCACCCATGCTAGTGGCACACCCCTTGGAACTCCTCTGGGGGTTTCCCATGCAAACAATTCAAAAAATCGACAGTTTTGGCACTTTACATAAAAAAATCAGCGAAATGCTTATGTTTTTTTTCTTTATTTTTATTTATTTACTTATAATAATATTTATTATTTATTTATAATAATATCTATTTTTTCTCTTAAGAAATTTATTTAGTCAGAACATATGTAAATGAAACAAGTAAGAAAATTATAGTCGGTCTAGATCGACTATACGATACCCTATACCATGCGTTTAGAGACCCTATCTCTCAGGCCCAATTAACTGGATATAAAAAAATAAGCATAAACCAAATTTGAGTGGAATTTTTATCATTTTTTTTTGGCTGCAGATATGGAAAAGTTCATATCGGATGCTGCCGTTTGATTACAAACTTTACATGGACACACAGACGGACGGACGGACGGACGGACATCGTTAAATCGAATCAGATAATGATTCTGATTCGATCGGTATAATAAAAGATGGGTCTCGGTTAAATATTTTTGGTAGTTACAAACAGCAGCACAAAGTCATTATACCCAAACCCCATAGCGGTATAGGGTATAAAAATTAATTAAAATTAGTTATAGAAAAGAAACTAAAAAAAATTATTGTTTGAAGTCTTTTTTACTTTCAAGGCTGTGCAATTTCGCACGGCTCTCTAATGTAGTCGCCATAACAGCCTCTACATTTTTCGGTATAACCCGTTTGGAAACGCTAGCTAGCAATTGAGCATGTCGTTCCGTTCCTTGTATATGCGATGGAATTTTTGGATCATTAAACGGTGGATCATCTTGATTTAAATATTCTTTCAATGTATCGTACGGAATGCTTCGCGTGAATGGTGGTTCAAATACGTTATTTATGTCATTCATATTGATCATTTCCGTGTAACTTGTGGAATTAAAGTTTATATCTGGTTTTTTATAAGCTCTAAGTTGCGTTGGGTCCTCAGCATCGGTTCGATAGCGTAGAATTTTCTTGATAGCACAGTCGCGCTTTTCTTTGCTATCATCAAACAACAGTGATAACAAGATATTTTCCGAATGCGCATAATATGAATTATCTTTAATTACTTGATTGACAGTTTTGCGTAAACGAGGTTCTAGAAATCGTGACCAACCAATGAACTTAAAAAATAATGCACTGCCGTACACGACAGAGCTGTAATACTTGATATTGAAGTACATTGGCTCATAACATTTAATTATGAATTCAACCAGAATTCTTAAATTTGCATCTGGATTTTCCGTTGTCACATATAATCGTAATAATCTAGCGGCCTTGGTGAGCCACCGAGAATGTACAATTTTCCCTGGTTTGATGTTAGCCAGATCCAACGTAACCACGCTGCTAGAAATTGCATGGGCCATGTCGTATAAGTACATCGAATCGGTGGAAAATTCAATATTTTCTGGAGCAGGGGGCATATTTTGCAACTCAATTTTCTGGAAGCCGTCCACCACCTGAAAATATATAATAATAAAATAATTAATAATGGTTCACAATTATAATAAATGAGTGATAGCAATAACTTACCGGAAGAGTTTCACAAGTTTCGATGTGACGGCTCAGTTTTCCGGTTGCCGATCTCGGTCCAGTGCTGGTTGATTTATCCAAAGCTTCAAACAAATGCCGAAACGGAAGTTCGTTGAAGTGTAGAAGGCAAACGAACCAATGCAATGGTCTTTTTAACAGCAATTCGAGTCGTCGTATAATTCTACCGTATGGGCCAGTGTTTGTTGGCTCACCGTCAGTGCATATTCCAATTAATGCATCCAGTGATATATTTTTATCGTTGAAAAAATCATTTAATTTGGTTGTTTTGTATTCAGCGGTTTCATGTTCCAGTCGTACGTAACCAATCAATTCAGATGAGGTTCTTTTCTTAAGTAGGTGCTATAAAAAACTACACAAGTAAGTTTACGACATGCAGCTGTGTCTTGTGGTGGCTTAAAAAACCCACACAAGCAATTTTACGACCTGCAGTTGTGTCACATCACGTTCATTTTTTAAAAGGGTTGAATAAAAAACCCACACAACTAAGTTTACGACATGCCAATGCATCACAGTGATGCCTTGGTTTTAAAAGGGTTGTAAAAAACACTAATTTCTAATAATTTTTTTTTATTTCTTTTCTATTACTAAGTTAAATTCATTTTTTCATTTACATATGTTCTGACTAAATAAATTTCTAAAGAGAAAAATAAACTCCAAAAAGAAAAAAAACATATGCATTTCGCTGATTTTTTCATGTAAAGTGCCAAAACTGGAGATTGATGGAAATGTTTATATGGGGAACCCCACAGGGGAGTTCCAGGGGGTGTGCCACTGGCATGAGTTGGTCGGGCCTCCAAAGTTAGTGGGGGTCGGTCATACATTTCGACTCGATTGGAGCACTCTAAATGGGTCAAAGTGGGATTTTTCAAAATTTGCCCCTACCCAAAAGTTCGATATGAACTTTTTCATATCTGCAGCCAAAAAAATTAATAACAATGGCACTCAAATTTGGTATATGCTTATTTTCTATATCCAATTAGTTGGACCGAAGAGATAGGGTCTCCACACAATGGTATAGGGTATCGTATAGTCGGTCTAGACCGACTATAATTTCTTACTTGTTTATTGCTTGCTGTCAGTAATAGCAATTTTACGTTATAGAATAAAGAACAAAATTAGAAAAATTAACATGTAGTAGCTATGACTGAAAGTGCACACTTATCCAAAGTAATTACTGAGAAATTTAAAATGAGTCAACGTACCGTAATTGCTGTACAAAAGCGATGAAATGTAACGGCAAAGCTTGCACAAAATTGGCTGTTGGGCAAAAATTTCAGATAATGAAATGATCTGTGAAAAGGGCAGACCACAACGCAATAGAAAATTTGAAGAGATGATTGGGACAACACAATCGAGCGCCTGCCTACCAACATAGGCAATCTTCAGAACCGTGTAAACATAGGATGGGAAAACATTCCAAGGGAATTTAAAGATTAGTATGCCGAGGCTTATTGAAAACATGGGATTCTGGATACCGTACTAAAGTGAATATTTTATAGTTACATCAGAGAAACGTACAAAGCTGAGTTAATTGAGTTGCCTTATGTATTTATATCGGATTTTTTTGATTTTGTTCTGTTATCATTATATTGAATATAAAATTTTTTCACGAATAGAATAAACAATAATTGCTAAAGGTTCTGCTTCATTATTTATCAATATATATATCGTCCGGTTGGTATTGTTAAATGTATGTTTTCTAATGGAATTTTAATTGAACAAATTTTAATATAGAGCGTTTAAAAATTAATTAAAATGTACTAGAAAAAGTCAAACGCTATACAAGCTTTGCTGATCTTCTACTATTTTTAAAGTGAAATTATTGTTTATCATTGTTATTTAAGATCTTTGCAAATTAAATTTTTGAAAGCATTGCGATATGTTTAGTGGAAAAGTTAGCACAATATTTCTTAAAGTCCTTTGGGACGACAGTTGAACCACGATCACTGACAATTCCTTTTGGCATTCCAAAGAAACTGAGAACTTCATCTAGTATTTTAATGACATATTTCGTTGCTATACTGCCCTGATAAGAGGCTATTTCGGGTGGCCCTTAATAAAAAAAAGTGTTCAAACTCTCGGTCTCATCCCCTGGAAATATGCGAATAGCAAAAAAACTGAGAAATAAAAAGTTTTGGGCCAATCAAAAAACATTTCGTCGCGCCTCTACGCGATTGAAAATTTCAGGTATGTTTATATGGGGAAAATATGATTTTTTTTTCAGATTTTACGAAAATTTCGTTCTACGGTTTCATTTTTCCGACAAGTTGTTATATAATTCGGAATCAGCATCAAATTGTCCTTTCAAAAAGCTGAAAAACTTGAAAATCAAATAAAATCTCGCCAAGAAATAGCAAATGCCCCATACCACTTATGTTCCAGATAATACTAGATCAAGAAATTTGATGGCATTTTTTTCAACTTTGAGAAATTGATTGAAGCCATAATTTTGTTTTTGGTATCTATACATGTGAAGAATCAGATATTAAGTATAGTTTTATTACCACGTTGTTAACCTATTGCGCATTCAGACCGAAGATGGGAAATTTTTTAATGAAATTTTGAAAACTCCTTTTTCAAGTTTTAAAAAATTTTCGTAAACAAACTTTCATGCATGTTGCAGATTAAGTGTGTAAATTTTTGAGTAAATCTCTGTGCCAGAATTTTTTTGACAAGGCGTTTATTTTTACGGACTTCCAGAAAAATGGGATTTTTGTAAAATATTCTGTAAATATACTCTTTCTAAATACTTTGTATCAAAAATTCATCACTTTTCTACTTTTAATTATTATGTTTTATCTTAATAGCCTATGGTTTCGGAAAAAAATAATATGACCCCATTAAGCCTTTTGGAATTGGGGTCACATATGACCCCAAGCTAATAAAAGACAATTTATTCAAAATATTCAAATATTTTGCAAGTGCTGTTGAATTTGTAGATGCGAATCTTAAAATATAATAACGAAGTGTGTAGAGCTTCCGTTCCTACAATTTGGGATAAATCCGAGAACGTTAACCCATTGATCAAAATAATCCATAATCTTTGGTGCAATTATCTGCTTATTGCTCGCGAATATAAATTAAAACAACTTTTAACCAATTTTGTTATAAAATTATTTTATGTATAAAAACTATTTATATTCTTCTAAATAAAATAAATAATAAAAAGAAGTGTATAATAACATAGTAACAAAGATCGAACAAGAAAAGCAAAACTTATTGCAAGTCGTAAGTGATTACAGAAAACAATTTGAATCGCGCACTGAATCATCCTTAAATACACCAAAACAAATAGAATTAATTTTATATTTCATATTCTTTTGAATAAATTGTTTTTTATTAGCTTTGGGTCATTTGTGGGTCTTCTTATTTTATTTAGAAGAGTATACATAGTTTTTATACATAAAAAATAATTTTATAACAAAATTGCACTAAAGGGTTAAATAAATAAAAAGTAACCGAATTATTTTTCTTAAGTTCTAAATAATGTTTTCATCGGGTTTAATAGAAAAGCTCTTTTTCGGTAATTTTTATTTAAAAATATCTTAAAATCCAAAGCTGGCCTTGGCAAATAATGGGTTAACGTTCTCGGCTTTATCACAAATTGTAGGAGCGGAAGCTCTACACACTTCGTTATTATATTTTAAGATTCGCATCTACAAATTCGACAGCGCTTGCAAAATATTTGAATTTTTTGAATAAATTGTGTCTTATTAGCTTGGGGTCATATGTGACCCCAATTCCAAAAGGATAAAGGGGTCATATTATTTATTTCCGGAACCCTAGGCTATTAAGATAAAACATAACGTATAAAAGTAGAAATGTGATTAATTTTTTATATAAAGTATTTAGAAAGAGTACATTTACAAAATATTTTAAAAAATCCCATTTTTCTCGAAAACATCAAAAATGAAATCCTTTTCAAAAAAATTCTGGCAAAGTGATTTACCTTAAAATTCACGCAATTAATGTCTGACATGCATTTAATAAAACCTTAAAGTACCAGATCCATTTTTTTAAATTTTGTTTCAAAAAATTTTTTAAAGCATGAAAAAGGAGTTTTCAAAATTTTATCAAATAAATTTCCCTTTTTCGATCTCAGTGCGCAATAGGTTAACAACGTGGTAATAAAACAATACTTCATATCTGAGTCTTTACAAGTATAGATACCAAAAAAATTATGGCCCATTAACGACTGACCATAGATTGGCTTGTACGATTTTTTTTAAATTGAGTATGTTTGCCAGGGGGATCGTAGTAGTTGAAAGAAAAAAGAATTTTGTTGATATCTCCCCTAGCACCCGAGATATAGCATGGGTATTTAAATACCCGACAGGCTTTAGTGTAAACTAATTTCATTAGAACTTATTTGTTTGAAACTACCGCGCGCTATTTCTTTTTCATTATGTGTGTGTGGTGAATAAGCACGTGTTTGGTGAATAAGCACGCTATTTCGTTCGAATCATGTGTGTGCCGCTTTATTCGCAAAACAAGGAAAAGTGTTCTTGGTGGTCATCGCGTAGTGCACACGTAAAATAAGAGCGTTGCATGAACCAAAAAGTGAAATAAACCAAAAAAATTGAATAAACAGAAACCTGAGCAATTTATAACAATTCGTAAATTGGTAAGATTTTGTTTGTAAAATTTTGTATGCAAAATGATTCGTCGACAAAAAGTTCTGACTGCTAACGAGCTGAAAGCTATTCTCGAAAATTGGTCTGATGGAGAAGATGACTTTGGACAAAACGCAGACTCCGTTGATATTATTATAACGCCACCCGATGTTGTCGATTCTGTAAGCGATACTGAGGAACTAGACGATAATGTCCAGTTGTTAGACGATGAACCGGGACTACCTCGTGAGATTGTCGGGCAGTTCGAATCACAATGTACTTACAATGATGGAAACGAAAATATGCCATCAGACGGTAATGAAACCGAGATCGACGAAGAAGAGGGAGATGATGTAGTAATGGCCGCAATTTCTGATGGCTGCCGTCGTAAATCACAGCAGAAAACGAAGAAGACCCAGAAGCGACTTCGAACTGATGAAGAAATAAAATCGAAATGGACTAAAAACAAAATTATGAATTTGATAAAACTCCATTCGACGATACAGCTAATTCATACAAAGCCTTGTATGATAAGATTGGTGGCATGAATCCTATGCAACTTTGGTAAATGTTCATTGATGACGAAGTGTTGGAACTGTTGGTCACATCCACCAATGAATACGCTACGATCAGTAATTGTTCGTCGTTTTCTACATCAAAGAGCGAAATGAAAATCTTTTTGGGGGTGCTGTACATAACTGGTTACCACAATTTGCCGCAAACAAATTCGTATTGGTCGAATAAAGAATCGCTAGGATGTCCGCTAATAAAAGACTGTATTTCTCGAGACAGATTCAAAAAAATCAAACAATTTTTCCACGTATGTGACAACACTGCATTGGACACACAAAACAAATTTGCAAAGGTTGCACCATTGAATGATCTATTGAATAAAAAATTCCTTCAATTCGGCATATTTGCGCACAACCTTTCAATTGACGACAAATGATTGCCTACTACGGCCGGCATTCCTGCAAGATGTTCATCAAGGGAAAACCGATTCGCTTTGGCTACAAGTATTGGTGTTTGTCATCATCAGAAGGTTATTTGTATCAATTTATTCCCTACGCTGGTGCATCGGTACATGAAAGCCCAGGTTTCGGACTTGGAGAAAGAGTTATTCTTTCGCTTATGTCGCATTTGGAGGACCGCGCCAAGCACACTGTCACTTTTGACAACTTTTTTACGAGTCATAAACTAATGACTCGTTTATCAAACGATGGAATCTTCGCTCTGGGAACTGTTCGAGATAATCGGACCAATCATGCCCTACTGATAGACATCAAAGAGATGAAAAAGAAACCTCGCGGGTCATCGGAATTTTGCTTCGACAAAAACAATTCTGTAATAGCAGTGCGTTGGAATGATAATGCAGTAAGTTACACTAAGAATTTGTAATTTCAGTCGTTTGTTTCTCATTTATTCCCTCGTTTTCAGGTCGTAACTTTACTTTCAAATTTTATGAGCCACTTACCAATGTCCAACGCAAAGCGCTATGACCGCAAGCAACGAAAAATGGTCACAATTGAACATCCCAATTTGGTAAACCAATACAATCAACGCATGGGAGGTGTGGACCTTTTTGATAACGCGATGAATAATTATCGTATCCGAATTCGAGGAAAGAAGTGGTATTGGCCGTTAATAACAAACGCGTTGGATGCAGCTATGGTAAATGCGTGGAAATTACACTGCTTTTGCCGCAAGTATGAAAAGAAACGAATGATGTCTCAACTCGAGTTCCGCGTTGAGGTTTGCGAAACTCTAATGGTCAAGTCAAGTAACTATTATCATCCGGGTAGACTATCAGCATCCGGAGGACAACTGGCTATGCGCTCAGATCGTATTGACCATTTTATTGGCAAACTAGACAATCGTCATCGTTGTCGGCAATGTGGGGGGAAAACTGAATATGGTTGCTTGAAGTGCCAAGCGAATTTGCATCCGGCTCCTTGTTTTCTCGACTACCACAACAATGTTGAACCAGACAAACAAAAGATTGCTAAGGCTCAATGATCTCATTTTTTTTATAAGCATTGTCAAATTTCAATAAAACAATAAAACTACGGTATAGATGTGTAATTTTTCTTTTCAAACAAATAGTTTTATATATCAGGAAATTGTATATTTAGTATACACCATGCACTGTTGGGTATTTAAATACCCATTTTCAAAAAATCAGGTGCGACGGGAACGTGTTTCGACATATCACTATAGGATTTTTTTATTGCACAAAGGAAACCTTAAACCATCTGAAAAGGTTCAACACTTTCTTTTTTTTCGATTGCTCAATAATTTACAGCACTCTTTTAGAGAATTTTCAGACAAAAAAAAACCCGATATTAACCGGTATGTAACTTGAGTTATACCAAGCAATAATTTTCTGTAGTATTTTTTTTTTTTCGTAGGCCCATCTTTCCCCTTTCCTACAAAAAAAAAAAATTGCGATATCTTTCATGTGGTTAACGCTAGAATTTTTTAAGTGTCAACGTTTTTACGGGTATTTAAATACCCAGTAGGCAAAAATGGGTTAACCAATTTCTCAAAGTTGAAAAAAATGCTATCAAATTTCATGACACAGTTTTTTTTTTTTTTGGCACAAAAGTGGTCTGGGGCATTTGCTATTTCTTGGCGAGGTTTTATTCGATTTTCAAATTTTATACCTGTATGAAAGGACAATTTAGTACTGATCCCGAATTATATAACAACTTGTTGGAAAAATTAGACTATAGAACAAAATTTTCGTAAAATATGAAAAATAAAAACATATTTTTCCCATTTTCAATCGCGTTGAGACACGACTAAATATTTTTTGATTGGCCCAAAACTTTGTATTTGTCAGTTTTTTTTTGCTATTCGCATATTTCTATTGGGGTGAGACCGAGAGTTTGAATACTTTTTTCCCTCCATATAATAGAGGGTCACCCTAGCGCTCATATTGCTTACTAGTCTTCGGAAATGGGCCACGATGATCCACGTGTACGGTCTTGAAAGGAATTGGATCGATATCACTAAAATTGTATTCTTTTTCTTTAGTACCACTACTGTGCTTGTTGATGCGCATTGAATACATGACTTTACGAACGATTTCACCAAGTTTCTCATGCGAGGGAACCACATTAATCGCTGTATCTTTTCCGTAATTCTATCCGTGGTCAAATGACCAAATTTCTCATGTGCATTTTGTGTAATTTTATATCGCATAAATTATTATATCTTTATCAGTTATTATATCAAAAAGGTCCAATTTTGGTACATCGTCTACTTCCCCATATTCCATATCGATTAATGTCTGAGTTGTCTTCACCATGACATCATTCTTACCCCTTTTTTCAACGTAAATATTCTGACCAACTAAAACATTTTCGTTTAATATGCCTTCTTCTGCCATTTAGAACTCTGATTCAAATATACCGTCAACTGCTTCGACTTCTACTCTGATAAAAGATCTTAGCGTATGTATACCACCACAAATTCCATTTATACGTATATAACACTGCATAAATTTACATGTGATATTTTCAGCAACCGGTTTGACGGATACGAATTCCGTAAATATGCATTTTACGGGTGAATAAATAATCATGCGATTCTATATTACGAACACTTAAATTTGGTTTGTCACAATTCTCAGGTTCATTTAGCCGGTGAATTTTTTGGCAGTCAATACAACGACATGACGTTGAAGATTCGGTCAATTCGACAGATAGTGACCTTCTTCACAACAGTTAAAACACTTATGATTTCTTCGCTTTTCAACAATTTCATACTTTACCTTTACGTTTTCTAAGCCGATCATCCTATTAAACGGTGTTTTATTGTTCTTAGATAGAACGTTTCGTAAAAACTCTCAAAATGTTTCACTCATCTCTTGCAGTGACGAGAATTGCAAAGCAGCTGTAGCAGATTGTAAATCGTAATATTAATCGTGCATAAGTTAGCAACGCCTGGTCGCTTAATTTCTATTTTCAACCAAGAGCAATAATTCTGAAACAAAATTCGATAATGGTCTCGTTCTTTTCCCTCTGTCTATGCACTCACCAAAATCTTCTATCAATTTTTCAAACATTATAAGGTACCATCCACCCACAACCTTGCCGACCCTTTTAACTTGCTATAATTGCCAAGATCACACTCTTTTCCTCCCATCTATATGCAGCAACAGCTGTGTTAATATGGCTAAAGAATTGTTCCGCACTTAACGATATATCATCCGTTGGGTTATATTCCCGAATTGTCTCTTTAATCTCCCTTACAAAATAGTTTCGGAATGAGCTTTCGATTCCATTATTGTTTATTCAACTAAGCACACAACTGCATTTTCAGTACTAGACCCTTGACTTGTATTCAAATTTATACTTTGATTCATGGTCACCATTAACTGCTGCAGTTAATTTGAATTTAAATAATTGGTTCTGATTTTATTTCCACATCTTCCGATCCGGGCTTCCGATAACGTTGAATTAATTCAGCTTTATTACCCGAATAATATTTAATGTTCAAAAAACTCAAATTTTTTGTAAGTGTTTGAAAATTTTTGTGGAAATTTTCAGCCAGATTTCATCGATATTTTACCTCATTAACGAACGGCTCGCTGCCCAGTGGTTATATTTAAAGGATAACTATCTGATTGCATCTAGGTTTGCAACATGAATAATATTGTATTTTTATATATTTTTTGTTATTTTGAAAAAAATATACCAATAAAACTTGTTTCTAAATATATCTGCTTTAGTCGGCTATAACAGCCATAACATGAACAACAAAAAAATATTTTTTTTTCAGTAGTTTTCTTACCTCTTCATTTAAATATCGGTACATATTCAACCGATTTTGACGATTTTAAACAACAACCTTCTTTTGATGTCAATTAATTGTTTTCAATAAAAGTTATGGCATCACCTGACTCATTGAATCGTGATCGTGAATTCCAGAGATGGACAGACGGACTCTGCATGTTGGTTTGATGGGTATAGTAAAATACATATTTGCGTGAATGCTATATATCGTTTGGATGGTCATTATGTAGTGTTACATATCGTTGAAAATAGCTCTAGCAATGCCTTTATATGGTGTACAAAAACCTTAATGGTTCCTGCTAACAAACTGAAAATTTTTTGAGACACTTATTTTTTCGATAAATTTTGTGTGTGTTAAATTTACAAAGTTGAAATATTTTTGTATGTACCCGCTAATGCTAAAAATACGGGTCACCACTTGTTCATGTTCTATAACGTATCGAAATTTTATTGCGATCAGCGAGTGCTTATTTGAGACATTCCCTGTAAGTGGAAAAGTATATGTAAAATGATTATTATAAGTGAAACTTCTACTTCTGCAATTTTTTTTCAAACATCTGCCATAATTGTGACCATAATTGGTAAACCCAAAAATTAACACAAAGTTTAAAACTTTAACTAGGACCGCGATATGGGACGTCACGAGGATCTATTTTCATAGGCTTTTAAATTTAGGGGCCTACAAATAACAATAATGAAATTGCTATAATGTTTTCGACAAATCGCCCAATAGAAGATATAGTACATATATTTTCATACCCAAATCTCTGCTGTGATTATTGGTTCAACATTATATAAACTTACGTAAAGATTTGAAGCCGAAAATCAAATATGTGAAGAACTTATAGAAGAATTTAAATTACTTTAAAAAACTTTGAATACTGTCTCAATTAATTTTGAGGAATGATCAATTTGGGCAATGCATTTGTCAGGTTTGTAGTACTTTCTTCGATATATGTGCTGAATGGTAATGCTCGTTTTTGTAAACAACTGAAAGAGAGTTTAGTGATTTTAGCAATATTTCATATTGTTCAACAATGAATTTGCATTAAATTTTGTTCGAAATTCGATCGGATCCAAAAATGAAGTCATTTTATTTAAAAAAGACTGCCGCACTATTTTTTTTCTATTATCGTGGTGTGGTTATGAATACCATTCGCCGCGCCAATTCTTTGGATTTGCACTATAATACACTCTACATTTATTTGTCGGGACCATTTCGTTCACTGTTTGACTTATGTCGATTCTTAGTCTCCGTATCCGCACCGACTCCCTCTGGCTATTCAATAAGCTCAAAAGACCACTCTGAGAATATCTTTTTAAATCGATTTGGGAGGTAAAGGTTGTGCTCTTTGGGAAACATTCCGGAAATCGGTTTTCGCAACGTTAATACAAGAGTATTGTATCGCCAAGGGATTACTTTGAAGGCGATGAAATTAATTTGGAGGAATAAATAAAGATATCATTCAGAATATGGAATATGTTAAAAAATTTATAATAATTATTTAGGATCCACAATGGACCAGCGTGATGCAAACTAGTAGCCGATATGTAATATTAACTGTGATTATCCTGTATAAAAGATTCTTGTTATAATTTAATTTGCAGCTCTATGGCTGGAAGAGGTTATATAAAAACTGTTATTAAATATTATATACCGTTTTTCTATTGCGAAATTTATTCCCCATATAAAGCTGCTCCCCAATTTTCAATTACATCTTTCAAAAAATAAAAATATTGCGAATATTTAGTTTATATAGGTTTTCACTAAATATAAAAAAAAAAGTTTTTTGAAAATTTTTGCCTCCATCTTCAAACAATGTTAATAAAAATGCAAATTAATTATAAAAATTGTTATTTAATATTTAAGTAGAAAAGGAAAATATATCCTAAACTCTAAATATATATATTGTTAAATTTCTTTTTAAATTAATCTAGTAACTAGTATAATAAAGAGGTAATGTGTGTTTATTTGTTTGTTTGTTTGTTTGTTTGTAGGGGGTAATCTCCGTAACTAGCCATCTGATCTTCCTGAAATTTTCACAGAGTCTTACTGCGGATATGGGAAATGCTATAGGCTATAATTTTTTTAAATATTTTTAGTGGGCGTGGCACCTCCCACACAAAGTAAATTTTTAATATCATATACATATATTGAGTATTATGATAGGGAGAGCTTTGCAAATTTGTGTGAGGTCACCTATTGTTAATATTATTAGCCACGCCGGAAATGGGCCGGATCGGAGAAATGGGCGTGGTACCTCCCATACAAGTAATAATTCAATGTTATATATCTCGAGTACTATGATAGAGAGAGTTTTTCAAATTTGTCTGACGTCACCTATTATTAATGTGAGAAGTCGGACAAAAAATGGGCAGTATCGGACCAATAGGCGTGGTACCTGCCATACAAATAAAATATATAATGCCATATATCTGGAGTACTGTTATAGTGAGAGTCTTGGGACTTTGTGTAAACCCATAAGTTATTCATATGATTAGTTAGACAACAAATGGGCGTGATCGGAGCAGTGGGCGTGGCACCGCCCGTACAAAGTAAATATATGATATCATATAACTGGTTTACTAAAAGAGGGAAGCTTTGGCACTTTGCAAGACACCATCAGATCTTAATATGAGTAGTCAGATAAAAAATTGGCGGGTTCACAACAATGGGCGTGGAACTCCCCATGCAAAGTAACTATTTAATGTTATATATTTGGAGTACTGTAAAAGAGAGAGCTTTATGGCTTTGCGTGAGCCCATAGGTTCTTTGTGTGATTAGTCGAACAAAAAAATGGGCGTGATCGAAGCAGTGGGTGTAGCACCGCCCATGTAAAGTAGATATCTAATATCATATAATTGGGAAAGGCTCGACATTTTGCACGAGTCCATCAGATATTAATGTGAGTAGTCCAATAAAAATTGGGCGGGATGGGATAAGTGGGCGTGGCACCTCCTATATCAAAAATATGATGTACTACGAAAGCAACAGTCTTTTGACAAGTACATTACTTATCAATGTGATTTGTCGTGCAAAATATATCCTCAAAATCAAAAATCGCCAAACCCAAAAATCGCGAAAAATAAATCGCCCAAAAACAAAAATCTTCAAAATCAAAAAGGGGCAAAATCAAAAATCGCTAAAAAATAAAAATTGCCAAGTGATATTTTAAGTTCAAAGCCAATAGTTGAGTGGTTCCAGATCTAATTTGGAAAATCCATGTCCTTCTCATGGGCAGCTACATGTACATCCAGGACAGGAACGCCGAAAAATCTGATAATTGTTGTACCGAATTAAAAAAAACAAAAAGCATTTTATATCAGCAAGTATCAAAATAAATGAATCTATATTAATGATCTATACTTAGCATAATAAAGAGGTAATGTGTTTGTTTGTTTGTAGGAGGTAATCTCCGTAACGACTTATCTGATCTTCCTGAAATTTTCACTGATTCTTACTGCGGATATCGGAAGTGCTACAGGCTGTATTTTTTTTAATATTTTTAGTGGGCGTGGCACCTCCCATTCAAAGTAAATTTTTAATATCATATATATAAAGTACTATGATAGAGAGAGCTTTGAAAATTTATCTTAGGTCATCTATTATTAACGTGAGTAGTCAGACAAAAAAATGGGCGGGATTGGACAAATGCGCATGGTACCCCTATACAAACTTAATATTAAATGTGATATATCTGAATTAATGTGTTAGTGAGAGCCTTGGGAATTGCGTGAGCCTTTTCGTAACAATTCGGAAGGGGGGGGAGGGGGAGGGTGTAGCGAAGTGCACCGGGTTACATCTAGTGCTAAATACAGAACCAGAATTGAATTGAATTGAAATATAAGTAACTTTACCAAATATTGGCACGATCGGTCTTTCGACCTAATCCACATTAAATATACCATCCAATATGAACTTCTTCATATATGCAGGCAAAAAAAATTATTTATTCCCTTTTTCTATATCGAATTAGCTAGACCTAAAACCCTTTCCCTAAACGCATGGTATAGGGTATCGTATAATCGGCACAGGCAGATTATAATTTTCTTACTTGTTTTTTTTTTTTAACAAATATTTCATAAAAAAGTATGTTTTTTTAATTTCATTTCTTTTTTTTTTTTTCATTGTATATGGACCACATATGTTATTCTGAACGGTGCCTCCTAACGGCTCTGACAGGCCCTGCCTTCAATAAAAGCTCGCATAAATATAAACAAACCAATGAATATCCTTCTGTATGATATGTTTGTATGAACGTTATTCATACACATGGCCGCAGATGAGCATGATAAATATTTTGGGTAGAATCCGTAAGCTAGGAAGTATATCTCGATTAGAATAAAGATGAGTTTTTTTATGATTCATTGAAACTGAAACTGAGCAGCATTGTAGTTTAAATAAACCTGTAGTTTTTAGAAAATGCCATAAAAACTGTGTAACACACTGGTGACATACAATATTTCCATTACTTACTTTCCTTTCTGTTACACTGCTTTTCTAAAGAAGAGAAAAGAAAACACATTTCTATATAACAAAATGCCTTATTCTTTTTCTGTGGTAGAAATTTTATGGTTTAGAGAAGATGGTAGTATTCTTTTGTTGTAGAAAAATATGCTTTATCCATTCTATTTTACTTCGTACTTCGATATTGAGGTTGAGCCTTTTTTATGATGTTTTTTTCTCTTTTTTTAAAAGAAAATGTTTTACAACTGTCTGATTGTATTAGATGAGGATAATGCTTTTGTCATATATGTGTGTAAGTATGTGCATTTGATTATTATTATTTTTTTTTTTACTTAGTTTGGTTTTACATTTTTTTTGTTTTTGTCTTTCTATGGTCCAATTTTAAAACATGTTGGAATGTTTTGTTACAAGTACTCACTACGAGTATGTATGAATGTGTGGTTTTTATAACTTATTGTCGCCAATGTTTATAGAAAGGAAAATAGCCGGTTACAAAAACTCAAAAAACTCAAAAAAATATAGAACCAAATTTGATTTTTATTGTCTGTCTGGACCGATATCCTATAATATCGTTTTGATAAAAAATCTAAGAGTTCATTAAAATCTTGAAAAGTTTGACGTTATTTACTTTTTGATGTGTAAATAACGCGCAGGGGCGTAAATTTTAAAAACAGCGTAACATGTGAGTCGTAAGTCAAAATGTGATTGTTTGGTGAAAAAATTATGATATTGTGATAACCTGTTTGAAAATTAAAAAGGAAAAATAAAAAATGAAAAAAAATTAAAAAATGAAAGATGAAAATTAAAAAAAAATTAAAAATGAGAAACGAAAAATGAAAAATTAAAAATTTAAAATGAAAAATCAAAAATGAAATATGAAAAAGGAAAAACAAAAAATGAAAAATAAAAAATGAAAAATAACAAATAAAAATGAAAAATGAAAAATGAAAAATGAAAAATGAAAAATGAAAAATGAAAAACGAAAAAATAAAAATGAAAAATAAAAAATGAAAAATTAAAAATTTAAAATGAAAAATCAAAAATGAAATATGAAAAATGAAAAACAAAAAATGAAAAATAAAAAATTAAAAATTAAAAATGAAAAATAAAAATGAAAAACGAAAAATTAAAACTGAATAATGAAAAACAAAAAAATAAAAAATGAAAAATAAAAAAATTAAAGATAAAAAATTAAAAATGAAAAACGAAAAATGAAGAATGAAAAAAAAATGAAAAATAAAAAATTAAGAATTAAAATGAAAAATGAAAATTAAAAAATGAAAAATGAAAAATAAAAAATTAAAAATATAAAATATAAAATATAAAATGAAAAATAAGAAATTAAAAATGAAAAATAAAAAACTAAAAAACTAATAAGGAAAAATGAATAATAAAAAAAATGAATAACAAAAAATTAAAACTAAAAAATTGAAAATAAAAAATTAAAAATAAAAAATGAAGCATGAAAAATAAGAAATGAAAAATGAAAAACTAAAATTAAAAATGAATAATGAACAACAAAAAATGAATAATGAAAAATAAAAAATGAAAAATCAAAAATGAAAAATAAAAAATGAAAAATGAAAAATAAAAAATGAAAAATAAAAAATTAAAATGAAAAATAAAAAAATTTAAATTGAAAAACGGAAAATGAAGAATGCAAAACAAAAATTAAAAATGAAAAATAAAAAATAGAGAATTAAAATGAAAAATTAAAAATAAAAAATGAAAAAATGAAAAATGAAAAAACAAATTAAAAATGAAAAATAAAAAAATTAAAAAACTAATAACAAGGAAAAATGAAAAATAAAAAAAATGAATAACAAAAAATTTAAACTAAAAAATTCAAAATAAAAAATTAAAAATGAAGCATGAAAAATAAGAAATGAAAAATGAAAAGCTAAAATTAAAAATGAATAATGAACAACAAAAAATTAATAATGAAAAATAAAAAATGAAAAATGAAAAATCAAAAATGAAAATTTAAAAATGAAAAACGAAAAACGAAAAACTTAAAAATTAACCTGTTAAAATAATAAATAATAAATATTTTTTTATTAACAGAGCCCCTGCAGTTGATTGCTATAAGTGATACGCTTTCTGTTTTATTTTAAGAAAGTGCTATTAAAAAAATCTTTAATTACTAGATGCTTTAACATCTTCCCTGCGATCGAACTCACATGATTTTTTTATTACCAAAATAGATAAATGAACTATAAGACACCATGTACCATGATTTTAGAAAATAATCATAAAACCGATTTGAGTGACGTTGTTACTACTGGTTAATGATAATATAGGTCAACCACAATTTACCCTTTCCTGGGAACCACGTCTTATAAATATACACTGTGGTGCAATTTTATAGAAGTCTGAACCTTTTCCTACAATTCTTACTTCTAAACAAATATATATATTTTTTTGTGTTACAGCGTAATTAAATATGCAATAATAACAAGTATGAAAATTATGGTAGCTCTGGACTGACTATACGATACCCTATATTATGCGTGTAGAGAATTGGGCGTATATCTGACTAATTGGATTTTTAAAATAAGCATAAACTTTGTCTAAGTGGAATTCTTGATGTGTAAACATATATGCGCTCAGAGGGTAAAATCTCGTTTGCAAATTTATTTTGCTGATTCAACAACCAACAGAAAGCGCCATGAATGTATAGCAAACAACTGCAACCATCAAGTATAACAACCATAGCAGTTGCTTGCTACACACAGATGGCGCTTACTGTTTGATTTTAATTGATGTGCAAATAGATATTTACACCTCTCCCCTGTGATTTGACTCACATAGTTTTTTATCACTTTTTTGCCTGCAGATCTAAAAAACTTCATATTGGATGCTTTATTTATAGGGGACTAAGTCAAAAAATGGACTTACCCGGACCATATTTGGTAAACACTTATTTTTTGCAAAAAAAAAAATATACAAACCAAACTTGAGGAAAATCTATGCAATATTTTTTATTCTTCTGATAGGTTTAAGTGAAGATCGGAAAGCTTTATATGGGGGCTATGAAAGTGATTCTGAGTCGATCGGTTTAACAAAAAATGGTAGTTACGAACATCAGCACAAAGTCATTATACCCTGAGCTAGGCTTACCAGATCGAAATCGGCAAAAAGTTTGTCATTTAGAATAAAAAGCTTAATTTTAAATTAACAAAAAAAAATTATAATTTTATTATTTTTTATAGAAATAAAATATCTTATTTTCGATCTTTATCAATTTAATGATTGAGTTTGAAATTGTTGAGGCTCAAGATCAAATGTTTTTACTTTAAATAAAGCAAAAGCATTAGGACATTTGTTTCAAAAATTGATCTATATTCTGCATGACAGGTTATACAGTCAGAATATAGATCAATTTTTGAAACAAATGTGCTAATGCTTTTGCTTTATTTAAAATAAAAACATTTGATCTTGAGCCTGAACAATTTCAAACTCAATCAAAAAAAATTATATATATATATATATGTATATGGTTTTAAATTTTTAAATTTTTACAGTGTTTTTTGGGATACACTTACTAAAATTTATTTTTAGTAAAGTAATTAAGAATAAATTCCGTTAACACATAAACAAACTGGCAATAAAAAGGTTAAAAATTTACATTTAAATCAGACTTTTCATTACCAAAAAAATTAATATTTACAGAATAATAATACAGACTCTTCGTTGCCTAACCTTTAAGTTGAAGGACAGCTAATTTCCAAACTTACTTACTTTGCATCATATATTTGGTGTTCTTAGGGCACGTACAATATATATTGACAATATCACAAATATCACAATATATATTGATCGTGTAGCACGCAGTATTGATGGACGCGATGATTTTCAACGCATTTTAGAATAGGAGGCCGTTCTATAATATGGATCGGGATCCAAACATCACAATATATAATTAATAGGCAATGCGATTTCTTCTGACCGATATAAAAACTTTAGTTACAAACCGATGTTGACTAAACATACCTCATTTGAAAGGTATTTCTTTTTAGCTGTCCACCATATTTGCAAATTTGCACCGTCTGGGACATTTTTTTTGAGTAATGCTCATTTATAGTTGCTACTAACACATACACAAAACACATACTGTGTGTGTGTTTATTGTAAATATCAAAAGCCCTATATTGCAACATTATTTATTATCAAACTCATTTATATATCTTCTGCGTGTTCAGCAAATAATTATAAAGAAATTTAATAAATTTTATTTAAAAAGAGATGAATTGTGAATTAGAGAAAATTGTTCAGCATACCTTTAGGCTCTTATAAATTTATTTATTAAATGAAATATAAATAGTATATATTAAACGTGTAACAGTGCCCTTAATAACAAATTTGATCAAAGTCGTAGCATCTGGTGTAAGTAAATACTGCTGAAAATTTCTAAAATTTTCACCATAGTTTTATCTGATTAGTAGTTTTGTCTTTATGAGATCAAGGGACATTCCATTTCTGTTTTTGGCGTATAAAATATTTAAAATGCTAAATGTTCTTTCGGATGTATTTTCATCACTCTAGGAAAAGCTTTGTTGTATTTTTGGATCATGGTCTTTAGTAATTCGTATCATATTTTGTGATCTTTTGCCCTTGGGTTTGTCCAGAAACCGGGGTCCTTCGTATTTAATTATAATATCATAATTTTCACATTGCAGTGAAATCATCGTTCTTTATTATCCATGTGGAATATTTAGTTGTTTGATTATATCTTTCACAAAAATTAGTATATCTTTTTTTTCGTTGGTCAGTCTCCCGTTGCTTTTTATGTTTATTAGCACACAGTACGGAATTTATTCTATTTATAAATTTTTATATTTTTGAACAAATGTATTTGAAACAAAAAAAAAATATTTTTGACTTACATCTCTTTTTTATTATTTTCTTTAAATGTTGCTACAAAACCACTATAATAAGCTGACGTTTTGGTTTTAAATACATTGTTAGTGTTAGGATAAAATACACTGTGTAACAAATTCAGGTTAGCAAAAGTTAGGTCGATTCTGAGAGGGAGGGGTTAAATCAGAGGCTAAATTAGAAGACCCGTATCGCGGCGTTCGTTTACGTTAGTTCGAATTTTTTTTTTTAATCGACCTTCGAACTTTGAGTCAAATGCCGATTTTCAGCATATTGTTTATATGGTTTTTTGCCAATAACTCGTCGACTAATTGATATTTTTTCAATCTGTAAAAGCCAAATTATTGGTAGAGACCTGTGCAATAACCAAATTTTTTTTAAAAATTGATTTAGAAAACTTTTGTGGTGCTTATGAACCAAAATGTTGGAAAAGTTATTTTTTTTCATGCTTTTTGAAAATATTTTCCACAAAACTAAGTCTTTTTGCTTTCTGTTTGATCTATAATATGCTTCTCAGTTTCTTAAATAAATTTCATTTGAAAAGAAAACTACCATAATACAAAACTTGCGTTTTCCAGCTTAATATTAATTTACTTCTAATTTTTTATGTACCTATTTTGTTCAGTGTTGGTTTTGAAGAAACATTGAAAAAGAAATTATAAAAATATGGAAAAAAATATATTTTTGAAATGTTAGTTATGAAAAGTTTTAAGTAAAACAAGTAAGAAAATTATAGTCGGTCTAGACCGACTATACGATACCCTATACCATGCGTTTAGAAACCCTATCTCTTAGGCCCAACTAACTGGACATAGAAAATAAGCAAAAACCAAATTTGAGTGGGATTTTTATTAATTTTTTTGGCTGCAAATATGAAAAAGTTCATATCGGATGTTATATCTATAAAGGGACTAGGTCCAAAAATGGACCGATCCTGATCATGTTTGGTAAAGTCTCTTGTATTTTGCAAAAATATGTACAAACAAAATTTGAGAAGAATCAGTGCAATATTTTTGTTTTTTAATTGATTTAAGTGAAGATCGGGAAGCAGCTCTATATGGGGTCAAAGGGATCATTTTTGGACTACTCATTAGTAGATGTAATGAACGCATACAAACCCAATTTGAGTAAGATCTATATGACAATTTGGATCTTATGGCAATTTATGTCGATTTCATATGGGTAATTTGTATGGGGGCTAGGTCTGAACATGGACCGATTCTCACCAATTTCAATAGCGTTCATCCGATGGCCGATGAAAGCTAACTTACCAAATTTCATCAAAATATATTCATATTTGCGACCTGTAGTTTGATTGCAAGCTTTACATGGACACACAGACGGACGGACGGCCGGACGGACATTGTTAAATCAACTCAGAAAGTGATTCTGATTCGATCGGTATAATTAAAGATGGGTCTAGGTCAAATATTTTTGGTTGTTACAAACAGCAGCACAAAGTCATTATACCCAAGGGTATAAAAATTAAATAAATTAAATTAATGATTTGGCCAGTTGCCGTTTAGCAGACGGCTGTGGATCAACATCATTGCTCTCTCTAATATCTTGGTCATCGTCATCATCATCAGAAAGGTTGACAATTTCGTCCAACAGATATTCTGGAATTTCATCTTTATCTTTCTCGTCTTCCTCTTCTTCAAAGGTGTTTTTATACCACCAGCAAATTTCAGCGAGTATTCCATCTGGAGATTTCTTTCCTCTGTACCTGAAACGAAAATAGTTTTCATTCGTTAACATGTTTAAATTGTGAACTCTGACAAATATATTAGAAAAATCTAGGAATTCAAAATATGCACACTCTATAGTTGCCTTATTTCAAATGGAAGCGCAGTTTGGCGATAACGTTCGCCTTGCTCATCAGATTCAGTTGGCAACTGTTGAGCGAGTTGATCAAGATGCTGATGCAACAGATGAATTTTGTACGACATATTAACCCCAATTTCATCGAAAGCTGCCAACATGTTTGTAACAGATTGCCTGTAGTTGTCTTTGCGTTTTTTACCTAAAAGTCCTTTAATGACTGCTTTCAATGCGAGCCATGCATTTAATTCTCGGTCTGTCAGAACTTGGTCAAAATTTTGACGACTCATTAGTTTCCGTATGTCGGGACCACTAACAACCTCTTCCTGAATTTTGGCATTACTCAGTCTTGGGAAAATGTCTCTTAAGCGGTTGAATACTGCTGGTCTTTTTGCGATACATTTCAAAAAATTTTTAGCAATGTCAAGTTTAATGTGGAGCAACGGCAACAAAATTTTCATTTCAGGAACAAGACTTTCGTGTATCCTATTGTCTTTAGACCATTTCCGTCCAATGCGACTGTTCCAGTTATGCTGTTTGTACTGGTTTCTTCCTTTAATACTTTCTCCGTATCGTGAATCCCAATCGCACAAAAAACACGGATATTTTGGACGACCAGATACTGTTAAGTCTGTGATCAATGAAACTATTTTGAGGTCGCAGCAAATGCGCCACTGGTGTTCGTTATATTTGACTACTTCCAGAATGTGTTTCAAATTATCGAAATTTTCACTAGTGACAGTGCTATACGCAATCAGAACAGAAGGCATTCTATCTGTCTTGTGCAAAAGCACAACTTTTAAGCTGATTAGTGAACTATCGATGAATAAACGCCAATCATCTTTTTTATAGGTTAACCCTATCGTCTCCATTAACTTTTCAATATCGTTGCAATAAGCGAAATTTTTTGCATCATTCACATTGAAGAACTTTTCTAACTCTTTTTGGCGTTTTCGATATGCTGTTACTTTGGTACCTTGCGCCAGCAAATTATTTCCTTTTAAAAATGAAGCCAGTAGTTCTGATTTTTTCAACACAAGTTTGCAACAATTCCATCCAATTGGTTTTGTGTGACTAGGATTGGGTCCTTTGATATTTCATAGGATGTACCTTCACCAGGGTTGTATTCTGAGAAGAAATCCATGGATGTAGCAGCGGCGGTTGTAGTACTGATATCTGTTTGAAGATCAATACTTCGGAATGTTAGGTGAGGAATGCTGTAGGAAAATGAAAATACACTCCCAAAAAATTTCATATAAAAAACTAAATATTTGTAACACAACATGTGCATATAGATGTGTATCAGTGATGCATTCACATTTTTGTTTACTTGCTGTACATGTAAAGAAACAACAACAAAAAAGTGTATGCATCCCTTATAAACAAACAAAACTATATAATTGTAAGTGATTACAGTAATGGCCCTTGTATTCAATACTTGATTTAAAAAAAGCACGAAAATACCTAATATTTTTTTAACTGTCTAATTAATTTTTAATTAAAATTTTTCAATTAAAATTTGAAATACAGCCTTGCTGTCTGTAATTATCGACAACCTTGGATATAGTATTTTATTTAGAACACGAGTGGAAGATAACAAAGGTTCGGTACAGCCGAATTTATAATTTATACTTGTTTCTTTATAGATAACTTTTTCCGATGACAAAAAGTTTAACTTATATGGCCAGGAAGGTTACAGTTCGCACTGGAGAGATTTACGTATTGAACTAGGATATCTTTCGAAAAGAAAGTATTATAGTAGGTCACTGATAGTTTGCGGTGGACTTTGCGGCGATCGTATACATAACTCTTCTCCAGACAAATGGCAAACACTTTTTTGAACGACAGCTTTAAAAAATTGTGATCTTCCAGCAAGATAATTTTGCTGTTCACTTCAGTAGGCAGACTCGCATGTGGTTACAGACACACAATGTAACTCAACTGCAATAGCCAACCTGTTCTCCTGATCGGAGTCTCATGGAAAACATCTGGGGAATCATGGTAGGCAAAATCGGTAGTGGCAATAAGCAATACCGTATGACTGAGAACCTCAAAGGCGAGTTAATTGAAGCTTGGCAGACTCTCACACATGATGTTCGTTTAAACCTTGGATATAGTAAGCCATAACGAATCTCTGAGCTCATCTCCTTTACTATAAGTTTAAAAATAATTTTAGTTTTTTATTTTAATTCTAACTAGCAGATTCAAGCCCTCGAAATTCGAGTGCAAATTCTAGGAAATTTCATTTTTTCGTTAGATGATGCAACCTTTTTCTCTCAGCGATGGCTGAGGCATCTATAATATTAATAGGCTAGGCGATTTCTTGTGACCTATGTTTTGTTCTATCGTTTAATCCCGATTTTAACCAAACGTATGTATATTATTTAAAACCTATTTCGTTTTAGCTATTCACCAGATTTACAGATTTTTATTTTTTTTTCCCTTTATTTTGAGTAAATTGCAAATAAAGCTGCTACTAACGCATACATAAAATTTCACATATTCTATGTGTGCTTTTATTAAATTTGTTAATGTGTTTGTTAATGAGTTTGTTATCTTCATTCACACTAATAATCAACCAAAAAAGTGTTGGTTTGTGAATTGGCAAAGTTGAAAATTAAAGTTGCCTAGAAATTCCACTCTAATTTCGAGCGCTGGAATCTGCCAGTTCTTTTTAAATCCCATTGATTGTAGATATTTATACCCTATACCAGTATGTGGTTTGGGTATAATGACTTTGTGCTGCTGTGTGTAACTACCAAAACTATTTGACCTACACCCATATTTTATTATACCGAAAGTGATTCTGAGTCGATTTAGCGATGTCCGTCCACCCGTCTGGGTGTCCATGTAAACATTGTAATCAAACTACAGGTCGCAAATATGAATATATTTTGATAAAATTTGGCATATGAGCTTCTGTCAGCGATGGGATGAACGCTGTTGAAATTGGCGAAATTCAGTTCATGTTCAGACGTAGTCCCCATACAAATGACCCCTATGAAATCCATTAAATTCCCATAAGTTCCAAATTGTCATATATGTCTCAGTCAAATAGGCTTTGTATGTGTTTATATATCTATTAATTAGTAGTCCAAAAATAATCCCTATAGGACAGTTGTTAGTCACAGGCCCGATATAGAGCTGCTTCCCGATCTTCACTTAAATCTATCAAAAAAAAAAATATTGCACAGATTTTTCTCAAATTTGGTTTGAATATTTTCTTTCAAAATATAAGTAACTTCACTAAATATGGTCAGGATTGGTCCATTTTTTGACCTCGTCCCCATATAAATATTGTAGCCGATATGAACTTTTTCATATCTGCAGCCAAAAAAATAATGCAACACAAATTTGGTTTATGCTTATTTTCTATATCCAATTAGTTGGACCGAGGAGATAGGGTCCGGAGACCATGGTATATAATTTTCTTACTTGCTTTTATTGTTCATTTGAATATCCCTATGGTGTATGAACGTTCGTATGTATTTTACGCTCCGAGCCAGATTTTGTTCTACATTCTTCATTCTTCACCAACTTAACCTTAACATCAATGAAAATTTTTATAAATCCCATCTTAAAATGGCTGAATTATTTAAATTTTAAATTAGAAAAGATTTTCTGGTATACTTCATTCAATGACTTCTTCTAAAGTATTGATCAGCTGACAATGTTTTTTTTTCTTTGGAATTTAGAACTATATGCTATGGATACTGTTCATATAAAAATTTTGTTGCCAACAAAACTTTCTTTTATAACGTTTCTACAATTTTCGATATTTAACTGACGTTAACGGTTAGCACTAAAATAGATTTAGTTTTGGAATCATCCCAAATATTGATATGATTCTTTTGAGATTGGTAAACTAAAAATATATGTTTTTCTAGACTGTCTATCACGTCTATCACCGCTGATTTTGTAACGCTGAAAGTATAGTTTTAATTGAAGCGAAAAAAACAATATTGTTTTAAATTTAAACAAAATCACAAAATCACGTAAAAACAAAATTTGAAAAACGTAAAAAACGGATCCCTAAATTCGGAAAACCTCGAAACCACAAAAACGCAAAATATGCATGTTCCATGAACGATTACATAAGCAGTGATTTAGCAAAGACAAATATATAACAGTGTTGTTTTCAACTCAGCTGAATACACCTGGAAAATAATGTATAGGGTATAACATTCATAAACTAAGCCTTCGCACTTATACAAATATTTATTACTCTTATCATACCAAAAGCGATATATAATATATAGGAGCCTATAGCGAGAATAGTTTAAAAGTATTTTTTTTTTTTTTTTGTGGTCAAAAAGTCATAAAAGTTTTCATATACTCATACAATTATATATTGTGACAATAGTATAGAACACAAAGTTATGTCGACAAATAGTTGTGGTTATGATGAATTTAAGAAATTCTCCACTTGAAAATTTTGTGTAATAACATTATTCTTCGAGTTTTTTATTTGAGTTTTGTTTTCTGTTTTGTTTTTATTAGCTTGCTAATAAATTATTATCTGTAGTGTAAATGCATCCGCTTTTTCACAAAGATGTTAAATTCGTTTTGTTGATTTTTTTTTATGATCATGTCATTTTTAAGGTTTTATTTGTTGTCCTTCTTCCGTTTCCGGCAGAAAGCTCATATTATACAATGTGTTTGTTTTTCGTAATGTTTATATGGTAAATTTTTTTGTATGGCTTTTTTAGTAGCTTGTCATTGTTTGTATTTTTTTCTGATATGGTTTCTTCTTTCTTTCATTTACACTTGTTTTTATGTATTTTTTTTTGTGCCCGCTTTTTTGTGTTTAATCTCTTTTATGCTTGTTGTGATATTCATACGACATTTTAAGCCATTTGGGCATTCTTGCTTTCTTTTTTTGTCATTTCAATTTATATTGTATTTTTTCGTTCTGGTTTAGAGCTCGTGTGAAAAGATAAATTTGAAATAAATAGATTTTTTTAGGATTATTATTTGTTTCAACGCCAAATTTTTTCTCAGTTAGCTTTATTTATGGTGTTCACACGATGAAAGTCAAATGAGAAATTCTGAATACTGTAGTCACAGAATTTTAATTAAGTATTTTTTATTACCCAACTTAGCAATGGAAGATGAACTAATTTTAAAACTTCTTTACAAAAAACTAAATATTAAATAGGATTACGATGACATGTTGGATGTGAATCTTATTAAGTGGAATACCCTATTTAGCACCTTTACTAAATATTTCATAAATTTGCATGTTTGAAAGCTAAAAAAATCTCTTTAATATTATTTAAAACAAGTAAGAAACATATATTTGGTCGAGACCAACTATACGATACCCTTCACCTTCACGAAACCCTTTCCCTAATTGGATATAGAAAATAAGCATTAATCAAATTTGACTGAGATTGGTTTTAATTTTTTTGCCTCCGGATATGAAAAAGTTTATACCAGGTCCTATATCTATATGGGGTCGAAAATCGGCCCGACCCTAACTAAGGCCATTTTTTTTTTTTTTTTGAAGAACATATACAAATCTGTACCATATTTTGGTTTTTCGATAGATTTAAGTGAAGATCGGGAAGCAACTTTATATGGGGGCTATGACTTATAATTGTTCTAAACGTTTGTTTTTGGACTACTGATTTATGGGTGCAATAACCACAAATATCCCAAATTTTCTAATGACGATAAACTGTATTTTATGGAAATTTAAGTTATCTCATAAGGATTATTGTATGGGGACTACGCCTGAACATGTAGCTACTTTCACCAATTTTAATTGCGTTCGTACTGCGGCCCATAGAAGCTTACATATCAACTTGAGTCCATATACATTATAATTAATTAATTAGTAATTAATTAACTAGTTAATTAATTAATAATTACTTTATAAACAAAATAAGCTGTGGATTTCTGTTCTAAAAGTCTGGAGTTAGATGGAAGTGTGGCCGTTTTTTAATTAAAACAAGTATGAAAATTATGGTCGGTCTAGACCGACTATACATTACCCTGCTATACGATATCATACATTTAGAAACCGCATCTTTTAGGTCGAACTGATTAGATATAGAAAATAAGCATAACCATTTTTTTGCGTTTATTGATTACTAATGAATTATAATGCACTATAATAAACAATAGTTAAAAAAATATATTTTTGGTATATACAGTGACCCTTGATAGAGTACTCTAGTATTATAAATATGGTAATAAATTTCTTTTATTGCAATGAAAAGTTTAAGAAAACATTGCTTCTGTAAGAAGGCTTAAAATGGGTCAAGAGTTAAAAACGAAAAATTTATTTTTTATTCCTATAACCACCAAAACTTTCTGGTTTTGGATTTAATATTCAAATTTGATAAGCTGCAGTCCACTGCTTTTAAATTTGCCCATCTCTAGTTATGGTAAAAGATGGGTATGCCATGTTCATTTTGTATTAATTGTTTTTTTTCAAGGAAAATAAAGGCTTCAGGAGGAACAAATCCCTCCGGTAAACTGCTAAAAATATATCCTTCATGTGTGTAATAAGGAGCCAATATACGATTATTATCAAGACATTGGGTACATCTTAATATATCTGTGGTTTTCTAGAATAACCGCGTATGTCATAAAATCAAAATGTTCAGGAGAGCCAAAAAAAAAAAACGTTCTATTTGAAATTATGGGCTCGATATAAAGTTTTTAAAGATTTTTATTTAGATATGGACAATAAATACTTTATATAAAATTTTGAGTCAAAAATCTTCAGAGGAATAGGTTCTAGAGAAGAACAAGAAAAACAATATGTAAACAAGTAAGAAAATTATAGTCGGTTTAGACCGACTATACGATACCCTATACCATGCGTTTAGAGACGCTATCTCTTAGGTCCAACTAATTGGATATAGAAAATAAACATAAACCAAATTTGAGTGGCACTTTTATTAATTTTTTTGGCTGCAGATATGAAAAAGTTCATATCGGATACTATATCTATATGGAGACTAGGTCCAAAAATGGTAAAGTTTCTTGTATTTTGCATAAATATACACAAACAAAATTTGAGATGAATCAGTGCAATATTTTTGTTTTTTTATAGATTCAATTGCAGTGTGTTTGTAATGAGGTTGCCTTTCATGATTTCATGAATATTAACTATAACATTATGTCATCTGAGCTATCAAATATTGATTGGGACTCTGTTTATTACATGCCTTCAGTAGATAGTCAGCTGGATTTTTTAGAAAATAACCTGTTGGAAGTATTTAGGAAATCCGTCGCAATCAAAATCGTTAAACGAAAGCTAAGGAAAAGCCATGGTTCAATGCAATCAGCCATTGATCGCAGAGATTTTGCTTACAAACGTTGGAAAACTTTCAAAATTCCCAATTTACATACTGAATATTGTAATGCACGTAGAGATGTGAATAGAATGATAAAAAGTGCGACATCAGAGTATTATTCTAGTCGTTTTTTTTTATCAGCTGTTGGATCCAAACAGACTTGGAAAGCTATAGTGAAATTGGTGTTGGCAAATCATCGTGTGTGGCTACCAGTGACATAGATGTAGAGAAAGTAAACGAGTCCTTTACAAATCTTCCCAATGTTCGTCCGAATACGAGCTTTTTTGACCACTGTCCAGCTATTTCTGGTAATTGTTTTAACTTTAACTGTGTAAATCAATCGGATGTTCTATGTAGTTGTCTCGCAATTAAATCAAATGCACTTGGGGTTGACAACATTCATCCAAAATTTCTGAAAGCTATTATTCCGCTAATGTTACCCTATAGCACGTACATCTTCAATAATATTATCGCTAAGAACGTTTATCCACAAAATTGGAAATATGCGAAAATCATACCCACCCCAAAATCAAACAAAGAATACCGACAAATTGCAATACTACCGTATTTGTCAAAAGTTTTTGAACATTTACTCCATGGTCAAATAAGTAATTACGTCAATAATAATGATTTGTTGACAAATAGGCAAACAGGTATTCGACCACAACACAGCTGCATATCCTTATTGATGTATCTGAAGAAATACGTAGCAAAATTGACGTTGGAAATATCTCGCTCCTTGTTCTTCTTGACCACTCCAAAGCATTTGATACTGTGGATCATGAAGTTCTCTGCCTGAAGTTGCTTAAATTGTTCAATTTTTCTCCTCTATCTACACGTTTAATGTTATCATATTTATCATCCCATCGCCAATCTGTATTTACAAACAATAAAATTGCCTGTTCTGAAAGGAGTTCCACAAGGATCAATACTGAGACCACTACTATTTTCAATTTACATCAACGATTTAGTGCGACATTTACAATATTGTAATGTCCACATGTATGCTGACGATGTACAACTCTATATAAGTAGTGATTTAAGCAACATAAACGATTGTTTGGAAAAACTAAACAGAGATCTGAAACACATTCATGACTGGGCAAATACAAACGGTTTGTTTCTTAATCCTATAAAGTCTAAGTGTTTAATAATAGCTAAGAAAACTTTGAAGTTACCTTTTGAGCCGATTGTAATGCTTAATGATCAAAAAATAGAAATTGTATTAACAGCCAAGAATCTTGGTATCACGTTTATTTCCTCTCTCTCATGGTGCGACCATATAAATGCCGCTACAGGGAAAACTTATATGGATGTGAAATATATGCAAGTTGCGATCTTAAAAGTCGAAAAAAACAAATATCAACGTATAATGCAATATAAAGATATGTTTTTAATTTAAGAAAATATGATCGTGTATCTCAATATTCCAAAAAAAACTATATGGGGTGACTCTTACTGATTTAATGAAAATAAGAACGCTATTACTGCTACACAAAATTATATATACACGTGCACCGCCTTACTTGTCCGAAAGATTACTTTTTACACGTTCAGCAAGATCGAACGATATCATACACTTAAGATATCGAAGCTTAATATCTGAGTGGCAGTTCTATATTAATTCAGTTCGTCTTTGGAACATGCTACACTCGTCCATTCAATTTATAAGCAACGCTCAGCAATTTAGGAAAGAACTATTTCAATTTCACTCATAATTTAATTAAATGTAATTAATTTCAGCTCTCATTTATATATTGTTTCTTTAAAAAAAAAACTTATTTCTTTTATATTTATATTTATTTATTTATATATCTTTTTAAATTAACCCATTATGCTTTATATGTATTAACCATTTTTTTTATTATTAATTTTTTATCTTTTTGGGTTTTATTTATTAAATTAATTTTTTTCTGTTATACTGTGTACTATTTATACACTGTGTATTTTTAAATGTACTTATTCATCATTACTTTGTAAAAATCCATTACTTTAATTATAAGATTGTAAATCTTGCAGTAATGGAAAAATAATGAAATAAATTAAATTAAATTAAAAAATTAAATTAAATTAAAATCGGCCTATGGCTAAGAGTTGTCCCATAGCGACCGTTTTTAGACTACTCATTAAGGGATGTTATAAATATATGCAAGCCCAATTTGACTAAGATCTATACGACAATTCGGATCTTATGGCAATTTATGTCGATTTCATGGGGGTTATTTGTATGGGGCTAGGTCTGAACATGGACCGATTTTCACCAATTTCAACAGCGTTCATGCCATGGCCGATGAAAGCTTATATACCAAGTTTCATCAAAATATATTGATAGTTGCTACCTGCAGTTTGATTAAAAGTTTACATGGACACACAGACGGACGGACGGACGGGTGGACGGACGGACGGACATCGCTAAATTGACTCCAAAAGTGATTCTGTGTCGATCGGTATAATAAAAGATGGGCCTGAGTCAAATATCGTTAGCTCGAAACTGACAAAAATGGACATACGCGGTTATTACTTCTAATAAGGGTAATTATAAAATTTTCTTGTAATATTAGCCTGGTTGTACAATTTGTTATTAGATACATATTTCATATAATTGCTTTCTGGAGATGTATAAAGCGATGTATATTAGGATGTCCCAAAAAAAATTATTTTTCGATTTTCATCGGTGCCTAAGCATTTTTTGAAAGCTTATAGGGCAAAGTATTTTCATGATTTTTTTCAGATTTTTCGGAAGAGGAAATTTTTCAGTTTTACTTATTACTTGGCCCATAACCACGATTTCCTGTGTTACAAAGTCAATATTTTAAAAGAAGGATGTCCAAGCTTTACTTTTCTTTATAGAAATCGTAAGTTTCGGTAATTTTTTTTCTGGGTACCCATAATGACATTTATTCGTAAATTTTGCATAAATTTTAAAAGTAATGCTTTGTAACCTTTAAAATTTCTATCAAAGTTAAAAAAACTAATGACGCAGTTTAAAATCTAGGTAAAGGCTGAGTCATTTAGAAAAAAAATTATCAAATTTCCGCTTACTGTTCCAATGTTATACCCTTTTTACGCTTTGTAGCCTTTTTGTGAAATTAAAAATATTCTAAGGTGTTTTTGCCAATTATGCATCGGATTTGTTTTAATGTTAGTTTTTATTTTTTCTTTTCAAATATTAAATATGGGTGGTTCTGTTGCAATGTTGCTTACTTCTCATACCAAAAATAAATTAAAAAATTATGTTTTTTTTGCTTTGCAGTTATTTATTAGAGCTTTTGCGATGTAGTTCTATGCCCTGCAATAAATACCACGTGCAATCGCTGAAATTTATTCTTTGCTTCACTGAAGGATTTGTTGTTATGCCATTTTTCCGGATCTGGTTGTAAAAAATCAACAGATATGTTGCAGGCTTCAAAAAAGGCTAGGCTAGCTTCGGATATTAAATCTTGAACTTGTTTATTTTTAAGCATGTTTTCGGATAATACTGCTTTTCTAAATTCTTTGCCGTTACTTGGTACGTGTAAATTTCGGACCATTAAACGCAACGTTTTGGTGTCGATACGTTCATCAAAAAACGTTGAAGCAGCCAACTTCGGGGATAGGTACCACTGGTGCCCCAGAAAAGTTTTCAACGTGGCGCGTGACTTATGTAATTTCTTAATTGAAACACTATATTTGTTTTTTCATCTTTTGAATTAAATTAATAATTCTTTATTATTCGAAGGTCAAATTATAACTAAACTTAAAATAACATATATGAGAATAATTTAGTTATTGAAACAAACGATTAAAACTAGTTTTGTTTTATTGTAATATTTAAAGATTTGCAAATTAACAAAAGAATATTAAAAGAATGTAATTTGAGATAAAAAGAAATAGAATAATGAAATTATATTATACTAGCTGAACCCGGTGTACTTCGCTACCCTCATCGTTATAAAATAAAACAAAATAAAAAAAAATATTTATACATTAACAAAATATTATTTATTTAATTTTGAATTAATTATTGCAATGTTTTAGGATGTAGGTACAATATTTTTAGTTTGTCCATCTGGAGCATAAACATATAAGTCGGTGGGTTTCCCTACACGTGAGCATGCAACATAAAGCTGTCTATGCGAGAAACATGGATTTGCCAAATTTAAGCCGTAAACTTGAAGAGATTGACCTTGAGCTTTGTTAACAGTCATCGCAAACGCTAATCGAGCAGGAAACTGTAATCGTTTGAAGTCGAATGGTAAATCAGTTGGGATCATTGGAATGCGTGGCAAAAGTACATCTGTTCCTTTATATTTTCCTGTTATAATGGTCGCTTCTATTAAATTATTTAGCATTTTTTTAATGCAAGTCGAGTGCCATTGCAAAGCCGTGGTGGATCGACATTGCGCAGTAAAATAATGGGCACTCCAATTTTGAGCTCTAGCACATGTGGTGGAAAGCCTGGCACATCAATAATCGAAAATAACAAATTTTGTGTAGTGAGTGAAAGTTTCACACTGCGAAAGTTTAAGGAAGAATGGTGTACAGGTCTGGCTTCCTACAAATCGGAAACAAAGCGACGTGGCCCGCCGATTTTTGCATGGAATGTATACCTATTTAAGAAAACACCTTATTAAGCAAATCAATCCATGCCAAATATTGAGTTATATGGGCGGGGCCTCGCCCCTTTGTCCACTAATAACTTTATATAGTCAAGGGCTTAATAGAAGTTATTATGGATTTTAATTTTTCTAAAAAGGGCGTGGTCCCGCCCAGTTTTTTTGTAGTACTATTTCTATTAATTTCAATACGATATATACCAAATATCATCGCCGTAGGTTAACAATGGTCGATATATGACGATTTTAAATTTTGGGTTATATGGGCGGGACCACACCCCTTTGCCCACAAACAGCTTTGTGTAGTTAAGGGCTAAGTATTTCGCAAAAATATCCTTTTGTGAAAATTTCATGACGATCCTTCCAGTAGTTTAGAAGATATTACGATTTTTTTTTTCTAAAAAGGGGCGTGGTCCCGCCCACTTTTCTTCTGGTGTGTATTTCTATTCATGCCAATACCATATGTACCAAATATGACGGCTGTATGTCAAAAAATTCCCGAGATATGACGATTTAAAGTTTTGGGTTATATGGGCGTGGCACCCCTCTTTTGTCTAATCAAAAACTTATATAGCCTATTATTCCTTCCAGAGTCACGGTAACACGCTATGAAAACTTCAGGAAGATCGGTTCAGGGGTTTGGCCTCCTATAAAGCAGAAACAAACACACATTCATTTTTATATATATAGATTGAGAGCAGATTAATTATAATTTAAGGCAAAATGGGGCGAAAAATGGGGATTTGATAATAAAAAAATGTACGGCTACCTTACCTGTGGATAAAAAGTGTATAAAACTTTAGGTAAATACATATTACAAAAAAAGTATTTTGTATAGCAAACGTTGTTAGTGGTATAAGTAAGTATCTGAATTAAAAAAGGGGGCGGTGAAGTGGGCGTGGTTCATAGTTATATGGCGACGTCAACAGTATTAAGACCAATATACTACCAAATAAAAAAAAATCCGTTGGCAGGAACAAATTTGTACAGAGAACAAAGAGTTTAAAACTTTCAAAAATATTTGGCGTGAAAAGGGGCATGAAAGGGGGCGGGGCGTAAGAAATGTTTATTTCTACCTCGCCTGGAGTATAATGTGTATACAATTTGAAGTAAATCTGTTAAAAACTATATGGGAGCAATTACATAATTTTATAAAAGTAAAAAAAAAGTACCTTATTAACCATGCCAGAGTCCCAGTTAAATGCTGTGAAAATCTCAGCATAAGGTACAAACGAACAAATAAACAAATAAACAAACACACATTCAATTTTATATATATAGAAGAAGAAGATAGCGGAAAGTATATTCGTAACTCGTGCGATTGATTCGTTAAAGCTTTTATAGTTATCCAATTGCTTCAATAAACTTAAATCATTGAGAGGAGCGTATGTAAGGCACTGGCATATGTACCAATTTTTGATGTATGTTCTCAAAATAATATTTTTATTGCTGGCTCATATTCTGAATCATTATCATCTTCGTCATCATCGCTATTAATGCTGCAGCTGTCTATGTTTGCAACAGATGCCAATTTTATCTTCCGGACCTGCTTTGAGCTTTTAGATTTTGGGGAAGGACGAATTATTGTGCTGAATACGCACCTTAAGTTGTGCATGAAGTTTTTTGTTTTTCAATTTGTCGTTTACTTTTCGAAGATTTATTCCTATGTAACGATAACCACTTTGAGTGCAATTTTATTACATCGCTGGCAATGTGTTGAACCTTTTGATTCGTTTCACACAAATCCTTCAAATTGTTTGCAATTTTTCTGGCGCTTTTTAATATCGTGTGTTTTCCGACCAAATATAATTTGAAAAATCGTTGCAGTATTTGCATTTTTGTTGGCGGTTCAGCAGGATCAAAGGCATCAATCATTTTGCCCACAAGCCACACACTTCTTGTCTTCAACTAAGCCTTATCTATTTTTAAAAGCTTTTTCACTATTTTAAAAATTACACACTTTATACTATCACTTGAAAAATAACAATGACAAACAAATGTTAAAAAACAAATTTATATATTAATTTTTTTAAAAATTTGCCTGATGCAGCAATAAAATTATTGGAAAATTTACAATGATTTTCTTAAAATTATATATAAAAAAAAAACTACCTGTGTCATTAAGAATGCCTTCTTCAGTCTTAAAGAGGGAAATCCCAATAACATTTTAAGGAGCAAATCAGTTGAATAAAATATACCTGATCCATTCCACTTTTTAATTCTATGATGACATATATATACCTGAAGTACTTCACTTGTTAAATTCTGTAATGATGTAAATTAAACCGCATGTGGTTACTACAGCATTAAAACTTCTTTTTTTTTTTGTTTAGTGTACCAGTTAAACATGAATTGTTACCTAAAACCATATATGACCTTCTCCGAGAAAAGGGACCTAGTGTGTCAAAAAACGGGTTGTGTCTAAAACGGTGGATTCTGGTACCTAAGAGGGTGTAGAAACTTTAAATGCGTTTTTTTCTCAAAACTTAATTTTCACACACTAGGTCCCTTTTCTCGGAGAAGGTCGCATATAATAAAATTTATTGTTCACTTGTTTACCTTTCTATTTTTTTCCAGGAGGAACGCTAAAACAATTTTTTTAACAACATTATCAAATCACCTCGTAAAAAGCTGTTTCAGAGCCTATAAAGGACAAAGAAACATTTTTTGTATTTTATATATATAGATTTATAAATATTCGCGCGATTTGTTATAAATCTTAGAAAAACTTTTTGCACACATAAAATGTTTGTACTTTTCTTTTTTTTTTTTTTAATGAAGGCCAAGGTCTAAGCTAAACACGCTGCTTTTATACCGAATATGTTGGGAGCTGATTTCAATATGGTTTCTATTAGCTTGACCTTACAAACATCATGTGGACTTTGCATTCTTTGAGAACAAAGTTTCCTATCAATGGTTAAATTATCTTGATACTTTATAATAACATTGAATATAGTTTGACGGCAAACCTTTGATTCTTTGACCGATTTTTTGTATGACCAAATTGGAATTCGTTGAAAATATTTAGCACGTACTTTTATTCAGTCACTCATTTTAATCAAATTAGCGACAAATGAACAGTAGGGTGGCCTTCATTATATGGAGGGAAAAAAAAGTGTTCAAACTCTCGGTCAAACCCCCTAGAAATATGCGAATAGAGAAAAAAACTGAGATATACAAAGTTTTGGGCCAATCAAAAAACATTTAGTCTTGCCTCAACGCGATTGAAAATTTCAAGTGTGTTTATATGGGGGAAAATATGACTTTTTTTCAGATTTTGCGCAAATTTCTGTCCACATTTTAATTTTCCCGACAAGTTGTTATATAATTCGGGATCAGCATTAAGTTATCCTTTTAAAAAGCTACAAAGCTGCAAAATCGAATAAAACATCGCCAAGAAATAGCAAATGCCCCAGACCACTTTTATGCTAAAAAAAAACTAGCTCATGATATTTGATGCAATTTTTTTCAACTTTAAGAAATTGATTAAAGCCATAATTTCTTTTTGGTCTCTAGACTTATAAGGACTCAGATCTGAAGTATTGTTTTATTAACACGTTGGTAATCTATTGCTCATTGAGACCGAAAATGGGAAATTTTTTTGATAAAATTTTGAAAACACCTTTTTTAAGTTTTAAAAAATTTTCTTAAACAAAATTTAAAAAACTGGATCTAAAACTTTAGGGTTTTGTTAAACACATATCACAGAGTAACTGTGTGAATTTTTAAGTATTTCGAGAAAAATGGGATTTTAGTAAAATATTCAAAATACTTTGTATCAAAAATTCATCATTTTTCTACTTTTAAATATTAATAGGTTAGGGGTTGGGAAAAAAATAATATGATCTCATTAACCCTTTTGGATTGGGGTCACATATGACCCCAAGCTAATAAAGACATTTTATTCAAAAAATTCAAATATTTTGTAAGTGCTGTTGAATTTTTAGTTGCAATGCTTAAAATATAATAACAAAATGAGTAGAACTTCCATTCCTTAAATTTGGGATAAATCCGAGAACGTTAACCCATTATTTGCCAAGGCCAGCTTTGGATTTTAAGATATTTTTAAATAAAAATAACCGAAAACTATATTTTCTATTAAACTCGATGAAACCACTATTTAGAATTTAAGAAACATAATTCGATTAATTTTTATTTATTTAACCCTCGGTGCTCCTGGTATCAAAATAATCCATTGTGGTATATATTTGGTCCAATTATCTGCTTATTGCTCGCGAATATAAATTAAAACAACTTTTAACCAACTTTGTTATAAAATTATTTTATGTATAAAAACTGTCTATATGTTTTTAGATACAATAAGAGGACCCACAAATAACCCAAAGGTAATAAAAAATAATTTATTCAAAAGAATATGATATCTAAAATTAATTCTATTTATTTTGGTGTATTTAAGGATAATTTAGTTGCGATTCAAATTGTTTTCTGTAATCACTTACGACTTGCAATAAGAATTGATTTTCTTTAATTTTATATTATTATATTAATTTTATATTTCATATTCCTTTGAATAAATTGTCTTTTATTAGTTATTTGTGGGTCTTCTTATTGTTTTTAGAAAAATATAGATAGTTTTTATTCATAAAATAAATTTATAACAAAATTGATTAAAAGTTGTTTTAATTTATATTCGCGATCAATAAGCAGATAATTGCAGCAAATGTATGTATATCACAATGGATTATTTTGATGCTAGGAGCACTGAAGGGTTAAATAACTAAAAATTCTAAATAGTGGTTTCATCGAGTTTTATAGAAAAACTCGTTTTCGGTAATTTTTATTGAAAAATATCTTAAAATACAAAGCTGGCCTTGGCAAATAATGGGTTAACGATCTCGGATTTATCCCAAATTTTAGGAGCGGATGTTCGTCTCATTTTGTTATTATATTTTAAGCATCGCAACTAAAAATTCAGCAGCACTTACAAAATATTTGAATTTTTGGAATAAATTGTCTTTTATTAGCTTGGGGTCATATGTGACCCCAATTACAAAGGGTTAATGGGGTCATATTATTTTTTTCCGAAACCCTAGGCTAAAATAAAATATACCATTTAAAAGTAGAATAATTACGAATTTTAAATACAAAGTATTTAGAAAGAGTTCATTTTCAGAATATTTTACTAAAATCCCATTTTTCTCGAAATCCGCAAAAATAAAATCCTTGTCAAAAAAATTCCGGAACAGGGATTTACTTCAGAATTCACACAATTAATTTGCGACATGTGTTTAACAAAACCCTAAAGTTTCAGATCCAGTTTTTTAAATTTTGTTTAAGAAAATTTTTTAAAACTTAAAAAAGGAGTTTTCAAAATTTTATCAAACAAATTTCCCATTTTCGGTCTCAATGCGCAATAGGTTACCAACGTGGTAATAATACTATACTTCACATCTGAGTCCTTATAGGTATAGAGACCAAAAAGAAATTATGGATTTAGTCAATTTCTCAAAGTTGAAAAAATGCCATCAAATTTCATGAGCTAGTTTTTTTTTAGCACAAAAGGGGTCTGGGGCATTTGCTATTTCTTGGCGATGTTTTATTCGATTTTGAAATTTTGTAGCTTTTTGAAAGGACAATTTAATACTGATCCCGAATTATGTAACAGCTTGTCGGAAAAATTAAACTATAGAACGAAATTTGCGCAAAATCTGAAAAAAAATTCATATTTTCCCCATATAAATACACTTGAAATTTTCAATCGCGTTGAGGCATGACTAAATGTTTTTTGATTGGCCCAAAACTTTGTATTTCTCAGTTTTTTTGCTATTTGCATATTTCTAGGGAGTTTGACCGAGAGTTTGAACACTTTTTTTATTAAGGGCCACCGTAATGGACAGGATTGTCATTAAACATATAACTGATATATTTTTCATAATAACTGGCATATTTTAACAAGTGACTTCATTAAGAAACAATATAAATAATGCTTGCGGGAAAGTTAGAGGATCTCACTCCTTAGCTTGTTGTCGTAACTGGTTTATATTTCCTATCAATTGTTTTGCACTATATTCAACCTCCCCATAAGATGATAAAAATAAAGACACACTTAACATTCGTGCAATTATTGTTTACATAATTAATAAAAATTTAATTCATTTGTGAATTGTTTTTCAAATATCCTTTTATTAGCTTATGTGTATTTAGTTTAACAAATTACACGCACTGTGCTATATTTATTCCTTTACAAAAACTTCATGGTCTTCTTTTCCATAGTACCGAAAAATATTAAAAACGCCTACGACCATTATTGCTATCGAATTACGACTATGGCAGCCGTAACCAGGCTGATTATTTTTATTTACATTTTATTGATTTGCGCAATTTTATTTTCTGTAGTGAAAATAAAAGATTAATTTATCAATGCCACATGAAAAATTTAATCATTATAATTAAAACAGAAATTTTAAAGTTTTTTAAAGAAAAAATTATGATCGCGTGTTGCGTACGAATTGTAACATCTAAGGCAGGAAAGTAAATTTTGCAACAGAAGCTATATATATACGAGATAAGAAATTTGCCCTTTCACTGTTCACGTTGCTAATTTAGTACAATCATTTTCAAAGTGATGATCCAAATAAATTATTTTGTATAACTATATATATTCCTGCTCTGCTGTGTCGTCTTTGCAAAAATATTTCTTCTTTTTTTGGTCATTCATAGTAGTAGTTATAGCAACGATTTACGATTTACGATGTTGTCGAGTTGATCGTTATTCTCTCCTGCACTGCGACCAAGTAGATCTATTGTGCACCCTATTTCAGATTCTTGTTCTCTCCTGTTTTATTAGTTCATTACAGCGTTTAGGAACTTGATGATATCCTTTACCGCCAATGTTTTGTATGCCTCCTTCCTGATTTCAGATTCGTCAAAAAGATTGTGCCTTAGATATGCAAACGCTGAACACTTTGCCAGTATATGCTCCATGGTTTCATCATCCTCCAGGCACTATCTGCACGTTTCATTTCCAGCCAAATGCATTTTGTATAGGATGTTGTTGCACGTATAATGTCCTGTGAGTGCCACATAGGAGTCTTAGATTGGATTTGTTCAATATTAGGGCATCTCTGCTGCTTTTTTCGCTTCGATGCAAGAAATTTTTTGAGTGTTGAAGTAGCAAATGTCCATTCCAATACTCCAATGATTTGTCTTTAATCCACCTGTCGATTTTCTCGGTTATGTCTTTTCTCATGAATCCGAATTGGGGGTTTGGACTAATAAATGGTCTTTCCGCTCCTCGTCTTGCCTGTTCATCGGCTTTCTCATTTCCTTCATACCCTTTGTGACCTGGTACCCATATAAGCGTCACTTTATTAAGTTCAGCCAGTTTATTTAGGGCTCTATCGCTTTCGAGTACGGAGTTATGGTGGTATACCGATTTGTCCATAGCAGCCTGGCTATCTGGCATTTGATTTTTCTTCATCCTTATCAGGTTTCTTCCCAATAGCTTAGCAGTAGCAGCATTTAGTGCATATAGTTCCGCTGTAAACATTTGGATTCATTACATAGGGGGATATGGAGTTTGCACCTTGGTCTGTAAACCCTTGCTCCTACTCCTTCTGTTGTTTTAGATCTGTCAGTGTACCACTTCTGGGCATCTTCATGCAGCCATGTAGGGTTAGATTTCCACTCGAATATGCTCGGTATATGAACAGTTAGTTCTTTTTAAGTTCCAAAACCAGATCTATCTGATCACTACATAGAGTCATATCATTGATGATTTTGGGTTTATCAAGGATCTTCAGGTGTCCCATATGATCGCCTTCCTTAAATTTGTATAGTCTGTGAAGCTTGTTTAAAAGCTTCTCCTTGGATCGATAAGTGCAGCGGAGTGAAATTTTGGATAACTTCCATAGCTGCCGTAGGAGTTGTTCTCATTGCTCCCGTAATGTTTAAACATGCCAATCACTGTATTTTGGGTAATTTTAAACGTGCTACATTCTGGTTTGTCTTCTCCCACTAGTTAACTGAGCCATATAAAATACCCGGAGGGATCATCTGTTTATATATCCACCATGATATTTTAGGGTTTAGACCCCACGATCTGCCTAGAAGTTTGTTTGCTGGCCCATATTGACTTTATAGCCTTATTTGATATCGACTCTAGATGGGGATTCCAGTTGAGTGTTCTATCAAGTAATATACCCAGATATTTTACCTCCTCCTTGAGCTGGACCTCCGTGTTCCTTATGTGAAGTGATGGATATAAAGATTCCTTCTTCTAGGGACCGGGATAATTGTGACTTTATTGGGATTTATGGAAAGTCCCTCATCTTCGCACCATTCCCATGTAATCCTTAGGCTTCTTGCATTTGTTCCCCAATTGTCTGGTGATGTGTTCCACCTATAAACACTGTGATGTCATCCGTATAACCCACAGTGGTAAAACCATTATTGTTTAGTTTTGCAATGAGGTCATCCACCAAGATTGACCACAGTAATGGGGAAGTACGCCTCCCTGAGGGCATCCTTTTATAATTCTAATCCTTCTCTCTTTATCTCCAAGATTAGCCACTATTTGTCTCCTAGAGAGCAACTTTTTTTATCCACCCTGTCACAATTGGGTCCGAGTCCAATCTGATCAGTGCTCCTTCCATAGATTGAAAGCTGGCATTGTCAAAAGTGCCTTCTATGTCCATAAAGGAACATAAGGCTACTCCCTTCAACTCCAGTGTTTTTTCAATCATTGCAGTTAATTTGTGGACAGCTTTGATCATTGATTTACTTTTTGATAGACAAATTGAAGATTACGTAGCGGTCTACTTTTTAGAAATTCATTGCGAATACATAGATCGATCACCTTCGCCATAGTCTTCAGCATGAAGGATGAGAGACTGATTGGTCTATATGATTTCGGATTTATCAACAGGTTTATTTTCTCCCTTGGGAAGGAATGCAACCTTCACTATTGTACACTTAACTGGAATGTAACTAAGCGCAAGACTGGCCCTGAAGATATGAACCAGTTTTCTTTAAGCGAATCCGGACAATTTATTAGTAGGGCTGGGAAAATCCCATCTGGTCCAGGTGATTTGTATGGTCTAATTTCCCTGTTATACTTAATAAGGGCAGTTCTATGGCGTATCCAGTCACCACTACTTTTAGCCCTATTAACTTCCTGCCTAGCTACCTTCCTAAGTTCTTCAAGTGTTTTATTCCACCATCTGAAGATCCAGAGGATCCAAACTTTGCCTCAAGTTCAGATTTATACCTGTCCCAGTCTGTGGCCTTCGGGAATCTATACCAAATTTTTTGTACTAACCTAAACTTTATCTCAAAGAGAATATCTTTATGGTCCGAAAACGAGGTTTCATTTGAAACTCTCCAGTTCGTGATCATGTTCTGTATATTGCATGTTGTCAGAGTTAGGTTAATAACCTCCTGCCTGATCGCATTTTGGAAAGTGCCCCTGTTCACTATTGCTATATTGTTTGTTAAGATAAAATCTAAAAGTGACTCAACTCTTTTTTTGGTGTCCGAGCTGCCCCATACCTTGTTGTGGGCGTTTGCATCGCAACCAATTATCAGGCTCTAGCTGCTACTTCTACAATACTCCACTAGCGCGTTCATTTTTACCATTGGTGCTTCTGGCTGATCTCCCGGGAAGTAGGCAGAGGATAATACTACCTCCGTACTCCCATTTGTCCTGCCTCTATCATGATGGTCACCATGTCACCATCCGTGAATTCTGAAATTTAAACAGAGTTAATGTTTTCGTCTAATACTATGGCGGCCCCTGGCCTTTCCGAGTTCATATCATAGATTAACTTATATTTTTTAATGTTAAGCCCACATATCTTACCCGACCTAATCCAGGACTCTTGAATCAGGCCAATATTGTAGGTGTTTTTGGCAAACCCTCTGCTAATATCTGCCGATGCCGCCTTAGCGTGTTGAAGATTTACCTGAACACACTTCATTTTGACATATTTTTTGTTGTTGTTGTTGATGTTGTTGTTGATTCAGAAGTGGCTGGTTTTACTGGCAACTTATCACCTTCAACTGATCCATCTTCTTTAGTCTCGGAGGCTGCCATTTCCTCATCTTTATCTCCGGCTTCCTTGAGGTTCAATTGGATCTGTCCAAATCTATAGGTTATTTGGCCCTTATTCACCTCCAATTTTGCCGCTGAGATTTGGTCAATGGATACTACCAATATAGCGTTAGTTCCCTTGTTCGAACTTCGAAGCAACCTCCATGCCTCAACCTTGATCCCATCGTTCTGCTTTTGAACAAAGGATAGGATCCTTTCTGTTTCCATATTAACAGCGTTGGGGAAATAACCAACAGCAACTTTAGGGTGAGGAACTTTCGATTCCTCCATTGCCAATAAATCTGCTATTGCCAATGGTTTTTTATCCACTCAGCTGTGTCGCCGTTTTTACAGTGTAGGGTTAAGAAACCGGCCTTTTAAGTACTATTTATGAATTGAGGTGCGATCTCATTCTCCTCTAGCACTTTATCCATGATGGCGTTTTGGATTTCGTCCATTTGGTTTGTTGTGAAGACAGTGTTGGGGAAGTCCTTTGCTAGTATAGCAATTTTTTGTCCAGTGAGCACATCTTTAAAGAAAGATTTATTCTGAACTTTTTGCTTTTGGATGGATTTGGCCAAGGGGTTGTCCTTCGTCGGTTCTTCCCGCTGGCGCTTTTTTAGTTCGCTTCAGGAGGTGTTCTCTCTGAGAATGTCTGGCTCTTGTGATCTGCTATTTTTTCTTCTTCTAATGGATCAAGGGTTTTGACTCGGGCTCGATCTCTATCAAGTCCTTGCCGAATAAGGAAATTCATCGTTTTCCTAGCAGCACCACTTGATATTTCTTTCTTATCAGTTTTATTGACGTTTAATTTTTCAATTTTAGTTATAGCAAACTGGACTATCAGTATTGAATATTTTCTTCATCCAAGAAAATTAACTTAAGAAATTTGCTCGACATGTCATCTAATCATTCACAAATTACAAATGCTGTGACTATAGATTTTCATAAAGATGTTCTCTTCTAGTTTTCGTCGAACCAAAAATTTTTAAAACTCGAAGAAAATGTCTTCCTTTAGCACACGGCTGAGATGTTAGAGGGCAATCCTTTTGTTTGGCTCTATCTTGAAGATTTTCTAATGCTCCCAAATAAATAGCTGTAAGTATCATATCTGCCTTTTTGAATTTGTTCTGCTATTTGCAAAAAATTTAGTGCTTTGGACTTAAAAGGGTATTTCTTTTGGGAGGTGCTTAAATTTTTTCGCGCCTTAGTTTTATTGTACAAAAGCTGATGAGATGAAATTTTATGTGATCTCTAAAATTAAAAACTGTATTCCTGAGGATATTAGTATTTACAAAATGAATTCCTGAATACCTATTTGAACAAATCGTAGATGCCAATGTTTGGCCTAAAAACGCATTAATACGTGAATTTATATATAGAGAAGAAGATAATGCTCGGCTTCCCAAATCCGCTGATCAAAATCCAAAAAACTAATATACATCTTGTATCAAAACGTTAGAGGTATGAATTCAAAACTTTCGTCGATTTATTGTAATAGCTTTGGCTTCAATAATCATATTATTATATTTACGGAGACCTGGCTCTGTAAAAAAGTTAATAACTCTGAGATTTTTTGCCCTAAATATCAAATTTTCCGAAAAGATAGAGAAAGTTGTGAAAGAATTGAATCTGATAATAATAATAATCATTGAAATAATGTAATAAAAAAGTCTGGCGGTGGCGTATTGGTTGTTATACTAAACGAATTTCCGTCTGAAGAAATTATCTTAAACGATTTTTTACATATTGAGATTATATGTGTTTTAGCTAAAATTAATAACAGGTCTATATATATTATTTGCTCATACATTCCGCCTAACTCTCCGCTTTCTGTTTATGAGGATCATCTGAAAGCTGTTGACTTAATCTAAAATTATATAAAACCATCTGCTTCATTAATGTTAATTGGAGCTTTTAACATGCCGTGTACATCCTGGAAAGCTGATCATGATACCAATTATTTAGTTCCATCTCATTATTCCGATTCTGCAGCTGCATTTATTCATGGTTTATTGGAAAATTATCTTTTCCAAGTCAACTCCATCACAAAAGCATTTGGTAGACTGTTGGACTTTATTTTCGTTAATGAACCTAATGACTTTTCAATATTGCGGCATAGCCCTATTTCTAATCCGGAAGATATATACCATCCAACACTTGAGATATCTTGCTTTTGTTCCTATCCTCTTCATAAAAAAAAGTTAACTCACAGCGATAAAATCTTTTGCTTTAATAAAACTAATTACCAAGATTTACAACTCTATCTATTCCAAATTGACTGGATAAATGTGTTATCTCGTTGCAATGATAACTTGGACTTGTGTTTGCATACATTTTATTATCACCTCTTTGAATGTTTCTCGGCATCTGTACCTAAAATGTTACCTCCTAAGTCGAACGGTCCTCTTTGGAATACAAAACATCTATCTCAACTTAAAAATAAGAAAAACAAAATGTACAAAAATTATAGAAAATATGGAACATTGATAGATTATATGAAATACTCGTTATCAAGATCGGAATTTATTACTGCTTATCAATTGGCCTATAATAACTATTTAATTAAAGTAAGGAATAATCTGAAAATAAATCCAAAATCATTTTATAATTTTATTAATTCTAAAAGACGTACTGCGGACTTTCCTTCTGTTATGAAGTACTGTGATTTAGAATCTTCAGATGATAACTCCATAAGTAATATGTTTGCAGACTTTTTTGCATCAACTTATCCTTCGACAGTATTTAATAACAATAATCTGTATCCATAATAATATCGGAATCTTCAATAATATCGGAATCTTCAATTATTAATATACCATCCATAAATCAACATATAGTTCTAATTGCCCTGACAAAATTGAAATTGTCGTATGCTGCTGGTCCTGACGGTGTTCCTAGTTGCATTTTAAAGCGCTGCGCACATTTATTGCATATTCCTTTGACTTATATGTTTAACATATCCCTTAAATTGGGTTACTTTCCTTTCATTTGGAAAGAATCATTTATTATTCCCTTCTTTAAGTCTGGATCTAAAGCTGGTATTTCGAATTATAGAGGTATTGCTAAATTAAGTGCTATTCCAAAACTATTTGAAAAACTTATATATGACACGTTGTCACATCGTGTGTCCTCTATCATATCTCCAACGCAACATGGATTCTGCAAATCACGCTCTACAATAACAAATCTTTTGGAACTCACAATTTTGGTAAATTATGGTTTTATTAATATGAAACAAACAGATGTTATTTATAAAGAGTTTAGCAAGTTAAAGTTAATCATGATCTATTGCTGTTTAAGCTTGACGGTATGGGCTTTGGTATAGTGCTGATAAAATGGATTGCATCATATTTAAAAGACAGAACACAATGTATTAAGTTTCGTAACTCGTATTCCAACAACATAAAAGTATTATCTGGTGTACCTCAAGGTAGTCACTTGGGACCTCTTTTATTTACACTATTTATAAATGATCTTCCTTCTGTAATTAAACACTCAACTACATTAATGTATGCAGACGATGTAAAGATAATTTTTACCCTCAACAATCTTGATCAACAATCACTTTTACAGAATGATATTGATCGTCTAACTACTTGGTGTAATATTAATCTAATGGACCTAAATGTCAAAAAATTCAAATATATGATTTTTACAAGATCAATTCCAATTAATGGTCGGTATATCATGAATAATGCTGTGCTTGATTTAGTGGATTCATTCAATGACCTTGGCGTACTTCTGGATAAAAAATTAGACTTTAGAAGTCATATTTCACTTACAATAAATAAAGCTACTGGTGTACTTGGATTCATTAAACGGTGGGCTAAAGAGTTTTCGGATCCGTATACGACAAAACAATTGTTTACTACCTTGATAAGACCAATACTCGAATATGGGTCTGTAGTCTGGGATCCGCAATATCATATATATTCGAACAAAATTGAATCAGTTCAAAAACAATTTTTGTTATTTTGTCTTCGTGGTTTGGGCTGGTATCCTAATATGAGGTTGCCATCTTATGAAAATCGTCTGGCTCTAATTAAGCTTCCTACATTGAAAAGTCGCAGACATATGCTAAATGTTACTTTCCTGTTAAAACTGTTAAATGGTAGTCTTAAATCTGAATTTCTTATCAACAAAATAAATATAAATATTCCTTTTCGATCATCAAGAAATTATAACTTTCTAACTATCAAATATTATTGTACAAACTATGCTAATTTTAATCCACTTCGTAGAATTTGTGATGAGTTTAATATGTATGCTGTATCAGTTTATTGATTTTAATAAAAGTTTGGATATTGTGAGAAGAGATATTATATTACACTTAAATGCATTAAATTAATTGAATTAAATAAATGTTATATATCAATTTTGTTAATGTTTAATTATTTATGTAAATTATAATATAAATGTATACTTTAAGTAGTCTGTAAGGATGATTCCATAGACTGAATAAGTAAATAAATAAATAAATAAAACTGTTTAATTTTACTTGTTATTAAAAATTCCGTCACTTGCATACACGATTACTTATTGAATAATTAAAAATTTCGAATGCAGGAGACACACAGAAAAATTTAGTTTGCTAAGTTAAAACAAAAATATTTTCTTTTTCTTCATACATTAGAATTGCTATATAAATTTAGATCAAAATATTCACATTCGTATGTTCTGCGATTAAATAGATATCTATGTATGAAGTATGACAAATTAGATTCTTTATTTATGTGACCAGCACAGTGTCCCGGAATTCATGCAAGATATGATTTTGTCGTTTGTGCAATTAGGTATTTTCAACCAAAGGAAAAAAACAATTTGACAGCTGACAGTTTAGGATTAGTTTAGCGTTATACGAAAATTTTCAATATATTGAATTTCAACAAATGAATGTTGATTTCTCAAACAAAATCATCCTAAGAGATTAAGCGCATGTTTACCTTGATGCCATCGTTAATCGCTGTGTGTGTATTTTTCGATGAAATACAAAAATTAAAACGTAAAGAAAACAAGTAAGAAGTAAGTAAGATTATACGATACCCTATACCATGCGTTTAGAGACCCTATCTCTTAGGCCCAACTAATTCGATTTAGAAAATAAGCATAAACCAAGTTTGAGTGGGATTTGTATTGTTTTTTTTTTTTTTTGTTTTTTTTTTGAAAAAGTTCATATCGGATGCTATATCTATATGGGGACTAGGCTCAAAAATGGATGATCCTGACCATAATTGGTAAAGTCTCTTGTATTTTGCAAAAATATATACAAACAAAATTTGAGAAGAATCAGTGCAATATTTTTGTTTTTTGATAGATTTAAGTGAAGCTCTATATGGGCGCTATGACTAAGAGTTGTCCCATAGGGATCATTTTTGGACTACTCAATTTGAGTAAGATCTATATGACAATTTGGATCTTTTGGCAATTTATGTCGATTTCATAGGGGTTATTTGAATGGACCGATTCTCACCAATTTCAACAGCGTTCATCCTATGGCCGACAAAACTTAAATACCCAATTTAGTCAAAATATATTCATATTTGCGACCTGCAGTTTGATTACAAGGTTTATATGGACACACAGACGGACGGACGGATGGACGGACATCGTTAAATCGAGTCAGATAGTGATTCTGATTCGATCGGTATAACAAAAGATGGGTCTAGGTCAAATATTTTTGGTAGTTACAAACAGCAGCACAAAGTCATTATACCCAAACCACATAGTGGTGTAGGGTATAAATATTGGCATCACTGACATAATGACTAAGGAATGCTTTTTATGCATTTCGAATTGTGGAATCGTAAATGACGATGTCCCATAAAGGATTTATGAATTCGATAAATCTCAATGAAATAATTAAATACCAGATAAAAAAAAATACGGTGCAAGATAACCCGACCACGTTGTTTAGCATTTTTTTTACCTATCAAAATTAAACGATGTCAGTGAATTTATTAACATTGCAAAAATTGGTCACCGTTATGCAATTCAATACTTTCATTCGAAAGTCAAATCAATATTGAAGCCGAGCCCGATTTCAGTCTGACGGAGTTTGCTCCTTTACTTTCGACTATGAAATATTGGGTGGCAGAGTTGCCAAGACGTACAGGTAGTGTTCGACCAATTGAGGTGTCCATGCCAGAAACGGTTAAGAGAATCCACCAAATGTTATAGGATGATCGTTGGTTGAAGCTGCGTGAGCTTGCCGAAATTATAGAAATTACAAAAAGTGCCAAACTTACCAGCATTTATAAATTGAAAATTTGGAGATGAGAAAGCTGTCCGTAAGATGTGTGCCGCACTTGCGCACAATAGAAAAAAATAGCGTCGTGGGCAAATTTCAACAGAGTGTTTGCCGATGTTTCACTGCAGTGTTTGTATCGACTCGTAACCATGGATGAGACATGGATCCACCACATCACATCTGAGACAAAGCACCAGTCGATGCAGTGGACCGAAATCATGTCCAAAGAGGGCAAAGTCAGTTCGATTTAGAGGCAAGGTTATGACGTCTGTTTTGCATGTCTGGATGCATGTGGTATAATTTGTGATGACTATCTTCAAAAAAGAAAAACAATCAACGGCGAGTATTATTGCTGCGTTTAAGTGATGAAATTAACGAAAGAAGGCAGCATTTGGTGAAAAATAAAGTGTTGTTTCATCAGGTAAATTCATCGGTTCACACATCCACTATGGCGATGGCCAAGATGCTTTCATTGAGGTTCAACTTGCCCTAGAAACTTAAAAAATGGTTCGATGCTGAAAGATTTGCCATCAATGAAGAGGCGGAGTTACACATTTCTGATGCTAAAAGTGTATCGAGCTAAAGAAAAATGTTATTAAATTTATTTGTCAGGTCTGGATTTTTTCGGATCGTCCTCGTAAATCTTAGAAGCGATAACTGTTTGTTTTGTTATTCAATATATGTTTAATTATACATGTATTATGAAATTTGCTTTTGCTACATTTTTCAGTATTTTATGCAAAGAATAAGTTTTGAATTTATATTGAAAAACAGAAAAACTTTTAAAAACAAAAATTTTATTTAAATTGTTGAAGCCCCGTCTTATAAGCATTAAACTCGTATCTTATTTGTAGGTCTTTCGCAAGATTCCAATGAGTATGAATTGTTACCAGAGAAAAAGACTTGGTTTCTTGTTGGTATAGATAAATTGTGGTATAGATAAATTCTTGTTGGAATAGATAAATTGTAAATGAAATTTTATTTTTTCTATTTGGCTAAGAACTAAAATACAAATCAATGCATATGTGTCTATAAAAACAGAAACATAACAAATGTTTTATTACAAAGTATGAATGAATAAATATGTAAACAAATTGACTCTCAACATGAATACCAACATTTTACCAAATTATATTACCCATGGGGCACTTAATTCCGTATCAAGGAAATGTTCTTAATGGTCTCCGATGTAAGGCCCTTAAAACTGGATATACCGGTAAAACGTATTAATGTAATGAAATTTCAATAACGACCCATCTAAAACCTTGCAAAAAGAAGCTAATTCAATCAAAACATGCAAAAATATGTTTATATTAAAGAAATATTTCAATATGAATAATAATTGTTTTATACTTTGTAGTAATTATAACACTTTGTGTGGATAATGGATGCAATTGGAAATGATTTTATAAGATTTATAGTATTTCTGTAAGGTTTTTATTAACAATTCTCTTTATATGTGGGGGGTTTCATGACAAGTGCACCAACTTTTGAAACCGATGTCTTCCGATCGGGATGAAATTTGCACCAAGGTTAGTCCTATTGGATAGTCGTTTAGGCACAATTTTTCAATAAGATCGGTCCAGATCTCTCTGAGTTAGAGGGGATCAAAATTTGACATTTTGGCCAAACAGGTGTTTTTTCCCATTCAAGTAACTTATTACCTATTGTTCTTAGAAAATTTTCTCCCAAATAGTTTAGATAGCTATTTCTTCAATATTTCGGAAAAAATACTTTAAAAAAAAAAAAAATTTTAGACTTTTTTTGCTAAATTAAAGCATTTTTTGCCTCTTTTTTTCAAAAGGGGCATTTTTTTTTCATAAGAAAGCTTAGGATTTTTCCTTTAAGAGCTTTTTGATCGCTTAGTGGGATGGGAGTGGGATATCTATCAAAATAAATGTTTTGTAACTCAAGACAACGGTTTTTCAATTTTTCACAAATGCACTATTTTGAATTTTTTCCTATTTGTGTGTAAAACCTTGCAAATAAAACTTATACTGAGAAACTAGACAAATTAACCATTCCGAAGGTATGTAACATACCTTCATAACATAACAGAAGAGAATGGTTATCTGTAACCTGAAAGAGTTATTTGCAACATTTCAATCTGAACACGAGGATGTTAGAATTGGCTTCACGAAATTTACCCAAATGAGGACAAAACATTGCGTTTTGGCAGAAAGCAGCGGAACTCACACAGTATGCGTTTGCATATACCATGAAAATGTTAAACTGATGTTTAAGGAAATCAACTTAAAGTATTTAACAGATGATTCGGCAGAAGATTTACACGATTACCGCGATTGCCTTAAATTGACTATGTGTCCTAATGCAACAACTTCTTGCCACTTAGGTGAATGTACCAATTGCCCGAAAACCACATTCATCAAAGAAAATTTAATCAACTCTTTAGATCGAGAATATATAGAGGAGGTCAAATTCTTGCATTCAGACTGATAGATGCACATTAAAAACAATCATTTTAAATGTGGATGATTTTGTGGAAGAAATGTGTACAGGATTGCTAAATTTGAGATACTATGACTTTTTAGTCAAAGAGCAATGGTCATTCTTCAAGGATTTGAAGATACATTTGAAGTCTGGTGAATTCGTTATTTCATATGATTTCACTTCATTAAATAATTTTAATTTATAAATATTAATATTGTAAGTAATAGCCAACATTTTATTGTATATTCTTGTGGTATGTAACTCATTGGAGTTACATATCCCCTGTGATTTAAAATTAAGTTCAACAAATTTGCTTATTATCTACCGATAGATTGTAAATAAAGAATATATTTTAAAAAAAAAAATATGATTTCGCAGAAAACTATAAATATGTTCTTCAGGATGCCTTACAAGCATTCCACTTCAATAACGACCAAGCAACTTAATATATTCACAGTAGTTATTTACTACATGAAAGATGAAAAACTGGAACACAAAAGTATGGTAATCATATCCGATGATTTAAAACAGGATACCGTTGCAGTTTATGAGTACCAGAAGAGAATACTAAAATTTCTAAAATCTAAATTTACAGTAAAGAAGGTATACTACGTTTCGGACGGAGCTCGTCAACATTTTAAAAACAAAAGTAGTTTGCAAATCTTATGGCCCATGAAAAAGATTTTGGAATGCCAGCTGAGTGGCATTTTCATCCTACTACTCATGGTAAAGGAGCATGTGATGGTATTGGAGCAAACCTTAAAAGAAATGCAGCGAAGTATAGCCTCCAGTGCTCTCATCAAGATCGCATCTTAGATACGACTGCTTTATTCCATTGGGCAAAGAGTTATTGTAAAGAAACTAAAATAGTTTTTAGTAGCAAAGAGGATCATCAGGAAACATTGAAAACACTGAAAAGCAGATTTGATGCTGCGGTAACAATCGATGGCACCGCTCAATACCATGCTTTTATACCGCTTGTCAAGTTGAAAAAGTTTTCTGCCTCTATTCAATGCGGTTTCTTTCCAAAGACAACAAATAAACCAGCAGCGAAATCAACAGCTGAACCTAGTAACGCCAAGAAAGGATTGACAAAAAAACGCAGTAAACAAAGGCGACAAAAAGCTGGATGAAAGACTGGGTATTTAAAAACTTACAAGACTTAAATACTTCATCAGCTACAATAAATTAAGTATAAAAATAGTTATGATATAAATGGATCTAATGCAATTAAGATTAAATTTTAATAAATTATTTACCTTTTTATTTTTAATATTATTATTATTATTATACATTAATTTAATTATTATTAAAAATAAATAAAAAATAATAATTTTTCAACATTTCTATAGAAAAAAAAGCGATTTTTTTCATGAGGTTAACATATGCTGGGTATTACTGTATCGAGGGTATAAAATTTTAGTTAGGTATGTTATATACCTTCGGAAAGTTTAGTTTGTCTAGTCTCTCAGTATAAGTTTTATTTGTAAGGTTTTACACACAAATAGGAAAAAATTCAAAATAGTGCATTTGTGAAAAATTGAAAAACCGTTGTCTTGAGTTACAAAACATTTATTTTGATAGATATCCCACTCCCATCCCCCTAAGCGACCAAAAACCTCTTAAAGGAAAAATCCTAAGCTTTCTTATGAAAAAAAAATGCCCTTTTTGAAAAAAAAGGCAAAAAATGCTTTAATTTAGCAAAAAAAAAAAGTCTACAAATTTTTTTTTTTTTTTAAGTATTTTTTTCCGAAATGTTGAAGAAATAGCTATCTAAACTCTTTGAAAGAAAATTTTCGAAGAACAATAGGTAATAAGTTACATGGATGAGAAAAAACACCTGCTTGGCCAAAATGTCAAATTTTGATCCCTCTAACTCAGAGAGATCTGGACCGATCTTGTTGAAAAATTGTGTCTAAACTAATATCCAGTAGGACTAACCTGGTGCAAATTTCATCCCGATCGGAAGACATCGGTTTCAAAAGTTGGTGCACTTGACATGAAATCCCCCATATGTATTTACTTGTGTCACTTGCGCTGTGACATCATAGACTTTAGGAAGTCTTATAGGAGTACAGTATAAAAAAAAAAAATTAATCACATCAGTAAATTGTATAACGTACGAATGCAACAAGAACATTGAGAGAAAAAATTTGTGAGCCATATCTTTATAGAGAATTAATAATTTTGTTTTTCATAAAACAAGCGTCATAAAATTTACATTTTGTAGATAAAAATAAATGAGTTCATGTTGATAAAGGTGGCATTTATTATAACCAGAATATTATTTTTCCGTGATTAAAAATAACGTTATTCAATTAAACTATTTATGCCCTATATCCATTTTTTATTATACCACCAACCCAGAATCGATCTTCGAGTCGATTTTGCGATGTCCGTCCACCTGGCTGTCTGTTTATATGTCCATGTGAATCTTGTAATCATAGTACAGGTCAGAAATATAAAAATATTTTATTGAAATATGATATATAAGATTTTGTCGGCTACTAAGCATTGGGAAATGACGTAGGTAAAAATAGGTGCACGTTCAAACCTAGTTCCCATACAAATAACCCCTACAGCATCGATTTTAATTGCTCTGTATGGCAGCCATAAATCTCAAAGAAATTTGTTCTGTGTATGAATATAAGACCTATTAATTTTTAATTGTAATCATCATCGGTCATAGTCCCTTATAAAGCTCTCGTTTTGTTGTTGCTCGTTTGTGCATCCGTTTTGGGGTTTTTTTTTCATACTCTTCGGGATCATTCCGATAATTGATTACCGTTTTATGATCTGAACTAATTTTATTTCCAGTATGGTTTTTTGAATAATTTTGTTGCTTAAATGCAAGAATTTTGCCAATTTCTTCTTATGTCAAGGTTTTACCCCAACCCATTTTTTTTAATTAGAAAACATTTTTTCTTATAATAGAGAAGTCAACAGCAACAATTAACCTAAAAACACAATTTTACGGATATCTAAGTACTTCACTTGTTGAGAGTTTAAAACAAATAGATGGGGTTAACCTAATGTCAGACCGTAAATAGTTGGAAAATTTAAAAATTTAAGCTACATTTTCATTTTCATGTCATTTTTGGTACCAAAGATGCAGAGACACAAAAGAATATTAATGAAAAAAAAAAAAGAAAAACAGAAATAACCACAGAATCTATAATATTAATAGGCAAGACGATTTCTTGTGACCGATGTAAGTTTCAGGGTTTTACCCCGATTTTGACAAAAAATTTATCATTTGAAAGATATGTCTTTTTAGCTGTTACCCAGATTTACAGATTTTCATCGTCTGGAATATTTTTTTGGAGTTATGATCGTTTAAAGTTGCTACTAAAACATACATAAAATTATACAATGCTACATGTGTGTTTATTGATTTTGTTAATGTGTTAGTGTTAATGTGTTGAGTTTGTGTTCTTCATTTAAAATGAGTTGAATTGTGAAGTATAACTTTAGGGTCTTTATTAAATGAAAAAATAATTTTTCCTAGAATTTGCACTCGAATTTCGAGTGCTGAAATTTGCTAGTAATTTTTAATTAGTCGGGAACTTATCTTAAGTATAATTGATTTGGGTAATCGATTAGCTGAAGGTTTTCAACTGGGTGCTTTCTTTAAAGGGTGTAAAGCGAATTGTATTTGAAAGCACTAATCAAGCTGATTGGGAGATTTGAGATTGAAGAGAAATCGTAGTGCGAAAATAATAAATAATGAAGAACTTTAGGCATACAATGAACTGCTAGTGTTAAATATATACTAAGAGTGTTTAAGTATTTATTTTTTTTTTAATTTGATGTTTATTAAAATATAAATGATAACGGACTGAGACCCAGAGTGACATCACAAAGTATGAACATTTTTCAAATTGAGATTTTGGGTATTGTTACCTTTCAATATAGATCTAATAAATGTGAAGTTTGGGAACAATCGGATAAAGAAAAGTCGCACCGGAAATCGACTGAAAATTTCAAGTGTGTTTATGTGGGGAAAATATTATTTTTTTTTAGATCTTACGAAAATTTTGTTCTATAGTTTGATATTTCCGACAAGTTGTTATAAAAATTGTGATCAATATTAAATTATCTTTTGAAGAAGCTGTAAAAATACAAAATCGAATAAAAATTTGCAACGAAATAGCAAATGCAACAGATCACTTTTGTACCAAAAAAAAAACTAGGTCAAGAAATTTGATAGCATATATTTCATCTTTGAGAAATTGATTAAAGCCATAATTTTTTTTATCTCTATGCTTACACGTAATCAGATATGAGGTATTCTTTTATTACCACGTTGTTAACCTATTGCGCACTGAGACCGAAAATGGGAAATTTTTTTGATAAAATTTTGAAAACTCCTTTTTCAAGTTTTAAAAAACTTTCTTAAACACAATTAAAAAAATGAATATGGCACCTTAAGGTTTAGTTAAGCACATGTTGCATATTAACTGTGTAAATTTTTGAGTTAATCCCTTCACCAGAATTTTTTTGACAAAGATTTTTTGTTGCGGATTTCGAGGAAAATGGGATTTTAGTAAAATATTCTGTAAATTTACTCTTTCTAAATACTTTGTGTCAAAAATTCATCACTTTTCTACTTTTAAATGTTACATTTTATCATAATAGCCTAGGATTTCGAAAAAAAAATAATATTACTTCATTAACCGTTTTGAAATTAGGGTCACATATGACCCCAAGCTAATAAAAGAAAATTTATTCAAAAAATTCAAATATTTTGCAAATACTGTTGAGGTTTTAAAAGCGTTACTTATAATATTATAAACATATATGTATGTCTTCCGTTCGTAAAATTTGGGATAAATCCGAGAACGTTAACCCATTATTTGCCAAGGCCAGCTTTGGATTTTAAGATATTTTTAAATAAAAAAGACTGAAAACGAGTTTTTCTATTAAACCCGATGAATCCATTATTTAGAATTCAAGAAAAATAATTCGGTTAATTTGTATTTAGTTAACCATTTAGTGCTCCTGTGATCAACATAATTCATTGTGATTTATCTTTGGTGCAATTAACTGATTATTGCTCTTGAATATAAATTAAAACAACTTTTAACCAATTTTGTTATAAAATTATTTTATGTATAAAAACTGTCTATATTTTTCTAAATAAATTAAGAAGACCCAAAAATGAAAGTCACATTTTCCCACACTTGAAATTTTCAATCGATGTCCGGCGCGAATTTTCTTTATACGATTGTCCCAAAACTTCACATTTATTAGTTTTATATTGAAAGCTTATAAACTGGACCCCGCCTATCCCCAAAATCGCATTTTGATTTTTAAGGACCACTCTAATGTATATATCTACTAGCCTTCTCCACAGCTTATGCTATAAGCTGTCATATAGACCGTCTTAACTATCTAGAAAATAAAAATGATCGAAGGAAAATTATAATCAGAAGAGCGATAAAATTGCTATATTTCGAATCAGTTGGCCCACAATAGTACGATGTCATGACATAAATATTTAAAAAATTATAAATCGGAATGTTACAATAAATTGGCCCGTTGTTTTGCACCCAAGCGAGTACTGATACAAAGTGGCCAAAACTAAGCATAATAAATATAAGCGTATGCTTTATATTAATTACATGAAATAAAAATAACTCATACGTGAGAGCACTTGTTGAAACAATATAGAAATTAATTCTTACATGTCTCGAAAATCTGTTAATGGGTTTGACGAAAAAAAAAACTTTCATTGGTAACTCTATACTACTGATAAGCTTCGGTTAATTGGTTAATAGATCTTCCTTATAAAAAGACCTACTTTGTTTTGTAAGGTTATTTAAAATTGCTTAAAACTTCTTTATAAAATGATTTATGTTTTTAGAATTTTAAAGGCCCTGATTCTTATGAAACGCCAAAGAAGAAGAACCGAAGTGAAGACAAACTGGATGATTTGTTCGATGAATTTGGAGATCTCAAAGAGGAAAAGCATGAAAGAGAAAATTTACTTTTTTAAAATAGTAAAAAAGCAAAAACAAAAAATTGGAACAGGAGCTAAAATTAAAATTGATGAAAGAAAATAACGCTCCACTTTATTTATTTTTATAATTTATTTAGTTATATTTTTGCTATTGTTTTTAATAAATATGATTTTCAATGAACTAAAATAATTTATTAATTTATTCCTTGATGTGTTTGCAGGATTTTGGTTTTAGGCACAATTCTGTGATATTCTATTTATATTTATTTCATAAGAATTTTGCTGTTGCATGCTTGTAAAGGGCGGTATAACATCTAAGTTTTTTACTCACATGTTGTGTAGTATTGATGTAGCAATGTAGCAATAATATCCTGAACTGTTGATATATGACTTTCATACCCATAGATGGAATAGGGAAACGGCGATTCGAAACACAAAAACAACAACTCAATTATATTTCCCGTCCCAATCTTAAATCCATTGTATAATTTTTCTAGATACTCTGATGAGCTGTACCCTCAAAAAGTCCCATCTCCAAATTGGACCGTGAGTTATAATCCGCTATTGTTAAATAAATCATAGTCCCAGTTAATTATACCCTATACCACTATGTGGTTTGGGTATAATGACTTTGAGCTGCTGTTTGTAACAACCAAAAATATTTGACCTACACTCATCATTAATTATACAGATCGAATCACAATCACTGTCTGATTCGATTTAACGATATCCGTCCGTCCGTCCGTGTTTTCATGGAAAGCTTGTAATCAAACTGCAGGTCGCAAATATGGATATGTTTTGATGATATTTGATATTTGATCTTCCATCGGCCATGGGATGAACGCTGTTGAAATTGGTGAGAATCGGTCCATGTGCAGACCTAGCCCCCATACAAATGACCCCTATGAAATCAACATATATTGCCATAAGATCTAAATTATCATAAAAATGTTAGTCAAATTGGGTTTGTATGTATATATTGCAGCCATTAATCAGTAGTCCAAAAATGATCCCTATTGGATAACTCTTAGTCATAGGCCCCATATAGAGCTGCTTCCCGATCTTCACTTAAATCTATCAAAAAACAAAAATCTTGCACTGATTCTTCTCAAATTTTGTTTGTATATATTTTCGCAAAATACAAGAGACTTTACCAACCATGGTCAGGATCGTTCCATTTTTGGGCAGAGTCCCCATATAGATATAGCATCCGATATGAACTTTATCTGCAGCCAAATTAAAAAAATCCCAATCAAATTTGGTTTATGCTTATTTTCTATTTCCAGTTAGTTGTGCCTATGAGATAGGGTCTCTAAACTTATGGTATAGGGTATCATATAGTCGGTCTCTACCGACTTCTTACTTGTTTTTCTTTGTGAACGTCTGAGTTTATATGTGAGAGGAGAATTACATGGGGTACCTTCTTTCATGTACCCGGAAATTCTCTTGGGTTTTTTAATTCGTAATTATAAAAGTGGCGTTGTTTTATGTTTTCTTTCATTTTTATTTTTGTTCCTCATTGTGACAGCAAAAATTGTGTTTAAAAAGATACAAAGTTGAAATAAATGAGGGTTAATTTGAATTAACTGGTTTTTAAGAAGGAAAAATTAAAAAGAAAAACAAAACCAATCAACAATAATCTAACCCATAAAAACAAAGTTTTTATTAAAACTCTGTGTGACTATCTTAAAATTAATCTTTGGCCACAACAAATTTATGGACAAAGTTTCAGATCCATCGGATGAGGGTAAGTGGGGTTTTAGTCTGTCCGTGACTGTGCGCGACTATGTTAAAGTTAATCTTTTTCACAGAAAGTCTATCGACCAAGTTTTAGATCGATCGGATAAGGGAAAATGGTTTTTAAATCACTCCATGACTGTGCGTGACTATGCGTGACTGCGTGTGACTAAGTCAAAGTTAATCGTTTTTTCACAGCAAGAGTATGGACCAAGTTTGAGATCGATCTGATGAGGGGAAATGACATTTAGATCACTCCATGGCCATGCGTGACTGTGCGTGACTAATCCAAAATGTATCTGTAGTCACTACAAGGCTATGAGCCAAGTTTCAGATCAATTGGATAAGGGGGAATGGGGTCCACCCATGGCAGACAGACATACAGACAGAGAGTTAAAAGAAAGAGTTTAAAAAGCAATTTAAAAGTTATTCTCCTAGCACTGTTAAACAAGAAAAATAATGTTAAAATAAACATGAAAAAATCTTGAATTTCATTATGTATAGACATGCTTGAAAGTTTAAGAGAGAATTAAAAACAATTTCAGAAAGAAAATGAGTTGAACCAGGCCAGCGTGTGACTAAACATGTGAAACATAAATCCACATCACACACAGCTTGAATATTCAGAGGAAAATCTCTTTCTTATATCGACCTAAATTATTAAAAGCACCCTATAATATTTATAAAATATACGATCTTACCAGGGGAAATAATTGTAACGTGATTACAATCTAAGGTTGCAACACATCTAGGAAATTTTGCGATTTTATAAAACTTTGTTTGTGAGTACCAGATTTCTCTTACTGTCGATGGATGTTTGTTATAAAAGTCAAACAAGAATTGTAATAATTTTTGCTGTGTTTTGGTGAATTCCTCTGCAATCTGCAAAGATTATTGACAATGGGAGGATTTGTGAAATATTTGTGCATCTTAAGTAAAAATTTTATTATTTTTTACTACACAGGAACATTGATTTCAAAGCTTTGCTTTTACTCGGTAGAAACCATACATGCAAAATTCCGAAACATTCCAAATTTCAAAATATTTATTTCTTTTCCTATAATTATGTGTTGCTTTTTTGTAGTTTCTTTGTAGAAAATATCTTATAGTTGTTAGTTCATGTAGTTTTACATTCCATACATTCTACATACATACCCTATGCCACTATGTGGTTTGGGTATAATGACTTTGTGCTGCTGTTAGTAACTACCAAAAATATTTGTCTTAGATCCATCTTTTATAATACCGATCGATTCAGAATCACTTTCTGAGTCAATTTATCGATGTCCATCCGTACGTCCGTTCGTCCGTCCATCCGTCTGTGTGACCATGTAAATTTTTAATCAAACTACAGGTCGCAAATATAAATTTATTTTGATAAAATTTGGCATATAAGCTTTTACCAGCCATAGGATCAACGTTATTGAAATTGGTGGAATTCTGCCCATGTTCAGACCTAGGCCCCACACAAATGACCCCTATGAAATCGACATAAATTGCCATAAGATCCAAATTATTATATAGATCTCAGTCAAATTGGGTTTGTATGTGTGTATTATATTCATTAATCAGTAGTCCAAAAATAATCCCTATAGGGCAGTTCTTAATCATTGGGCCCCATAAAGAGCTGCTTCCGGATTTTCACTTAAATCTATCAAAAAACAAAAATATTGCACAAACTTTTCTCAGATTTGGTTTGTAAAGGGTCCGCCAAATAACTTTTTTTTTTTTTTAAATGCTGCTGAATATTATCTCAAACTTCGTTTTTTATTTAAAAGTGCAATCCTTCCGGTTATTAATGGAAAATAATTTCATTCAAATGGCTGCCTCGGCTGGCCATGCAGTAGCCTACACGATCGGTCCGATTTTTAAGCACATTATCGATTGTTTGCAGCTGTATTTCACCAATGGCTTCACGAATATTGTCCTTTAAAGCATCAATTGTCTCTGGCGTAACACTTATCTTTAAGGGCACCCCACAAATAATAGTCCAACGGTGTCAAATCGCAGCTCCGAAGTGGCCAAATGACATCAGCTCTGCGGCTGATAATGCGATCTTCAAAAACAGGGCGCAAAACATCGAGTGTAGCTTCGGCTGTGTGGCACGTAGCGCCGTCCTGTTGAAACCAAATGTTGCCAATATCCTCCTCTTCAATTTTTGTGAACAAAAATTCGTTCAACATGGCCCGATAACGATCGCCATTGACTGTAACGGCCACTCCTTGTTCATTTTCGAAGAAAAATGGCCCAGTTATGCCTCTGGACCAAAATCCACACCAAACAGTGACTCGTTTTGGAAGTCTCGGCTTTCCAATGTATGCGTGCGGGTTTTCTGTGCCCCAAATGCGACAATTTTGCTTGTTTACATACCCGCCAAGATGAAAATGAGCTTCATCTGAAAAGATGATTTTTTTTGGCAAAATCGGCATCTTCTGTAAGTCGATCGCAGGCCCACTTAGCAAAGCGAAAACGCATTGGATGGTCAGTTGGCTACAACTCCTGAACCAATTGGACTTTTTATGGCGTCATACCAAGGTCTTTATGCAAAATTCGTCTCAATGATGCTTCCGAAATGTTCAATTCTTTAGAACGACGGTGAATTGATGTTGATGGCGCTTCACGCACACTTTCTGCCACAGCAGCATAATTCTCGGGTATTCGCACTGTTTTTGGCCTTTCACGCTTTGGTTTATCGATTAGGATTCCAGTTTCTTTCACTTTTTTCACAAGATAATGAACATACGGAGCTGACGGTCCTTCTCTTCTTCCAAAATCCGTACGCAATTTTCGCACACATTCTGCAACATTACCATGATATTCAAAGTAATGTCGCAATATTTCCCAGCGTTGTTCAAGCGTATACACAACCATATTCGTTCAGCGGACCCTTTATATAGTTTTTCAAAATATAATTGACTTTACCAAATATGGTCAGGTTCGATCCATTTTTAGACCTAGTCCCCATATGAATAAAGAACCCGATATGAAGTTTTTTTATATCTGCAGCCAAAAAAATTAACAACAATGCCACTCAAATTTGGTTTATGCTTATTTTCTATATCCAATTAGTTCGACCGAAGTGATAGGGTCTCTAAACCATGGCATAGGGTATCGTATATTCGGTCTAGACTGACTATAATTTTGTTAATTGGTTTTATTTTTATATATTTAATTTAATTTTTTTTTTTTTTGTTCTCAATTTTTTTCAATTTTATTGTTCTTGCAAAAAAACTTGAGTTATATTTTACGTACGACTTAAAATTATGATATTTTATTTATACTATCAGAATTATATTCGTTGAAGTTACGTGCATAAATGAAGCTAAAATTTCTATTCCAAAATTGTGTTATTATTTTATCAATCGCAATGTATTCAAGAACGAGACGAAATGGAAAGCTATCACTGATTATAGTAAAAAAAAATTCTCGCTTTTGTATTTACATTTAAATATTGCGAAAAATCTTTACTAATGTCACATATCAATTGATATGTCGAGAATGACAGATTCTTTAAAAATGCATAACGAAGAACATCTTGTATTTTAGGTGTATTTTAGGCATTAACAAGTATATCCCTAATAAATTCATGTTTCTGTGTACAAAAGAGTGGGCCGAAGTAAGTAATATATATATTTTAAAGATTTTTTTCTAGTAACATCGTCTCCCAGAAATTCTAAAATTAATACAATAAGTAACATATTGAGTGAGAAGGGATTTTTCTCGGATAGCACGCCGTTTTCTACTGGCAATTTGATCTTAACTATCCGTTATATTGTGAATAGTATTTTTCATGCTTTTTTAAAAATATTCAAACCCAAGATTCTTTTATTAAAGTACACTTTTCCAAAAGTTTTTGGTCAACAAAATTCGAATATGTACTTTATTACAACTGGTTTTCGCGAAACCCTACCCCCAAAACATAAAACTACAGTTTTTTTTTATATATATTTAGGGTTGACAAACTTGCCTAGATATCTTAAAGGTATTCTTCGCCTTTAATGCACTCCTTAAACTTTTTCATGTATCTTATATTATGCTGCCAATCTTCTATATAGCCTATTAAATTGCCTATCTATAAAGTTAAACGCTACAGGCATTGATGGTATCCAGCCCGCTTTTATAAAAATTATTCTCCCGTTACTTCTTCTACCAACAATTACAAATATATGCAATAAAATAATTATGAGAAGCACTTATCCACTAAGATGGAAGCAGGCTAAAATTCTTCGAATACCAAAGCCACCCACTGAGTATCGTCCGGTAGCCATATTACCATATCTGTCAAAATCATTTGAAAATATTCTACATTTACAAATAAATAATTACATTAATCATCATAATTTGTTGACCTATAAACAATCTGGATTTCGGGCCAAACATAGTTGCATTAGTGCTCTTACTGATATAGCGAAAGATCTCAGAAAGGCAATTGGCGATGGCTTTGTTGCAATGTTGGTATTGTTTGACAACGTTGACCATACCATATTGATTCAATAATTAAAAAATCATGAATTTTCCTCTCTTCATCTTTATTTGCATATTCGATTTTTGAATGTTAGTGACCAATACAATTACATTTCAATAAGCTCATAAGTTTTTTAAAATTTCAGCAAAACCGTCTCTATTTCTCGCCTCGCTTAGAAGATTTCCTACATCTCGGGTACCAATCCACCCCTAAATATTTTTAAGCCATATTGTTTCTTTGTGCCCCTAGTGCGAATTCCTTCAATATTTGCTCTCGTTATAACTTATAACAGCTTTAATTTGGGTTTCTCATAATATGGCCGAAATATGCTGTCTTTCGTCTCTTTATAGTGACGACAACTCCTCTAATGCGGTGAACTTTTCTCAAAACTTCGCTGTTCGATATAAAGTGGGTCCATGGTATTTTGAGTATCCTTCCAGTCCTTTATGTCCACTGCTGTAATGGGCCATGCCTCCATTGCATATAGCAGGACTGACCACACATATGTCTTAATAAATATTTATTTGGTTTCAAAATTTATGTCATGGCTGGTGAAAACTTTTTTATATCTAAACAAGTAAGAAAATTATAGTCGGTCTAGACCGACTATACGATACCCTATACCATGCGTTTAGAAACCCTATCTCTTAGGCCCAACTAACTGGACATTGAAAATAAGCAAAAACCAAATTTGAGTGGGATTTTTATTAATTTTTTTGGCTGCAGATATGAAAAAGTTCATATCGGATGCTATATCTATAAAGGGACTAGGTCCAAAAATGGACCGATCCTGATCATGTTTGGTAAAGTCTCTTGTATTTTGCAAAAATATATACAAACAAAATTTGAGAAGAATCAGTGCAATATTTTTGTTTTTTAATAGATTTAAGTGAAGATCGGGAAGCAGCTCTATATGGGGTCAAAGGGATCATTTTTGGACTACTCATTAGTGGATGTAATGAACGCATACAAACCCAATTTGAGTAAGATCTATATGACAATTTGGATCTTATGGAAATTTATGTCGATTTCATATGGGTAATATGTATGGGGGCTAGGTCTGAACATGGACCGATTCTCACCAATTTAACAGCGTTCATCCCATGGCTGATAAAAGCTTATACACCAAATTTCATCAAAATATATTCATATTTGCGACCTGCAGTTTGATTACAAGCTTTACATGGACACACAGACGGACGGACGGACGGACGGACGGACGGACATTGTTAAATCAACTCAGAAAGTGATTCTGATTCGATCGGTATAATTAGAGATGGGTCTAGGTCAAATATTTTTGGTTGTTACAAACAGCAGCACAAAGTCATTATACCCAAACCACATAGTGGTATAGGGTATAAAAATGCTTCTCTTGCCATTTCGATGCGGTATTTTATTTGATTTGAGCCATTCCATTTGTCATTGAGTATAGCCCCTAGATGTTTAAAGCCTTGTACTCTATCGACATAGGAGTTTTATATTTTTAAGCTGGTTATGTTGTGGTTATTTTTTCTGTTAATGATCATGTATTTTGTTTTTCGTATATTAATCTTCTGACCATATGCTTCACTGTATGTCGTCAATTTGTCCACTAGATCTTGAAGCCCAGACAAACTATCAGCCAGTAAGATAATATCATCAGCATATCCAATGTTGTTAAAAGATGTGCCGTTTATATATATGCCCTTTTGAACGCTGCTGATGGATTCTTGAAACATTTTATCGGAATAGGTATAGAATAATAATGGAGACAATACAGAGCCTTGTATGACTCCTCAGGAAATTATTATATTTGCCGTTGACATCTTTGTATCTAATTTCCTTGTCATCTATTCTCATGGACATAAGAATTTCCATTATTTTATCATGTCGCCCTGTGTCGAAAGCTTTTTCGTAATCAATAAAGCATAAAAAACGTCCTTCTGTACATTTCTGCATTTCTGAACCAATGCCTGTATAGAAAAAAGTGCTTCGCGGGTGCCCATTCTTCCTTTAAAGCCAAACTTAGAAGCGCTCATTGCCTTTTCGCATTTTTCATAAATTCTGGAGTGAATTATTCTGAGGAATATTTTGAGGGCATGGCTCATTAGGCTGATAAGCCTATAAGCATTACAATATTTGGGTAATTTTTCTTAGGAATGGATATTGATCTAAGGCAACCTTGTGGGTATTAACCCGTTTCATAGATGAAGTTAAGCAAATCTATTAAAAGTTTGATATTATCATCATCTATCAACTTCATTATATCAGAAGGAATCTCACCAGGACCACTTGCTTTTTTTGCTTCTAATAGTGCAGTAAGACTTTACCTCTGTTATAGTGATAAAAGTTCCTGTAAGTGGATGTTGCATCTGCGCTTCATAATTTGATCGGACTCTATCAGTAAACAATTGTCTAATATATTCATACCATATAGTCTTCTTTAAAAAAAGTACGTTTCTGGAAAAAAAACTTTTTTTTACAAGTACCTTATCTTAAAATAGTACCTTTGTTAAAAAGTGCCTTTTCTTAGAAAGGCACAATGCAAAAATGCATTTTTTAAAAGCTTACTTAAAACTTATTCTTATAACTAAGTTTTAAAAAAAATTTACCTTTTATTAAAAATATTTAATGTGATATACATCACTATTTTCTTTTAATTACTATGATAATTATTTATTACAAATTTATATAATTTTTTTTTTTTTCATAAAAAGGGTAAGTAAAGAAGAAAATTTTTGACAAAATTTAATGGGTTTGTGTTTGTGTGTTGTACGCACACCTCTTCTACCGATCGGCTCTAAATCACTTTTTAATCGATTTAACGACGCTTGCCCGGCCGTCTGTTGGTACTCGCATACTAAAGGTCGCAATAATTCAAATATATATATATATAAATGGAATTTGGTATATAAACTTTTTGAGTGTGGAACAAATTCAGGTTAGCAAAAGTTAGGTCGATTCTGAGAGTGAGAGGTGAAAATAGAGGATAAATTAGAAGACCCGTATCGCGGCGTTTGTTTATGTTAGTTCGAATTTTTTTTAATCGACCTTCGAACTTTGCAGTCAAATGCCGATTTTCAGCATATTATTTATATGGTTTTTTGGCTATAACTCGTCGATTAATTGATATTTTTTTAATCTGCAAAGCCAAATTATTGCTAGAGACCTGTGCAACAATCAAAATTTTTAAAAAAATTGATTTAAAAAATTTTTGTGGTGCATATGAAGCAAAATGTTGCAAAAATTATTTTTTTTCAAGCTTTTTGAAAAACTAAACTTAGTCTCTTTTGCCTTCTGTTTGATCTATAATATGTTTCTCAGTTTCTTCAATAAATTTTATTTGAAAAGAAAACGGTCTTAGACGATAATTTGCGTAAGAAATCCCAAAACCATTAAATAAATAGCGATTTAGGTAGAAGTAATTAAAAAGGGAAGTTCCAAGAATTAGGAATTAGTAAAACAACTTTTTCGTTTTCAACCACCGTACAGGTCTAGACCGACTATATGATACCATATACCATGCGTTTAGAGACCCTTATTTCTAGGCCCAATTAACTCGACATAGAAAATAAGCATAAGCCAAATTTAAGTGGGATTTTTATTAATTTTTTTGGCTGCAGATATGAAAAAGTACATATCGGGTGCTATATCTATATGGGGACTAGGCCCAAAAATATACCGATCCTGACTATGTTCGGTAAAGTCTCTTGTATTTTGCAAAAATATATACAAACAAAATTTGAGAAGAATCAGTGCAATATTTTTGTTTTTTGATAGATTTAAGTGAAGATCGGGAAGCAGCTCTATATGGGGCCTATGATTAAGAGTTGTCCCATAGGCATCATTTTTGGACTACTGATTAATTGGATGTAATAACCGCATACAAACCCAATTTGAGTAAGATGTATATGACAATTTGGATCTTATGGCAATTTATGTCGATTTCATAGGGTCATTTGTACGGGGGCTAGGTCTGAACATGGATCGATTCTCACCAATTTCAACAGCTTTCATCATGTGGCTGATAAAAGCTTATATATCAAATTTCATTAAAATCTATTCATATTTGCGACCTGCAGTTTGATTAAAATGTTTACATGGACACACAGACGTACGGACGGACGGACGGACGGACATCGTTACATCGAATCAGTTAGTGATTCTGATTCGATCGGTATAATAAAATTTTTGGTAGTTACAAACAGCAGCACAAAGTAATTATACCCAAACCACATAGTGGTATAGGGTATAAATATCATTAGAAACATCATAAGATTGATCTGGAACATCACGACATCAGGAACATAAAATTGATAAGGAACATTAGGATAACAGGGACGAAATTAAAGTTGGCATAACAAGAAGCACATAAGAACACGGTCACATTAAAAAACGGACACATTACAACACAGAGAGATTACATATACAGGTAGACACAAAGATAACAGAGGTGAAATAAACACAAAACAATCAACAAATTGCTTATAATAGCCAGCAAAGTACGGTAGGGATCAGGAATCTCAGGAACGTAATGAAATTGATCTGGAACATCAGGACATCCGAATATCAGGAATACAAATAAATTGATCAGGAATATGAGGGCATCAAGAGCACAAATAAATGTGATCAGGGACATAATTCAAATTGACAGCACGGTTACTGCAAAAATTGATAAAACTATAATTCTGTAAACGTTTTCCTTTTCTGACATCACACTGCAGATATTGTAGTTGTAGTTGGCAACCAATATTCAAATATTAGGCAAGAGAGATTTTTTAATTTTATGAATTGGGTCAGAAATTGATAACAGATCATTATACAATTTACACAGGACACGTATTGGATTAAAAAGTTCATAGTTAGATCAACAAAACGATAATTTCAGTGGTATATAATATCTTGTGACCCGATAAGGAATGTTAAAATTTATTTCATTTATAAGAAAGCATGAATTTATTTCACCATTACTTAATTTTACCATAAATGTAATATTTAACATCATACTTCTAGTTTTAAGTGTAGGAAGATCTATAAGTTTCAATCTGTGCTCATATTGTGGAAAATCAGTGTTATTACTCCAAACAAGGCCACGCAAAGCAAATAAAAGAAATTGTTTCTGAACTGATTCGATACTATCACTATAAGAAGAATAATTAGGTGACCACACAACAGATGCATACTCAAGGGTAGGCCTGACGAGGCTAGTAAATAAACGTTTAGTAACATAAGGATCTTCAAATTCCTTAGACCATCTTTTAATGAAAACCATAAGAGATTTTGCCTTATTAACACAAGAATTGGTATGTAAGTTAAACCGTAATCTATGTTCCAATAACACACCCAAATCAAGAAAATTTATAACATTTTCAAGACATTTACTATCAATATAATAAACTGTAGGAATCAACGCCGCTCTACTAAAGGATAATTTTTTACATTTCCTGAAATTTTAGGACATGTTATTTTTACACCAATCTCTCAGTCCTACCAAATCTTCCTGCAATAATTTCGAAGTATCGATATTTTCAAATGACAAAAGGAGTTTAACATCATCTGCATACAATAATACTTTAGAAAAACGAACAACGGAAAGAAGGTCATTAAGGTATAATACAAACAGAACTGGACCCAAGTGACTACTTTGTGGAACACCTGAAGTGAAAGAAATAGAAAATGAAGAATAAATTCTAAAAACAACTTTCTGAGATCTACCTCTCAAGTAAGACGATACCCACTTCAACAACCTAGGTGGAAATCCCAAGAAATCAAGTTTAAATAGTAAAAGTTCATGATGAACAGCATCAAAGGCTTTACTAAAATCAGTATAAATAACATCTGTCTGAAAATTATATGAAAAACAAGAAAATTATAGTCGGTCTAGCCCGATTATACGATATCTTATAACATGGTTTAGAGACCATATCTCTTCGGCCCAACTAATTGGATATAGCAAATAAGCAAAAAACAAATTTGAGTGGCATTGTGGTTAATTTTTTTGGCTGCAGATATGAAAAAGTTCATATCGGGTGCTATATTTATATGTGGACTAGGTAAAAAATGGACCGATCCTGACCATATTTGATAAAGTCACTTCTACTTTGAAAAAATATATACAAACCAAATTTGAGAAAAATCTGTGCAATATTTTTGTTTTTTGATAGATTTAAGGAAGCAGCTCTATATGGAGCCTATGACTAAGAATTTTCCTATATGGATTATTTTGGAACTACTGATTAATGGATGTAATAAACACATACAAACCCAATTTGACTGAGATCTATATGATAGTTTGGAACTTATGGCAATTTATGTCGATTTCATAGGGGCCATTTGTATGGGGACTAGACCTGAACATAGACCGATTGTCACCAATTTCAATAGCGTTCATTCCATGGCCGATAAAAGCTTATATACCAAATTTCATCAAAATATATTCATATTTGCGACCTGTAGTTTGATTACAAATTTTACATGGACACACAGACGGACGGACGGATGGACATTGCTATTTCGCCTCAAAAAGTGATTCTGAGTCGATCGGTATAATTAAAGATGGGTCTAGGACGAGTATTTTTGGTTGTTACAAACAGCAGCACAAAGTCATTATACCCAAACCACATAGTGGTATAGGGTGTAAAAAAGAAATATACCTTAATTAGAAAAATTAATTTTATTTTAGATGTCTAAATATTCATTGAAACTAATATCATTACCTATTGCTTTTAAAAATAAACATTTATTATGAAAAAAATTTGCAGATACAGAAATTTTTTTTACAGGAACCGGTTTTAAAAGAATAAAATTAATAAAACCTGGTTATGTGAATATTTACTTACTTCTTTTATCGTTAATTTCCTCAGAATTATTTAAAATGTTTGCACAAAAATTGAATTGTAGTATTTTTACTTTACTTACCACAAAACTCAATCATAGGTTTTTCAAACATATGTTTTTGTTGCTTGCTAATTTTTACTGGCAAAAATATATCCATAATAAAAATAAAAACAAGCAAGTTTTCAAAAAATAAGCTGTCACTTTACGCTCTCATTTGTTCTTTTTTACTAGATTTTTGAAGTAAATAAACAGGATCCAGTAAATTTAGTGATAATTTGTACAAATTGTGTACAAATGTGTACAAATTGTTACAAATTATCACGTAAACGAACAGAGCTATTTATGATTTATTTTTTCCTACTTAAAATATATGTTATTGTAATATAATTCAATTTTACATTCCTCAATATATAGCATCGAAGCATTTTAAACTGCTTTTAATTTTGCTGATTCAACTTAATTAGTTTAATTAATTTCTATAAGGACATTAATTGATAAAATGAACTAATTTTGCTATCGAGTGTACTCTAATTTTACAAGAATTATGATTATAAGGTAGTAGTGAAGAAAGTCTGTTGCATTTTAAAATAGTTAAGAACTAAAATAATAATTATTACTAGCAGATTCCAGCCCTAGAAATTCGAGCGCATATTCTAGGAAATTTTATTTTTTCATTAAATAAACACCCTAAAAGTATGCTAACCAATTATAGCCATTTCACAAATCAACACAAAAAATAAATTCATTTTTATTACAAACATATTAACAAATTTAATAAACACACACATAGCATTGTATAATTTTATATATGTGTTAGTAGCAACTTTAAATGCAATTTACTCAAAACAAAGGAAAAAATTTAAATATCTGTAAATCCGCAAATCGGCTAACAAGAAATGCCTTTCAAATAGTGTACGTTTGGCCAAAATCGGGATAAAACGGTAGAACAAAACCTCAGTCACAAGAAATCGCCTAGCCTATTAATATTATAGATTACCTTAATTCAGAAAAATACTCTTGTGGTAGCCGAATTCTTACCAAATTATTTTATGTGTGATTGATCAATTATGACTCATATGTCTATGATTATTTATGGGGGGGACATAAAATCAAAAACTTAACCTACGTAAAGCAAAACAATTTAAATTTTGTTTCTCTTTAAAAGTGCTTCTAGGGTTGGCATATTTAAAAAATTAAAATTTTCGCAGGGAACATAAAATAGCTTATATATCGAAAAGTAGTTGTCGTAGAGCAAAATTATCATACGAGAAATAAACATTGAGTAATAAATAATTTATGTTACATAACTAAAATAAAAAAACAATCACAGGGGAGATGTGTAAGCATCTTATAATTAAAGATTTTTTGGCACTTTTTTAAAATCAAACAGAAAACGTCATCTATGTATCACTTATAGCAATCAACTGCAGGGGCTATGCTAATATAAAAATAATTATTATTATTTATTGTTTCAAACGGCTAATTTTTAATTTTTCGTTTTTTATTTTCCATTTTCGTTTTTCACCTTTCATTTTTCATTTTTCATTTTTAATTTTTTCATTTTTCATTTTCAATTTTTCGTTTTTCATTTTTCATTTAAATTTTTTATTTTTCTGTTTTAATTATTTTTCATTTTAATTTTTATTTTTCATTTTTCATTTCTATTTTTCATTTTTATTTTTAAATTTTTTACTTTTCATTTTTTATTTTTTATTTTTAATATTTTATTTTTCATTTTTCATTTTTTATTTTTTATTTTTAATTTTTTATTTTTCATTTTTTATTTTTCATTTTTTATTTCTCGTTTTTTATTTTTAATTTGGAATTATTTTCACAAACTGAAGAAACTTTGAAAGTACAGCCCACACTAATATAAATTCATTGACATATGTATGTATATGTGTAGTAATATAACGGTGTGCAAAACTCATGATATTTTGGTTGGTACATACATATTTCTACAACACCTTAGAGCTTTCCATAAAATTTCTGACTATTCTCTGTTCTATCAGTCTGTGTGTGAACTGTACACAGTTTTTGTTAATTTTTTTTTTTTTTTTTGTTATATTCTTTTTTTGTTTTTTTTTTTTTTTGTAATACCATTTGACACAATTTGTTGTAATGCTGGAAGCTAACAATGGTTGTGGTTCAGTTCAGCTCTATGTTGGCTTTTGTATATATTTGCAACTAAAGTATTGTTGTCGTTGTTAAGCAATAACAAAATATGTTTTTTGTTTTTTTTACCCATCTACAAACAAACATTTATTTGTGTTAATTTAATGAATGCTTCTCCCTACTTACCATACTTTCACACTCTTGCACGAACATCAGTACCAGCACAACAGAATTTCGTTACTACCATTTGCCGCAGGCACTGGCAACACAATATAACTTTGCAACAATTGCTCGCAAATGAATATAACAAAATTTACACACAAAATATTATACAACAAAAAAAAAAAAAAACCTAACGTAATGTTAAATGTATACACAGAATGTCAGAACAAACAACAAGACAATAATTTTAAGAAATAGAGAATTTAAGCATAAAAAGTTATAGTCGGCCAAGGACAAATATATAATAATTTACCTGCTCTTGGCTGGTTAAGACTTAACAATTTTTAAGGATTCTTAATTGGGACTGACTATTTTAAAATGCACATTAAAACACTGACTTAATTAAAATTAATTTTCATAAAATTCATAAAAAAGCTGGCACTTTTTTTATAAAGCTCAATATTAAACGGTTCTAAAAATTTCATATGTCTCCATATATGTATGATTTATGATATGTATGAATGATTTACTAAACATTTTTAATCATGTGATTATTTTCATCTCATTTATAAGAAACTCATTTATGTAAAAGGTTTTAAGCATGTTGTTTAAATTTAATAAGAATTTAAAAGGAAAATATAATTTCTATTTGAGTTGTTATTTTTGATTAAATGTAACATTTCCTACTGAAATACAATTAGAAGAAACAAAAGGGGACGTATTTAAGGATTATTATTTCTCAGAACCCTTTCAATTATAATTTTAAAAATATCACAGTCGATGCTGTGATGAAAAAATGATAATTAGTTATTAGCAGAAAATAATTATTAATAAGAAATAAATTTCATGGAAAGCTTAAGAATTGTAATAGATAATTTAAAATTTAGCATAGCGAAGTCAACTAAACTATATCATTAACCCATTTAGTGTCACTGTATTCGCTTTGGGACAAAGAATGGTCAACTTTGTAATGCAAGACATCTATGAGTATTACTGATGCAGGTTGTTACACTAACCTTGATATTAGGTTAAGCCCATTTGGTCCCATTATTGGCTCGTTTCGTTTATAAGTTTTGAACGGTGAGATATGCTGACTTAATTTTTCAACTCACGTGGTATTTTCGTAAAATTATGTTATGTGCAAAAAATAAAATTTCTGACATAAACAAGGACTGAGAAAAACAAAAAATTACGAATCATAGTTTAAGAGACCATTTGGTCTATAGTATATTTTCTTTGATTTTGTTTACATTTATTTAAAAAAAATAATACAGCATTAGTCTTTACGATAATATTTGTTATTGTACGATGAGCAAAATGTTTTTATATTAGTTTTGCAAATAAACTTGCTGCAAATGGATCATTTTATATCAGACTTAGACTTGCAGAAATTAAAAATTCCACGCTTTCGAGCCTTTGAATTGGAGTAGCATTATTTGAGAAGGTCATTGAAACTTAGTGTTCGTATTTTTGGCACAAACTATGCTGAGAACTCCTGTTGAGAACTCCTGTTAACACAATCTTCGGGTTTTTTTATACCCTACTAGCTGAACCCGGTGTACTTCGCTACCCCTCATCGTTATAAAATAAAACAAAATAAAAAAAAAGATTTATACATTAACAAAATAATATTTATTTAATTTAGAATTAATTATTGCAATGCTTTAGTTTGTCCATCTGGAGCATAAACATATAAGTCGGTGGGTTTCCCTACACGTGAGCATGCAGCATAAAGCTGTCCAAGCGAGAAACATGGATTTGCTAAATTTAAGCCGCAAACTTGAAGAGATTGACCTTGAGCTTTGTTAACAGTCATCGCAAACGCTAATCGAACAGGAAACTGTAATCGTTTGAAGTCGAATGGTAAATCAGTTGGGATCATTGGAATGCGTGGCAAAAGTACATCTGTTCCTTTATATTTTCCTGTTATAATGGTCGCTTCTATTAAATTATTTAGCATTTTTTTACTGCAAGTCGAGTGCCATTACAAAGCCGTGGTGGATCGATATTGCGCAGTCAAATAATGGGCACTCCAATTTTGATTTGTAGCACATGTGGTGGAAGGCCTGGCACATCAATAATTGAATATAAAAAATTGTGTGTAGTGAGTGGAAGTTTCACACTGTGAAAGTTTCAGGAAGAATGGTGTACAGGTCTGGCTTCCTACAAATCGGAAACAAACGGACGTGGCCTTTATATAGTCAATGGCTTAATAGAAGTTGTTATGAATTTTAATTTTTCTAAAAAGGGCGTGGTCCCGCCCAGTTTCCTTGTAGTAATATTTCTATTAATTTCAGTACGATATATACCAAATATCATCGCCGTAGGTTAAAAAATGGCCGAGATATGACGATTTTTAATTTTGGGTTATATGGGCGGGACCACGCCCCTTTGCCCACTAACAACTTTATATAGTTATGGACTTAGTATTTCGCAAAAAAATAATTTTGTGAAAATTTCATGACGATCCTTCCAGTAGTTTAGAAGATATTAGTATTTTTTATTTTTCTAAAAAGGGGCATGGTCACGCCCACTTTTCTTCTGGTATGTATTTCTATTCATGCCAATACCATATGTACCAAATATGACCGCTGTAGGTCAAAAAATTCCAGAGATATGACGATTTAAAGTTTTGGGTTATATGGACGTGGCACCGCCCCTTTGTCCAGTCAAAAATTTATATAGCCTATTATTCCTTCCAGAGTCACAGTAACACGCTGTGAAGATTTCAGGATGATCGGTTCAGGGGTTTGGCCTCCTATAAAGCACAAACAAACACACATTCATTTTTATATATACAGATTGAAAGCAGATTAATTATAATTTAAGGTAAAATGGGGCGAAAAAGGGGGATTTGGTAATAAAAAATGTATGACTACCTTACCTGTAGATAAAAAGTGTATAAAACTTTAGGTAAATACATATTACAAAAAAAGTATTTTGTATAGCAAACATTGTTAGTGGTATAAGTAAGTATCTGAATTAAAAAAAAGGAGTCGGTGAAGTGGGCGTGGTTCATAGTTATATGGCGACGCTAACAGTATTAAGAGCAATATACTACCAAATAAAAAAAATCCGTTGGAAGGAACAAATTTGTACAGAGAACAAAAGTTTAAAACTTTCAAACAAAGTTTGGCGTGAAAAGGGGCGTGAAAGGGGGCGTGGCATAAGAAATGTTTATTTCTACCTCACCTGGAGTATAATGTGTATACAATTTGAAGTAAATCTGTTAAAAACTATATGGGAGCAATTACATAAATTTAAAAAAGTGGGCGTAAAAGTGGGCGTGGTCGAAAAAAAAGTACCCTATTAATCATGCCAGAGTCCCAGTTAAATGCTGTGAAAATTTCAGGAAGATCGGTCGAGAGGTTTGGTCTCCTATAAGGCACAAACAAACAAATAAACAAATAAACAAACACACATTCCATTTTATATATATAGATACCACTATGTGGTTTGGGTATAATGACTTTGTGCTGCTGTTTGTAACAACCAAAAATATTTGACATAGACCCATCTTTAATTATACCGATCGACTCAGAATCACTTTTTGAGTCGAAATAGCAATGTCTGTCCGTCCGTCGGTCCGTACGTCTGTTTGTGCATGTAAACCTTGGAATCAAACTACAATATATTTTGATGAAATTTGGTATATAAGCTTTCATCGGCCAAGGTATGAACGCTATTGAGAATCGTCCATGTTCAGACCTAGTCCCCATACAAATGACCCCTATGAAATCGACATAAATTGCCATAAGTTACAAATTATCATATAGATATCAATCAAATTGGGTGTGTATGTGTTTATTACATCCATTAATCAGTAGTTCAAAAATAATACCTATAGGATAATTCTTAGTCATAGACCCATATAGTGCTGCTTCCCGATCTTCACTTAAATCTATCAAAAAACAAAAATATTGCACAGATTTTTCTCAAATTTGGTTTGTATATATTTTTTCAAAGTATAAGCGACTTTACCAAATATGGTCAGGATCGGTTCATTTTTCGACCTAGTCCCCATATATATGACTTTTTTCATATCTGCTGCCAAAAAAATTAATAAAAATGCCACTCAAATTTGGTTTATGCTTATTTTCTATATCCAATTAGTTGGACTAAAGAGATAGGGTCTCTAAACCATGGTATAGGCTAATCGGGCTAGACCGACTATAATTTTCTTACTTGTCTTAGATCAACTCTAATCAACTACAGCTGCCTTGTGCATTCTACAAATCGATATCGCTGCTTTGTTTTTGTGGCTGATGTATGATACTAATAAGGCAGTGTCATTGAATGCAAATGTGGAGTTGTGCAAAGGGAGTTTTTAGACAGTCAGCCACTTTGGAGGAATAAAAGTTATATTTTAGTGTACGGTTCCCACTGTTCAAATTGTCGCCTCTTATATTATGCCCTTTCAAGCCTTCTTTCAAGTCTAATACAACGTGTTCCCCTTGGTTCTTTTCAGGCGTCGCATGTCATCGTTGTTTTTCCATACGTAGCCCTGAATTTGAATGCACCTATAATTAAACTGCTGGTTTTGATGGCATAAGCTGCCGAAAAGAACACCGTCCCTGAATTCAACAAGTTGTTTACATTTTCGAGACAGTTGTAAAACATTGGAAGAAGTTCCTGTCAACGGTTCCACAGTTCACAAAATAAGAAACTATTTTACTGAAATAAGAAAAACAAGAACGTACATACCGACATATGTACGCGCGCAACAGTGAACACAGCAATATATTCGCGCAATGAGTTCAAACTTTACCCTGCTGTACGTATTTCTATTTTCAATAACAATTTTTATACACTATACCACTGCTGCTGTTTGTAACTACCAAAACTATTTGAACTATACCCATCTTTTAGTATACCGATCGATTCAGAATCACTTTCTGATTCGATTTAGCGATTTCCGTCCGTCCGTCCGTCTGCCCGTGTCTGTCTATGTTTCCATGTAAACCTTGTAATCAAACTAAAGGTCAATATATTTTGATGAAATTTGGTATATGAACTACAGTCAGCCGTTAAATGAATGCTGTTGAAATTAGTGAAATTCGGTCCATGTTCAAACCTAGTCCCCATAAAAATGACCCCTATGAAATCGACTTAAATTGTCATAAGATCCAAATTATCATATAGATCTAAGTCAAATTGGGTTTGTACGTGTTTATTATATCCAGTAATCATAGGCCCCATATAGAGCTGATTCCCGATTTTGACTTAAATCTATCAAAAAACAAAAATATTGCACAGATTTTTCTCAAATTTAGTTTCTCTATATTTTTTCAAAATATAAGTGACTTTACCAAACATGGTCAGGATCCGTCCAATTTTGGGCCTAGTCATCATATAGATATAGCATCCAAAATAAACTTTTTCATATCTGCTGCCAAAAAAATTAATAAATATGTCGAATTCGTTTTTAAAGTATAGAAAAGGCAAAAAATTCCGAAATTCAATTATATGGAGCTATAGCAGGAGTCCAGTCAAAACTCGTGGGGCGTGTCATACATCATTTTGTTTGTCTCGTCATAAGGAATCCATCGATATATTATTCGTTGTTCTGGTCCTCGTGGTTGGTACCGAATTCGTTTTTAAAGTATAGAAAAGGCTCAAATTTTGTTTGCATATATTTTTGCAAAATACAAGAGACTTTGGCAACCATGATCAGGCTCGTTCCATTTTTGGACCAAGTGCCCATATAGACATAGCATCCGATATGAACTTTTTCATATCTGCAGCCAAAAAAATTAATAAATATACCACTCAAATTTGGTTTATGCTTATTTCCTATATCCAATAAGTTGGGCCTAAGAGATAGGGTCTCTAAGCGCATGGTATAGGGTATCGTATAGTCGGTCTAGACCGACTATAATTTTCTTACTTGTTTTTAATTTCGGATCTTTTTCGGAATACTTGTCCATGTGTTATATTTTAAAAGCACTAGCGTTAATCAGTTTTATTTTTCAGATCTTATTACATCAGTTTGTCATTACGTTTGAAACACATCGAGAAATGTATTTGCGTTTATGAGTTTCATATAAAAGATTTCTTACTTCTGTCGAATTGTAGGGATTTTTTTCAGATATTTTTTTTTAACAACTTAATGTTATATATTTTTCAATTTTAAACCTTTTTAAGAGTATAATTAGAAATTCATAAGGCTGGTAATATATGGTATAATATGAAGGAAGTAAATATGTGGCTTCTTTAATAACAATGACAAGTAAGAACAATGAAACTAAGAACACGGACGCCATCTTTACAGGTCTCTTCGATTTTAATAAGTAAGTTTGTAAATAAAAATAATATTAAAATATTATATATTTAAACATAATTAATTTTAGATATACTTATATCCGTTACATTATCCGATTATGCTGAAAACACATCAAAGAAATACAGAAAACAACGATTTTGGTCAAGATGGTTGAGAGACGAGAAGTTAATGGGATGGCTGGAAGAGGTCAAATATAACGACTTTAAATACATATACAAGGCTTGTGACTAAATTTTAAATTACGATAAATCAGACCTAAGTAAATATACTAATAACCACTCTCATAAAAAAAATCTTGTAAAACCGAAAACCAAAATTCTGTGTACATTATAAAATCTCATTTGCAAGCCAATTTAATTAATTATGAAAATTTATACAAAATTGTAAAAATAAAATTCTAATAATATCTGTTAGTTTCTTATGTTGCCTTTATGTTATTCTTATAATATTTTTATTTTACTTTTTATGTTATTTTTTTCGTTTTTATGTTATTTTTGTATTATTGAAATTGAACATGTACAAATTAAAAATAAAATTTTATTTTCGATAAATCTAAAAAAGAAGTGTAGGGATTTCTAAAAAAATGTTCTGGCATCACTGGGTATAATAGACATACACAAGTCTAACCATGAACCAATTTTCATAAATTTCAATTTACTAACTTTCATAAATATATGTTTTATAAGCAAACATAAACGGATGGACGCACAGACGGACGGACGGATATCACCTAAATCGAATATGAGAGTGATTCTGATTCGGTCGATATAATAAGAGGTGGATCTAGGTCATATATTTTTTGGTAGTTACAAACATCAGCACCGCAACTGCATTGTGGTATAGGGTATCAGAAGGTATATCGTGAAATATTTATCTTATGGCGTTTTCTGGCAAAAATGTTACAAGTTTTTCCCACTTCGCACTTTTTTTTCTTTTTGTGTTCTTTTCTAAAAAAAATGTCAACCTTGCGAAAGGGTTAAATGTTCTTTTCTAAAAATGTCTCACAATAAATATGTGAAAAAGTTTTATTTTGCGCACCCTAAAAAATCGGAGGGGGAGAATAACATGATAAAACAAGAAACAAATAAAAAATAAGGAAAAGTGTAATTTTTATTGTTTTGTTTAAAATGAATTATTGATATGGAAAATATCAATTATTTTTAAAATTTTTGTTTTTCCTTTTTGGTGTCCAAGAATAAAAATGTCAACAAAATCAACTGTTCATTAAAAAAGTGTTGCATAGTTGTAATTTTATGTTCTATTCTGACCATTAAAGATGCAACATCTTTAAAGTGTGAGGCAAAGATTATAAAAAGTACCATTATAAAGTGTAATTTTTTTTCAGAAAAGAAAACGCCATTAGTGTTAAATTAGAAGTGTCAATTTTATATATCAAAATTTGATTAGATTCAATAATCAAAAAAATCTTAACACACATTTTTCCATTTAACTTTTTTGCAGGCATTATTTGATTGTCTTTTTTTCTTGATCTTTGAAAAATACTCGTATGTCAGCTACTATGTCTGATGAAAACTATATTCATTTGATTTTCATTGAAATGAGTGACTAAATATATGTACGTGCTAAAATTATTAAACACTTTCTGCAAAAAGTTGTCCCAAGACTCAAAGTTTTGCCATGAAACTGTTTTCAATATTATTTTAAAATATCAGAGAAATTTACTGTTACACCCTATTGTTTTGCAAAACTTTGTATTACCCAACACTACATTTTTTATTTATAAATGTTGGTATTACTTTTTTCTTTGTCAGATACATACAATTTAATTTAAGACCTTTTTTTGTTCCTTAGAAATAGTTAATAAAATATATATATAAATATATTAAAGTTCGAATTCCTTTTAATTACGATCCACCGGCTACAACATTTACCCATTGATTAGAAACCAGCTCCAGATCGTTTAGGTGCACCACCCCGATTTTTTTTTTTTTTTTGGAAATAGGGGTATTTGAGGTGATTTAGAAAAAAAATTTTTTTTTTGGCGGAAACCCATATTTTCCGAGTTATGGACCTCCAAAGTTTTGACATTGATTTCGATATAACTTGAATAATTCTTATCGGATTTGAGCAATATATGTATCATTTGAAAGCTTATTAAATTGCCTTTATTTCAAAGTTCGAAATCCTTTAACCCATTGTGAACCTATTCAAGATTGTGCATTTTTGGTAAAGAGTTTTTTGTGAAAAGCTGTAATTATCAGACGAAATTACGTATATAAGGTATGTATTTGCACATTTACAATAAAAGTAGGGATCACAAGCTATTTTTTGGTGTCTATTATGACTTTTTGACTCTTAATTGTTGTTGTTTTTTTGAAGTGTTAATATTGATTTGGGGGTTATGAAAATCGCGTGATTTTTAAAACAAAATTTTCATAATAGGACGGAGAAGAAATGAGGGTATGCTTTAATAGCATGTGAGATAAGGCCATGATGGCTTTATCTTGTCTTATGTCTTCCCGGAGACACTAAAGTTAAGTATTGAAATCTGGCTTCGCATACTAAAGTTTTTCTGCGTGGCGGCCTGCGGCCGCGCTTAAGGGTTTTCTCCTCCAGTAGGACACGGCAGGTGGCTTCGCTGAATAAAGTTTTTCTGCGTACGTCACAAGGGAATTTCCCAACAAAATTTTCATAATAGGGCGGAGAAGAAATGAGGGGATGCTTTAATACCATGTGAGATAAGGCCATGATAGCTTTATCTTGTCTTATGTCTTCCCGGAGACACTAAAGTTAAGTATTGAAATCTGGCTTTGCATACAAAAGTTTTTCTGCGTGGCGGCCTGCGGCCGCGCTTAAGGGTTTTCTCCTCCAGTGGGACACGGCAGGTGGCTTCGCTGAATAAAGTTTTTCTGCGTACGTCACAAGGGAATTTTCCAACAAAATTTTCATAATAGTCTCATTAAAAGTCAATAATATCTTCGGTCCTGGAGGGGTTAAGAGGACAAAATATGTATGTAGCAAAAAAAATTTCAATTTCTAGTTAGAATTGTAAAATCGAATTTTGTAAGAAAGTGTTGTTTTTAGTGTTATGGTTTTTTGTTATTTGTGCAATAAAAAATACAAAGTTGTACCCCTAATATCTCCGGATTACAAAGGGTTAGAAGGTCAAACAATATCTTAAATAAAAGCTGTTAATCCTATGAATGTACTAATTAACATATATTTTGTTGTTGTAATAGCGTTTTATTGAAATAAAATGAATTATTTACAAAAAACTGCATCCTAAAAAGAAAGAAAATTATTTTGGTCCATAATGGGTTAATCGATTTCGAACTTTTTGATACCAAATTAAAGGTACTTCAATAAGCTTTCATATGATATATATATTGCTAAAGTCCGATTGGAATTGTTCAAGTTATATCGAAATCAATGTCAAAATTTTGGAGGTCTATAACTCTGGAAATATGGGGTTCCGCCAAAAAAAAAATATTTTGCTGGAATCGCATTAAGAAGTGGACCGAGTGGTGAAAATTTGGAACGGATCGGAGAGGTGCACCTAAACGAGACTTAAGCCGAAACAAAGGACTACGTTGTGTTTGTTTGGAAAATAGCCCCCAAGATATCCGGTAGAAACGTCAAAGCCACTGCAGGCTTGAAAACTTTCAAAATCCTAAAGATTCCTGGAGCTAACGCTGCAAAATATTGTGGGGCCAAAAAGAGTGTTATAAAAATATTTCGAATATATAGTGGACGATTTCCAGATTTTTCACAGTTTTCCGCTCAAAATTTGTATGTAAATTTGGCAAGCAATCTGCAATTGAGCCAAAAGAGGTAAAGTCATTTGCTACAACGGGCTCTATAAATATCGAAGTTTATATTAAGGATTGTTTGCAAAATGACCTACTGTGAAAAGGAGTTGCAGAGTACGAAAAAGTGTCACAAAATGTGAAAAATTTTAAACAGAAATGGACTAGGTGTTCCCAAAAAGTGATAGAAACCACTATAAAATACATAATACAAGGCTTATCGGAATAGGTCCATAAGTTCATAACAGTTATCTCCTATTGTAAGCTTTAAGATAATTTCAATTAAATAAAAGAAATTAAAACTCTAACAAGTATGTTACGATATTTTCGCCTTTATTTTTTCGATACACAAATGTGGTTTCTCTAAACCCTAAATACGACACTTTTGACGGTTAACGAAGCTATCAAGATGAAACATGGTATTCATTCCTTACGATGATTTTGTTCGAAAAATCAGCTTCCATTTAACAAACTCTGTTCTATCGTATAAGGCCGATAAAGGCTTATATACCAAACTTCATCAAAATATATTTATATTTGCGACCTGCAGTTTGATTACAAGGTTTACATGGACACACAGACGGACGGACGGACATCGTTAAATCAGTTAGTGATTCTGATTCGATCGGGATAATAAAAGATGGGTCTAGGTCAAATATTTTTGGTAGTTACAAACAGCAGCACAAAGTCATTATACCCAAACCACATAGTGGTATTGGGTATAAACCACATAGTGGTATAGGGTATAAAAAAAAATTTAATCTACCAAAATATCTAGCTTCGAGATATTCCGTTCAACTGCCCCTTATAGTTTGAATCCTTTTATTTCGACCGGACAAAACAATTTATTGTATGTACGATTAATAAAATAAAACAAATATTAAGAAAAACATATTGCTAACCAATGTACAAAAGAAAAAACCCTAAAAAAATGGCCAATAAAAATAAAATAGGTCAGGGTCATTCAATGATGTATAACCACATAATGATAGAAATAAATATTCCTTGGTTAGCCAAGAATTTATCTTACTATGTGTTTGTGTGTCTGTGTATGTGTGTGCAACTCCTCTTAAGTAAATTAAAAAAAAAAAGCAAATAGACACTACATCATCAATGAGAAATCGAATAAAACACACAAAACTCATCAAGGCTGTACATACGAGTAGTAATATACAATAATACAACATAACATTAAGTTTAATGACGCACACTAATGTGGCATTTCCACATCAATGCTTCATTATTATCCTCACTATCATATCATATGTCCTCTGATATTTTCTCACATATGACTCAATATATTTCAAGTAAATTCATGCTGGATTTAAGATTTCATAAGCATCAGAATGTTATAAAAAATTAAAAATTTCTTTCACCAGCGAGTCATTAAAAATTTACGTATTTAATATCGTAAAATCATAGCTGGTTTCTAACATATGTAAGTAAAACATTAACTCCAACATCTGATGTAGAACTAAATCATTTCAACTTTGATTTTATTTATTGTCGCTTTCAGTAAAAATTTTCAAACTGAGAGTTTAACTTCGTAATTTCAACGAGAGGACAATAATATTAAGTTTCGTTTTTTTTTCAAAATTTTCTTTTATGCGCATGTTCTTTATGAACGCTCTCTAAACATACAATTGATAATTTTCACCAAGCACGTGTTTTGCTTTAAGAAATTCAACACTTACCCCAGGTACAGGAGAATTTGTAGTTTTGGTTGTTTAAAATAATTTTCTATAATGACCATCACATTTTAAAATTTTCGGAAATATATAATAATATTTTATATTCAGTTGTGATTTTTTCTATACTTACCCCACCCAGCATGGTTAGCGTTTGATAGTTTTTAGATCTGAGACCCTTTTCCGAAAAACACAGTGTTTTTTTTCAACTGAGCGATAAATATAAATTAAGATACAATTTTTTTATTTGTTCTTAAAATCCAAAACAAACTTTTCTTATTATCAACAAGCAAGAAAATTATAGTCGATCTAGACCGGCTGTAAGATACCCTATACCGAGCGTGTAGAGACCCTATCTTTTAGGTCCATCTGATTAGATATAAAAAATAAGCATAAACCAAATTTGAGTAGCATTGTTATTAATTTTTTTGCCTTCGGATATGAAAAAGTTCACATCGGATGCTATATTTGTATGGGGACAAGGTCGAAAAACAGACCGATTTTGACAATTTGGTAGGGTTACTTATTTTTAGATAGATCTAAGTGAAGATTAAAGGAAATCAGCTTCATAGGGGGCTATGGCTAAGAATTCTGCCTTAGGCTTTATTTTCAGACTACTGATTAGTAGATGTAATAAATACACACAAAATCAATTTGACCACGATCTATATGATAATTTGGATCTTATGGAAATTCAAGTCAATCTCATAAGGTTCATTTGTATGGGGACTAGGTCTGAACTTGAACCTATTTTCACCAATTTCAACAGTGCTCATTCTATGGCTGATAGAAATTTATGGATTAAATTCCATAAAAATACATTTATACTTGCGAACTGTAAGTTGATTACAAGGTTTAAATTGACACACAGACGGACGGACGGACGAACGGATAAATGAACGGACAGACGGACATATCTTAATCGACTCTGAAAGTAATTCTGAGTCAATCTGTATGATAAAATATGGGACTAGGTCAAATATTTTCGGTTGTTACAAACCTCAGCACAAGGTCATAATACACTGACCAAATATTGGTATAGGGTATAAAAATTTAAGGAAAAGTTTACGATATTTTTTTTTATTTTCTGTTTTTTGTCGGTTTTAGCTGAGATTTCTGACAAATTTTCGGTGTGTTTATCTGTTTTAATTTTTAATTTTATTCCAAACTCTTTTCTATACCACACTCTTTCATTGCTATTCGTATATAGATGAAGGCGGCATCGATATATTTTTTAATGAAATCCTCTAAATTTAACTTTATGCAGCCCAGCTGTTATTTAATCGAAGTTAATCCTTATTTGTGGAGGAAACTGCCTAGATGCATGCCTATGTTGTTCCTTCGAAGAGCACAGTCTCGTTTATTTGCTATTACTAGCAGAGCCCAGCACTCGAAATTGTAGGTAAATGTATTTTTTCATTCAATTTCATTCTTTTAATGTTTTTAACCTATATATACATAACCTATATATATGTATAAAATTCACTAAGTTGTGAATTTTTAAATAAAATTCATAAAGTTTCATTATAAATATTTGATGAACACACAGGCGAAATTTCAATGGGATTGTTAATAAACAATTTTATTTTATATGGAGGAGAAGAGCATAAAGGTATAGTAATCAATTTTAGGTAATTCACAATTCAACGCAGGATGTATAAAATGCAATCTTTTTTGAAACCATTAATAATAAACTAGCAGATTCCAGCGTTCGAAATTCGAGTGCAATTTCTAGGCAGCGTTATTTTTTAACTTAGCCAATTCACAAACCAACACTTTCCTGGTTTATTATTATTGTGAATGAAGATACAAAAACTCATTAACAAACACATTAACAAATTTAATAAAGCACACATAGCCTATGTATAATTTTATGTATGTGTTAGTAACAACTTTAAATGCAATTTACTCAAAACAAAGGAAAAAATTTTAAAATCTGTAAATCTGCAAAACGGCCAAAAAGAAATACCTTTCAAATAATATGTGTTTGGTCAAAATCAGGATAAAATGGTAGAACAAATCATCGGTCACAAGAAAGCGCCTAGCATATTAATATTATAGATACCCGAGCGATGAATTTTGAACTAGAGAAAATTGATTATGTTCCTTTATAAAAGGAAACAGTGGGTATATTACCACCATACTAAGTAAGTTCTGATATAAAACCCAGTCCCAGTCAGCATTTGGAGGAACTTTTTAAAACAAAAATCACCTTACTGAGCCTTCTTCAAGCCCTTTTGATGATTAAAAGTGATTAATCCAATGCGCGGTTAAGAAAATAATCGTAAATGATCCGCGCTTACGCTTCAAAGCTGATTTAATGCAAATACAAATTTATTGCAAATGCAATCCCAAATAGATAAAGCAATCGATTGAAATGTGAATGCTGCGATCGTTATTTCGGAAGAATATTTCGTGCAAGCTGGAGGATTAAAAACTGCTTGTTGGCGGTTTTTTTTTTTTTCTTTTTTTTTTTTTATAACAGGACAATTTTGTACTATATTTGAAACAAGTGTTCAATGTTTCAATATTGTGAATTTTTGTCCATTAATATCAGTCGCATCATGGAGAGTGAATTAATTTAAAAGCGATATGTTAAAATATATAAAAGTCAAAGCAATAAGATTTAAATAAGAGATGTAATCTCAGCCAAACAATTAATAAGATTTGCTAAAAAAAGAATCCAAAATTTCCGCATCAGACGGAACGAAACCAACCAAATAATGAAAGTGTATTTCATGATTACAATTTAAATTATTCAACTGATATCTATTGTTTTGACAGTGAAGAAAATTAATTTAATTTGTGCCAATGCAGTAAACTTTCTATATGTATTTTTAAAGAATTTTAATGTACAAATGGATTTTTTACAATTATTGTTGTTATTTTATTTATACAATCCTTTTTAGGTAAATAAAATAATTCTGTAAATAATTTTTGTGTTAATATAAAGGGTCCGCCAAAAAAACTACTGAATATTATCTCAAATTTCTTCTTTTATTTGAAAGTACAATCCTTCCGCTTAATAATGGAAAATAATTTCATTCAAATGGCTGCCTCGGCTGGCCATGCAGTAGCCTACACGATCGGTCCAATTTTTAAGCACATTATCGATTGTGTGCAGCTGTATTTCACCAATGGCTTCACGAATATTGTCCTTTAAAGCGTAAATTGTCTCTGGCTTGTTGGCGTAACACTTATCTTTGAGGGCACCCCACAAATAATAGTCCAACGGTGTCAAATCGCAGCTCCGAGGTGGCCAAACGACATCAGCTCTGCTGCTGATAGTGCGATCTTCAAAAACAGGGCGCAAAACATCGAGTGTAGCTTCGGCTGTGTGGCACGTAGCGCCGTCCTGTTGAAACCAAATGTTGCCAATATCCTCCTCTTCAATTTTTGTGAACAAAAGTTCGTTCAACATGGCCCGATAACGATCGCCATTGACTGGAACATGCCTCTGGACCAAAATCCGCACCAAACAGTGACTCGTTTTGGGTGTATCGGCTTTTCAATGTATGCGTGCGGGTTTTCTGTGCCCCAAATGCGACAATTTTGCTTGTTTACATACCCGCCAAGATAAAAATGAGCTTCATCTGAAAAGATGATTTTTTTTGGCAAAATCGGCATCTTCTGTAAGTCGATCGCAGGCCCACTTAGCGAAGCGAAAACGCATTCGATGGTCAGTTGGCTTCAACTCCTGAACAAATTGGACTTTGTATGGCGTCATACCAAGGTCTTTATGCAAAAGTCGTCTCAATGATGCCTCCGAAATGTTCAATTCTTGAGAACGACGGTGAATTGATGTTGATGGCGCTTCACGCACACTTTCTGCCACAGCAGCAATAATCTGGGGTGTCCGCACTGTTTTTGGCATTTCACCCTTTGGTTTATCGATGAGGATGCCAGTTTCTTTCACTTTTTTCACAAAATAACGAACATACGGAGCTGACGGTGCTTCTCTTCTTCCAAAATCCGTACGCAATTTTCGCACACATTCTGCAACATAACCATGATTTTCAAAGTAATGTCGCAACATTTCCCAGCATTGTTCTAGCGTATACACAATCATATGCGTTCAGCGGAAGGATAAAACTAATTGTTTGTCAAATCAGACATGAGCTAAGTGTTACCATTCACGAAATAAGCACCAGTTGAAAAAAAAACGTTAGATGGCGGACCTTTTATATAGCTTTTTATATATACCTGTTGAAAGAATATGCCTTAATTAAATATTTTATATTTTTAATACAAACGATTAGAAATACGACTGAAAAAGAATCTAAAATTATTAAGATATTACTTAACAAGTAAGAAATTAATCAGTCTAGCCGACAATACGATACCCTATACCATGGTTTAGAGATCCTATCTATTCTGTCCAATTAATTCGATATAGAAAATAAGCATAAACCAAATTTGAGTGGCATTTTTATAAAATTTTTTGGCTGCAAATATGAAAAAGTTCATATCGGGTGCTATATTTATATGGGGAATAGGTCAAAAATGGACCGACCCTGAACATATTTGGTAAAGTCACTTATGTTTTGAAAATAATATATACAAACCAAATTTGACAAAAATCTGTGCAATATTTTTGTTTTTTGATAGATTTAAGTGAAGATCGGGAAGCAGCTCTATATGGCGCCTATGACTAAGAATTTTCCTATAGGGATTATTTTTGGACTACTGATTAATGTATATAATAAACACATACAATCTCAATTTGACTGATATCTATATGATAATTGTGCTCTTTTGGCAATTTATGTCGATTTCATAGGGGGTCATTTGTATGGGGACTAGGTCTGAACATGGACCGAATTGCACAAGCCTTCATCCTATAGCCGATAAAAGCTTACATACCAAATTTCATCAAAATATATTCATATTTGCGACCTGTAGTTTGATTACAAGGTTTACATGGACACACAGACGGACGGATGGACATCACTAAATCGACTCTGAAAGTGATTCTGAATCGATCGGTATAATAAAAGATGGGGGTAGGTCAAATATTTTTGGTAGTTACAAACAGCAGCACTAAGTCATTATACCCAAACCACATAGTGGTATAGGGTATAAAAAATGACTAGAAAATGAGTCAAAACTGATCATAAAAGCGGGTAATAAAAGACCCTTTAAGAGGAGTTGTGAAGGACTCTTCGTGTAGGGTCATAAAAGACTCTTCAAGAAGGCTAGCGAATAGTGATAGAATGGTATGGTTCGTTGGGCAAATATGGACCATAGTACCAGAATCGCTATGAACCCCTGGAGATTTTTTCGACCCCCTACAATTTGACGCACTCTATGTTCACATATGTACTATTTGACGTCAACTTTAGTACACCTTCTGAATTCCCTAAATTTATGGACAGTGGCATCAGCGTGTAGTTGAAATACTATTTAAAACTAATTACACTCTCCAGGGTATATATCAGTTCGTCATTCCGTTTGTAACGCATCGAAAAATGCATTTGAGACCTTATAAAGTATATATAGTCCTGAGCCCTATAACAACTCGAATTTTTATAGCGATGTCAGTCTGTCCATCTGTCCGTCTGTCTGTTGAAATCGCGCTCATTCGTAAGATACACCATTTAAGTCGGTAGAGTTGTGACTTTATGAGTTATGGTCGGTAATAACTTATATACTAAATTTCTTCCAAATATATTCATATTTGCGACCTTTCATTTGATTGCAAGGTTTACATGGACACACAGGACAGACAGATAGATAGATAGATATACAGATATATCACTAAATCTGTTCAAAAAGCCATTCTTAGTCGATCTGTATAATAGAAGGTGGGTCTACATGAAATATTTTTGGTAGTTACAAACATCGGAACAAACTCTTTGTAACCTCACTAGGTGCTTATTTTGTTTTGAGTACTTAGTGTTTCTTGTGTGATTTTGCAATGACTTGTTCTCTCACCTTCCTATATTTTGCTTACAATTAAACTATTTTTATACCCCCTGTGCAGAAGGTATATATTAGTTTGTCATTCCGTTTTTAACGCATCGAAAAATGCATTTGCGGCTCAATAAAGTCTATATATTCTTGATCCTTATAACAACTCGATATAGCGTTGTCGGTCTCTCCGTCCATCTGACCGCCTGTCCATCTATCTGTTTAAATCACGCTCATTCACAAAATAAACCATTAACTCCGTTTATTTTATTGTCGTTATCTCGAGCATATTGGTGTTGAAAATGGGGAAATCGGGCATCATTGTTCCAAGATATATCCAAACAGATGAGGACATATCTAATAAATGTTATAAGTTCAGTATATTTATTGTAATAATTTAGTACTAAGTTTATCTTATTATCAAATTGTTGCTTCTTAAAGAATTTTATTTGCATTTCTTATAAACAAGCCCAGATATTAATATAAACGTACAACCGACGTGGAGGATAAAAAAGATTCAGCACAGCCGAATTTAACAATCTTACTTATTGTGTTTTGAATCTAACGGCAGAGGAATATTTACAAATTGTTTATTCCCATAAACACTCGCCAAGTTGTAAATGTTTTGGTTAGATAATTAAATTCTTAAATGATATGTATGGAAGCTAGATGCTTAAATAGCGAAAATAATAATTTATTATCTATTGGAAAACAACAGTAAAAGGAGCAATTAGCGTTAAATTAGGAGTACTGCTAATTTCATAGCAGAATGAATCAAATAAATTACGTAATGTATATTTTAATGTTTCCGTAAGATCTTCATATTGCTTCACTCAGTTGTATTACAAAACAAGGAAATAAAAGCTTGTAACCGCCTACTTAATTGTTATGTTGTTTATAAATTATTATCCAAAAACCGAAATACTGTGAGCTAATTAAAGTAATAATTTCTTTTTATCACTAACACTAAAAAAAATATGTTTTCCAAAGTATGAGTATTAGTACATAATATGGGTTATATAGCGAAAACTAAGATTCGTTGAACCAAGTGGTTGAAATGTTGTCCCTTCTTTGAAACACTCTATCCGAATTGTGGACAGATCTAAAACTTAAAAAATCACACCCCATAATTGGTTGAAATTTTCCACCTATATGAAACATCCGAATAGTGGATTAACTTTTTTTGATACTGTCAGATCGGAAATCGTTATATTTTGGTAGGGAACATAAAATCGATTATATCTAAACTAAGCGTTGAATAGAAAAATTTTAAATATTTTTTCTCCTACTCGTGTCTACAATACCCCATATAAATTGAGCGATAATTGTTAGCGGGGAACATAAAATCGCTAATGTCTCCAAACTAAGCATGGTGAAGCAAGTGGTCGAAAAAGTGCCATATCCGAAAAAAAAAATTTCATCGTTCTTCAATTGGTGCCTAAATCTGGTAACCACTGGTTTTCTTTTTATATTATGGCCTAAAATTTGTATTTTTTACATGAGCGTTTCGTTAAAAATTTTTCTACAAATATTAAAATTTTAGAAATTCACCTCATAATTTGTATTGTGTTCTTCAAAAGAATTAACAAAATTTTACTCTACCATGCAATGATATACAGAATACATTAAAAAATCATTAAAATTAAGTTTAATTTGTGTACAGTGATACACATTGAAAATGGACCATGTCCAATTATGATTTTGATTAAGTTGTAATATGTTCTTAATAACACCTTACAGCAATTAAAAAAAAGGAAAATCCTACGAGATAAATAAAAATAAAATAATTAAAAATTAAATATTTTTATTATCAAATCAGAAACTTAAATATATTTATATATATATATACCGTTATAGATATTTCATAAAAACAAAAAAGTTTTAATATATTCTGTATATTTTTTTTTTTTGTACACAAAAATGAATTCAGTCATTTTTTAAACTCTTTCTTTTATTTATTTATTTTGTATTTTTTTATTTGTTTTATTTATTTTGTATTTATTTATTGTTGCATTACAACAAGACACAGTATCTTAAAAATTGCAGTAGTGGAATCGGATAAGTTATTCACTATATATTTAATATCAGTAACTCTTAATCTAAATTTAAAATATTATAAATTACAATTTTAAAACATGAAAAAAAAGATCAAATAAAATCAATTAAAGCATTGCTATAGTAATTTTCTAAACCCTATTGCGTTGCTTGTATTTTGCATGATATTAGGAAGCTGATTCCAGAGACGAATATTTAGAATAAAAAATTGACATTCAGAGGGATGGTCCCGGTATTTAAATTGAATTATTCGATTCCCTCTGGAAGATCTTGCGAACTTTAATCATTCAAAAAGATATTTTGGAGCCTTTGTTATAATAATTTTATGTAGAAATATTATTGTCAAATGACATATGTAAGACATGACACGAGTATTGGGATACATGATCAAATTTACTTAATCCAAAGATATAGCGAATAATGTTGCTGAAAGTTACAGTAAGAAGTCTCTTATCCCTAGAATTGCAACCTGTGAAAACCTCAGATGCATATAGTAATGTTAGTAAAAGATATGTTTTAGCAAGTAGCAATCTTATTTTCAGTGGAGTAAAGTGCTGTGTTAACCATAAGCTTCTTATCATACTATAAATTCTGACACAGGATTGATTAATATGATCTGACCAAGTCAGAGTTCCATTACACACAACTCCGAGATTTCGTACAGAGTTCACGATGTCAATTTTAGAGCCCCCAAGGAAGACATTAATCTCATTCTCCAAATGCATCACTTTCTTCTTTATTATAATACACTTAGATTTATTTGGATTAAGTCGTAGACCATTTGCCGTTGCCCAATTTAGAATATGTTTAAGATCATAATTTAGTTCTTGAGTTTTGGAAATAATTGAATCCTTGGTACTACTTAAATATAGCTGAATGTCATCAGCGTACATCTGAACCTTAGAGAATTTGATTTGTTTTGGAAGATCATTGGCATATATCGAATAAAGTAGTGGTCCAAGGATTGAACCCTGTGGTACCCCTCTTATAACTTGCAGTGAGTTTGAGATGGAGCTACCATTAGCAACAGATTGGGATCTGTTTGTGAGATATGAAAACTTGAGGCATAAAATTGAGTGGTGCACCGTGTCAAATGCCTTTGAGTGGTCCAATAAAACCAAAAAAGATATTTTTCCATCATCCATGTTACTTCTTAACTCCTCAACTACATCAGATAAAGCTGTTATACAGCTATGTTGTGGCCTGAAACTAGATTGACGCTCTGTAAGTTGTTGTCGTTTAAATATCTAAAGATTTGTCTGCGTAAAGGTACTCGAAAACTTTTGATAGATATGGAAGAATTGCAATCGGGCGGTATTCATTACCCGTTTTTTATACCCTATACCACTATGTGGTTTGGGTATAATGACTTTGTGCTGCTGTTTGTAACAACCAAAAATATTTGACCTAGACCCATCTTTAATTATACCGATCGAATCAGAATCACTTTCTGAGTTGATTTAACAATGACCGTCCGTCCGTCCGTCCGTCCGTCTGTGTGTCCATGTAAACCTTGTAATCAAACTGCAGGTCGCAAATATGAATATATTTTGATGAAATTTGGTATATAAGCTTTTATCGGTCATGTGATGAACGCTATTGAAATTGGTGACCCATGTTCAGACCAAGCCCCCATACAAATTACCCATATGAAATCGACATAAATTGCCATAAGATCCAAATTGTCATATAGATCTTACTCAAATTGGGTTTGTATGCGTTCATTACATCCATTAATGAGTAGTCCAAAAATGATCCATTTGACCCCATATAGAGCTGCTTCCCGATCTTCACTTAAATCTATTAAAAAACAAAAATATTGCACTGATTCTTCTCAAATTTTGTTTGTATATATTTTTGCAAAATACGAGAGACTTTACCAAACATGATCAGGATCGATCCATTTTTGGACCTAGTCCCTATATAGATATAGCATCCGATATGAACTTTTTCATATCTGCAGCCAAAAAAATTAATAAAAATCCCACTCAAATTTGGTTTATGCTTATTTTCTATATCCAGTTAGTTGGGCCTGAGAGATAGGGTCTCTAAACGCATGGTATAGGGTATCGTATAGTCGGTCTAGACCTACCATAATTTTCCTATTTGTTTTCTTTGTTTAATTTTTTTTTTTTTTAATGATATAAGAAATAAAAATTCAGTCTGATTAACCATTTTTCCTTCTTATACTGGCCTTTACAATAGTATTTGATTCATTCAGTTTTCTTTCAGTTCCAAATGCCAGCTTTCTGTTACTGCAACCGATCAATATTTTTAATACAAATTTTGTAATAATTTTGTAATATTTTAACCAAATAGTCGTTTTAATATTGGTTAAAACATTTTCGGTTGCAAAATGTTGTTATAATAGAACTGATAGTTGCAGTCACTAATATTTGAAATTGAAACACGTTGTTCTCAGTTTTATTAGGTTTCCTAAATCAAATTAGTTTAGTAATTTGTATATAGACTTCAGTTAGTTAACGAAATTAATTTTGTTGCTGTATATACCTCGATTTTAGAAGAATTGCATATTTACGATTGTTTAAAAAAAAATCTATTTTGTTTTTAGATATTAAAGAAATACTTCAAAAATTATTATCACTTTAATAAATTTTTCTCTTAGTATCCAAGTATCTATTTTCTGTGTGCACTTATAATTTATCACTCATTTTAATCAAACTAACAACAATTTAACAGGGCTGTCATTAAGCATAGTAACTAACGTATTTTTCAAAGATAACTTGATATAAAAAAAAATTAGCGAAAAAGTGTGTTAAAACTTTTTATCTCAATCGTTAATATTCAAAAATTTTTTCACAGGATCCATATATGACAACTTTCTTTTCATGACAAGCCAAAAATTAATTCAATTATGATGATTCAACATTTCACCAAACCATCATCATGTAAAACAATTATTGCTCTCTCAATAAAAATATGATACCTGAAAAAAACTTACTTAAATAACAATAAATTCTATAGACTATGAGCGAAAAATAAATATTATTGAAATAACTCAGCTATTTTTATTTAATTTTCAAATAAAAAGTGCCTAAAATTGGCATTCGTATGATCGTTTTCCATTTTCCATATAAAAAATATTTATAAAAGAAATAAACAGGCCATTTCAATTATTTTAATTTTAGTCCATACATATATAACATTGATAATTGTTAATTAAAATGTATCGCAAGAAACTTTTCCGATATATAATCTTTATAATAACAAACTAAATTATCATACAAATTCCTTACAAAATAAGATGGTGAAAATCAAAATCTCCTTTCGATTTCTCCTACAATATATTAGCGGAAAATTAAATAAACTACCCCTTGAAAGAGGTGAAGTTGTAAAGCTTTAAGGTGAATAAGTGAGAGAGAAACCAAGCAAAACAAATATGCTCTTTTCACGACGTTAAAGCATCAATGAAAAATCTATCAAAGATTTCTTTAACTCTGACTGTGACTGACAACAGAAATATTTGAAGTAGTTGTAAACGAAGGCCAAAACCGAACTGACGTACTCGAACCAATTGAATATTAAAAAAAAAGGCTAAAATAATAAAATTAAATATTTAACAAAATATAAGTGAATTAATTACAGAAAGAAAAAATTTATCAACATCTGAACATTTGAAAATAGATAAATATTAAATATAAATAATAAAAAAAAATATAATGAAATTATTAAAGTCTTCTTTTACTTCAAAGTGTTGATAAGTAGTGTGCGCATTATTTTGAATATATTTTGAGAATACAAAATATTACTACTAATGTTACTCGTCGTCCTTGTCACTTACTAAACACCAAGCCCTTGTATCTATTAAAGTGTGTGTGTGTGTATGTGTGTATTACATATTTCGGTAAAGTAAATCTAACCATTTAAAATAATATTCGTTTATGGTTTGTGCAGAATTCGTATATCAATAAAAATAATATGAGTGAAAGCAAAAGTATGTATGTTAACTGCTAAAGAAAGGATTCATGAATATAAACCAACATAAAAATTTTAAGTACTGAAAGCATTACTTAACAAGCGACTCAACGACAACGAAACGAAAAAAGAAAATAATAAATAATAAAACAAATATGTAATACTTGTTAAGAAAATCTAATAAAAATGTATGTTAGTTAATAAAATGTGAGAAAAATATAATAAATGTTTTGTAGGAAAAAAAAAATATCCTATAAATAATATGCATAATGTGTTTTATGAAAGATAAAAAAAAAATAATAGACAACAATAAAACATGGCTTTTACCAAGAAAAAGTTGAAGAATATTTAAAATAAAACCAAATATAAAATCATGAAACTCATGTTTAAATTCTAACTGCTTATTTTATTCGTTTCTGTGTACTATTTAACAAGAATGATAAATGGTTTTTGTGTATATTTGTATTTGTAACCATAATATAAAATCATGATATAAATAGCAATCAAACAGACGAACAAAAAAAAAAAAAACAGAAAAAACAGAAAAACAAACAAAAATTATAAAAATGTTCAGATAAAACATTTCTAAGCTTATAATAAATGACAAATGTTAAATTTGGATTATGTGGGCAAAAACTAGAAAAGATAAATATAACCTAAAATATAACAAACACACTTAACAAATTTATTTAAATGTCGTATATATAATTCTCAATAAAAAATTAGCAAATTCTATACCCATATGAATATATGGGTAGGATTATAAAAACCCAACTGGAGCCATTAATATCTTTCACATGTGGTTGCAAGACTTTTTGTGCGAATTTTTATGCATTCGAATTTATCTTTGGTTCTAAATGGAAGCTTTTCAAAAATATTTTGAATAGTATATTTGAAATTTTAGACTGTTCGGAGTTCTTCTACTGGGTAGTGAAGATTTAGATTAAAAAATGAATTAAAATATTTTCTGAATTCAAAATTTTCTAGATTTAAAATTTTTTAATATATATCTTATTTTTTGAAGTGAATGCTTATACGCGATTACAGTTATCACTGTGATTATGTGATTTTCAGCATAGGGAAGCAACATATCGTAATTTTGTATAAAGGCCTATACCACGATTTTGTTCCTCAAAGCATGGTATTGCCTTCTCCATGTTTAACGGATATTTCTGTGCATCGATTATTTAGTATTTTACATTTTGGTCTCCGGACATCACAAAATTGGATGTGAGTTTTCTCGTTCTTTTTATTTAGCGATGTGATGTTTTGGTCGACTCTATGGGGCAAATTGTTTTCTAACAATATCCAACATATTGTTAATGCACTGACTTCGGTCTAGCAATGAAATTTATTGCTTTTCAGTCACTCCATATAGCACCTCCACTTTCCTCTGCATTGTAATGTGTATTTCGGCTCATCTTTAGCATCCAAAATTTAAACTACATGGCATATATATTTTTTTTCTTGACTTATCTCTAGTAATTTAGAACGAATTATGATAAAAGTTCCTAATTTTACAAATTTGCAATATCTACAAAATTTTTATTTTTACCTTAAAATCGCAAATCATCAATAATATATTCTAGAAATAAGTAAACGAAAACAATTAGAAGCATAACGGTATGATGAAGTCTTAAGAAATTTCCTTTGAGGGTAAAATATGAACACAAACATTTTTTCTCAATTCTGTGGCTTTCTCGAATAACCGCGTATGTCCATTTTTGTCAGTTTTGAGTTAACGATGCCAAATATATTAATTTTTAACGCTGTGTTGCATGCGTTAAATTTTTTTTTTGATATTGACCATTTCTGAGTTTTTTTTAAACAACAACGTAACTTAAATGTTTACTAAATTAATTTGCAGCACAAACGACGTATGTCAACCTACGTTTGATCGTTGACAAATTATTTTCTCAGAAAACGACACATAGCGACATACGCTGTTATTAATAAAAAAAATGCAAAATAATTTTGGATTAGTTTTCAGCTTATAACCCTTTATAAAAACTTGTGTGTTTATTACTGTTATTTCTTGTCACTATTATTCTTGATACGTTATTATATTCGCATCCTAACTCCCGCTAACTTTTTGTTGACGAACAAAAAAATCCATTTTTCAAGCACCAACAACTTATGTCAACATGGGTGGTTGCATTGGTAGATTTCTTTTTCAAAGAAAACGACGTTTGTCGACATAAGTTGCTTTATCTGCACACACTTTAAGTATTATTTACATATTGTTTTTTCGTCCTTCTCCAAGATCTATTCCTCTGAAGATTTTTGACTCAAAATTTTATATAAAGTATTTATTGTCCATCTCTACAGAACTGTTAAAGAAAAAGCTATAAAAACTTTATATCGAGCTCATAATTTCAAATATAACGTTTTTTGGATCCCCTGAACATTTTGATTTTATGACATACGCTGTTATTCTAGAAAACTACAGAATTTCGGTCTGTTATTTTGACTAGCTGTGTCTATTCCAGCATTGAAAACTTAGCAGTTCGAGCTAGATGTAGCGCTTTTTACCAACCCAAAAAGCACATGTTTTTTATTCATTTAGCGCCTTTTAAAAAATCTAAATTAGTGCATTTGTTCTTCGTTTTTTTTTTTTTTTGCTTTTAGCGCCTTTTTACAATATTGTACTTATTTGAGCAACTTCCTTCCAAATTAAAACTTTTTTGTCAGAGAGATTCAATTCATTCAAAATTTCTGTAGTTTATTAACAGGAATGAAAAATCGTTTGCATGACGCTGTTGAAAAATACCTTCAATGATTCCAAAAGATATATTTTTATTACGTACTTGGCTCAATTTGAATCTGGCATTCGATGTCCAAAATGCAAAGCATATAAAACCTGCTGATGAATTATATTGGTAATTAAAATGTTTAACAAATAGGATAATTACACCACCGCGACATTTGATATGTTTTATCAATGATATATTTAATGAAATTTGCTATTTTGGTTAAAAAAAAAAAAAATTAAATGCTTGGAGATGCATAAAGGAACCACAAACCCGGATATCGAACATGAAATTGTTATAAACAGTCATAAAATTGAAATTCTACAGTCAAAGAAAAACCTTGGATTGGTCTTCGACAAAAATTTAACCTGGTCTGGTCATGTAAATTCACTTGTGAGTCAAACTTATGTGAAATTAAAAAAGCTTTGGGCAACTCTGGTATTAACAACTTTAAGATTTGTCTTGTTCCGGTACTTACCAATGGCTGTGAGCTTATTCTAAATGCGACTCTACCAGCAGAAACAAGCTTTATATTTTATACAATAATATTATTAGGTAGAAAATACAATCATGTGTCTCCTTTCAGAAAAGTCTTCTGCAGATAAATATATGTCTGTCAAAATTTAGTTTGCTAGTTCAAACGGAGACAAACAAATCATAATAACAAGGCATCGATGTTTAGTCCCAGAATGACAATTTTTATCCACGATGTTCGTCTTGGGAATAAAATTCCACATGTGCAACAGCTTAATTGTAACGCAATACACTTAAAAACTTTTTTGTTTAATTCCTTTGCTTAATAATCTTTTTAAACTAATTGCTGTCTCTCCATGTTATTTCTGGTTCATACTAAATATTTAGACTTATTTGTATATAAATCTACTATATATAAAATTTTACAACTGTTAACCTGTACACGCAATCCTGTACAAAAATTATAAGGCTTGGTCTGGTTGTATAGGATATCGTTAAATAAATAAATAAATAAATAAAACAGCTTTAAATAATATTGCAGAATTGGACAAAGAATAAAATCAAACAAAAGTTAATTAAGTTCACAAAATATCTAAGAGCTAAATTGTCATCTAATATTGAACAAATTAATTTATTCAGCGTGGACAATATTTTTTAAAATATTTCTGAAAATATTATAAATCTCATAAATTTAGAATTAGAAATTCGAATTAGTAAATTGAACAAGTAAGAAAATTATATCTATGACTATACGATACTTTATATCATGGGTTTAGAGAAAGGCTCTTATTTCCAACCAAGATTTGAGTGAGTCGAAAAATGGACCGATCCAGACCATATTTAGTAAAAACACTTATTTTATGCAAAAGCATATGCAAGCCATATTTTATAAAAAAAATTTTTGCAATATTTTTGTTTATCAGTCGATTTAAGTGAAGATCGGGAAGCAGCTTTATACGGGGGCTACACAAACTTACACAAACCAAATTTTACCGAAATCTATAAGATAATTTGGAACCTAAGGAAAATAAGTTGATCTCATGGGGGTCATTGGTAAAGGGACTAGGCCTTAACATGCCCCGTTTTTCACCAATCTCAATAGAGTTCGTACTATGACCGATAAAAGCTTATATATTAAATTTCGTCAAAATATATTCATATTTGCAACCTGCAGTGTGATTACAAGTTTTACCTGACGGACGCACGTACATCGCTAAATCGACTCAGAAAATGTTTCTCAGTTAATCGATTTAATAAAATAAGGGTTTAGGCGAAATTTTTTTGGTAGCTACAAATATCAGCACAAACTCGTTATAATGTGACCACATAAAGGTAGAGGATATAAATTCAGACAAAACTAATATATTTTGGATTGGAGTATATATATAATGGAACCTTTTTTGATATATTGACTTTTTAATACTCAAACGCTAAAATCGGAAGACTGTTCAATGCAACGATTTTTTTTAAACAAACTAAGTAATACAATTTGACTAAAGATTAAAAATGAGTTTTGTGTTAATTACACTCGTAAAATTACATCAAATATTCTATTTTAATTAATTCCTTTCAAACGTATAAGAAATCATAATTTCAAATTAAAACAAGTAAGAAAATTATAGTCGGTCTAGACCGACTATACGATACCCTATACCAAGCGTTTAGAAACTCTATCTCTTAGGCCCAACTAACTGGACATTGAAAATAAGCAAAAAACCAAATTTGAGTGGGATTTTTATTAATTTTTTTGGCTGCAGATATGAAAAAGTTCATATCGGATGCTATATCTATAAAGGGCTAGGTCCAAAAATGGACCGATCCTGATCATGTTTGGTAAAGTCTCTTGTATTTTGCAAAAATATATACAAACAAAATTTGAGAAGAATCAGTGCAATATTTTTGTTTTTTAATAGATTTAAGTGAAGATCGGGAAGCAGGTCTATATGGGGTCAAAGGGATCATTTTTGGACTACTCATTAGTGGATGTAATGAATGCATACAAACCCAATTTGAGTAAGATATATATGACAATTTGGATCTTATGGCAATTTATGTCGATTTCATATGGGTAATTTGTATGGGGGCTAGGTCTGAACATGGACCGATTCTCACCAATTTCAACAGCCTTCATCCAATGGCCGATAAAAGCTTATATACCAAATTTCATCAAAATATATTCATTCTTGCGACCTGCAGTTTGATTACAAGCTTTACATGGACACACAGACGGACGGACGGACGGACGGACGGACATTGTTAAATCAACTCAGAAAGTGATTCTGATTCGATCGGTATAATTAGAGATGGGTCTAGGTCAAATATTTTTGGTTGTTACAAACAGCAGCTCAAAGTCATTATACCCAAACCACATAGTGATATAGGGTATAACAATACTATGGCCTGCAGATGAAGTAGGAAATGTCATCTTATCTGAAAATGAACGGGTGGGTGTAAGAGAATTTATTTACGTATTTTGTTTCATTATATACTAAATGATCTCAAATATACAGATTTTTTTGAAATGAAAAAAAAAAAATAATAATTTTATTTTTTACAAGCAATAACTAACATTTTAGTTTGATCCCAATTTAGTGTCATTTAGCACATTTTTGAGTACTGTTTTGAGCTTTTTTCTTGGTATATTTACTTTAGATTTGCGGGATTTCAAGGACTAGAACAATAACAAAAAATTAATTAAAAATGTTAACGATTGTATTAGAATTTGCGAAAGCCAAATAAATAAATAAAGCAAACAATATTACCACATTTGTTCCAAAAAATGATATACGAATATGTTCCGCAAGATAGATTCTACAGCTGTTTCGGCCAGTAACCCTCATCAGTAATCAAGAAGTAACCAAACCTACAGCAAATCCAAGCTCTTGCAACCAACCAACTTATTCCAAATCCAAGCGGAAACAGATATGTTTATACCAGGGACTGAAATCTTGAAAAAAATGGGTTCAGGTTCGGTTTCGGCTTAATCAAAATAACAAGTTCATGTTGGGGTTCAAAATTAAAAAAAAAAAAAATACAAAATAGAAAATTTATTTATTTAAAAGAAAATTTCTTTTAATTATATGTGACCGTCTCCGAGAAAGGGACCTAGTGTGTGAAAATTAAGTTTTGAGAAAAAAACCCATTTAAAGTTTCTACATCCTTTTAGGTACCAGAATCCACCGTTTTTGACACAACCTCGGAGAAGGTTACATATAGTTAATAATATTTTCAAGTTTTCTTCTTTATATTTGTTCTTTGTGGCGACAAAATGAATTTTCAGGCTGAAAAGGCCGTCTCGGCGCTTACTTGCGTAGCAGCTACATCGAATCTTATTTGAAGCGCTTGACACAATTATGGCGCATCCATTTTTGAAAAAGCTTATCAATTGTAGCCGTGACATTTATATTTGAAGAATTTGATTTGGAAAATCTTTCTTTACGTTTAGAACTTGTTGGCATATATCTTCATCATCTTCTGAAGAACAAGATATTGATTGTCTTATAAAATTCTATTCTTTCCTTTCCATTTTAAAATTTTTGAAAATTTTTATTGTTTTCTTTTTTTAAACAAGTTTTTAGCATTTTCAACATCTTCAGGACTTAGCATTAACCTATGTCTGCTATCTATAAGTGTACTATTAATGAATTGATTATCTCTTTTACTAATATTTAAATACAATTCTTTTGAAAATGTTTTTGTTTTGTAATCTTTTGTTAGCTGTTAGTTAAAACTAAGCCAGATTCTATAAAAACTGTCTAAATTCATTTGTTTTTCTGACGAATTCTTCACAAATATTCCATAGTTAATTCAGCATCCATTAATTCTGAACAGAAACTTATATAACTGGAATTCCATCTAGTTTGACAGAGTCTTATGGCTTTTTTCAAGTTTAGCTTCTTAGCTAAAGAAGAAATATATTGTGTTCGCATTTTTTTTTTGCAAATATGTAGCTTTGTATTTATATGTGATTTCTTACAAAAAGGACTAGATATAGTGTCGATCACTGCCAATTGTAAACTAAGAGCATCCCGTCTGATATTAAAATTTTGGGTTGTGAGTGAGCTAATGTTTCTTCTCCTTCCAGTTCAATTTTAGAAAGCGCGTTTGTTTTAGCTGCGTCAAAGTCATCTTCCATGTCAAAGTTTTTATACTCGTGTTTTCGTAATTCAGCAGTTTTACTCATATTTTTTTTTCCATTATCTAATGTAATTGAATATACTCGCTGCAATTTGATGTAACAATCAACACGCTGATGAAAAAATTTTTTATGTATGTTCCTGTTTGACGATTTTGAGCCACGTGTACGTCCAAAGTTTGTAGTGTTTTTTTTGCCGCCAAAAATATACTGAATATTTATCACTACAATACATTTCCCAAGATGAGAAGCAGAATCAATTTTAATTATTATTATTATTTTTTTTTTTGATATCTCCCATTTATTTTTTTTTCTCATGTCCATTGCTCTGTTGTTAGCAAGATCATTCATATTATGACTATTAAAGATACTTTTAACTTTTAGTACATTCATTATCGGATGGATTAATTCTTTCACGCCAGAATCTTCAAAGTTTGTGAAAGAACGGCCACTAACGGTTTATAATTTTACTTATGAATCAACGAAACTTTTTCTTACACGTTTTCATTTGGATAACATTAAAATACTGTTAAAGTGTACTCTCCCACGCTCTTGCTGTTTTATTGGTGAACTGACTGAATTTAGATGTTAAAGTATTGATTTTAAACTTTCTTATATGGTTCAGAATGCTTCCGTTGCTTATGCTGACCCAAGATTTGCCGTCTATTTACCTTTCATTTAATATTTGTATCCAGGGCATACGGATACATCTTCTCAAGCATCATAAACAAATAGATTTTTAATAAATGTCGTAGGCATTTTTGGATTAGAAAAATCATAAAGCTTACAATAAATTTTGGAAAATTTAATATGAGGACTCACTTTACTAAAAACAATTTAAGATATAATTTTTTTCTATTATCAAACCCGTTTACTTTAAGAAAGAGAAAATATACTAACACACGGTTGGCGTCGCTTCTAAATATTTGCATCGGTTGTAAAAAATGTTTTTTTGCAATGTAAGCTTAAACAGAAAAATCAGATTTCTCATTTTAGTCTAGTTTGTATGAAGATGCTGTTGTTTCTATTCTACTTTTTTTTTTTTAATGCAAGAAATATAGTTTTTTTTTATGGTTTCTCTATCAAAAATTTCTCACGCCATGAACAACAAGAATATTTTTTTATATTTTTGAATCCGAATATGGTAAAATTTTTGGGTTCCATTGGTACGGGTTCAAAGTTTTTATAAAGAGCGGACCTGAGCCAGTTTGAGTTTGGGTTCGGTTTCATTTCCTTGTACAGCAGCCTTGAAAAAGACAATTTGTTTCTTCTAAACTCGCATTTGGTATACCTTCGTAATTTTAATTTATTATTTTCCAATTTTGTAAATAAAAAAATAATGAAAAAAAACTATAATCTATCATTTTCATATAACGGTGGAGTTAGAAATTAATCAAGCTCAAGATCAAATGATTTTTCAGTTAATAAATGAATGTAGCTTTAATAAACATGTACCAACTTTTAAGATTTTGTGTTCTGTCTGTGTCATATCTGCGCCTGCGTGCCTAATAGTCGGTATTGGAATTGATGAAATCGATGCATTTTTCACGCAGTCCCCATACAAATGACTAAGATATTGTTCATGGCAAAATTATTTGTTTGACTGATGATTATTCCCATTAATCTGTGGTCAAAAACTAAACGCTATTGGACAACTTTTAGTCATCGTTTCCATAAAAAGTGGTTTACCTTAAACTATCGAGAAACAAAAAAAATGCCTAGATATTTCTCAATTTTGGTTTATTTCTGTTTAAAAAAAAATGATTTTACTTAGAATGGTCATAATAAAAAATTTAATCCGTTATGAACATCTTCATATATGCAGGCCACAAATTTGAAAAACAGAAACTTTTTTCCTAAAATTTGCATATTAATTACAGTATTAATTGCAATATGTCTGAAAAATGACTATAAATCTAACAAAACAAAAAATTTTTCACTTCAAGACGTCATCTTAAATATATGTAAAATGCATATGTTGTATGTACAAAACCATACATCACATATGACAACTCTTACGAAAACTGAGAATAGTGGAAATTAGAAGTATAAATGCAAAAAATATTAAAAATGGTACGATATGGTATGGTACGAAAACTGATTCCAACCACATTGCTCGTAGGCCTGACTTTAGGTGAGTGTGTTAAAGCGCTGAGCAAAAAGTGCAAGTACGAGTATATGTGAAGGTTCATGGTTCAAACCTCACGGCCGCCCTAAGTAGAAAAACTTCATATAGAAGCAATCTATTCAATTAAAACATAACAATTATCACAATGTTCAATAAATCGCTGATGAAGGCTGAAATGCCAGAAACCGGTCCGATTAAGAATACAGTGTAGTTATGAATTTTTGAAAAGTAATAGATTTGGTTTATGCTTACTTTCTATATTCAATATGAGCCAGGCAAAACTGGACCGAAACCCCATTCTCAAAATTCCTGACATAGGGTGCCGTAGAGTCCAGACCGGCCATTACTTTAATAAATGGTGTTTAGATAGTGTTTTCCTTGTATTTATCATAAAGCCTATTTTATTCTATAAACTGAAATAACCATCATCACGTTAAGATTATGTGACACTATTTTACTATGTTACTATTTAAATTGGGAAAATATTGATTTCACCATCATTGAGGTCATACATCAAACATATTGACCTATTGTTTGTAAGCGATAAATATTTAAAGACAAATATGGAATGTGATATATATATATTAAGCGATAGATGTTATCAACTAATTTTAAGTTAGTTGTTGTTTATTTTCTTTGGCTTTGACCTATGCGGTTTATTATTAGCCTAATGACTTGATATAAAGATATAAGGAAAGTACATAATCTACATCTAAGGTCAATTTAAGTCATACAATTAATTTTTAATAAGGTAATTATAATAATAATCATCTAAAAGCCTATCAATTCTATGTACTAAGTAAATAATATCTAAACGTGTCTTGACAATGATATTTGACATTAATCAATTGATTTTAGAGGTAGTATTGAGTTAATTGCTTTAACAAAAAGTGCGAGCATAAACTCATAAATAAGTCCTGTGTTGAGATAATAGATAAGAAAGCCAATGAATTCTAAACTAATGATCACTTTATATAGGGAGATGTTGCAATTATTTCTATAATATCGCCCACAACTGTGAGGAAATTATAAGTTTTATTTGTGTTGTCTTGGTAATATCTATCAAATAAATTGTGGAATAACAATTGTTTATGTATACATATATACTTATGTAAATACATGCATAAGAACATGAAAAAAGTAATAAAATTAAAGTCGGTCTAGACTATGCGATACCCTATACGAACTATAGAGAAGGGGTTTAGGTGCAAATAATTGGATATATAAAATAAGCTTAAACCAATTCTGAGTGGAAATTTTATTAATTTTTTTGCCTGCAGATCTAAAAAAGTTCATATCGGATGCTATATATATATGGGGACTAGGTCGAATAATGGATCGATTTTGACCATATTTGGTAAACAATTATTATTTGCACAAAACAAATTTTTATATATATATAAACCAAATTTGAGAAAACTCTATGCAACATTTTTTTGTAGGATTAAGTGTATACAGAGAAGCTTATTTATTTAGGGTTTATTTTTGGACTACTGATTAATGAATGTAATAAACATACATAATTCCAAAATGACTGAAATCGATATGATAATTTGGATGATATGGCAATTTGAGCTGATCTAATAGGAGTCATTTGTATGGTAACTAGGTCTGAACATATATCGACTTTCAGATTAGATTTATTCTTTATTCATTGAAATTTTACAAGTAAATATAACAAATTAATACTAAAATTTATAATAATATAAAATTTATACGGCTTGGTAGATTTACCGTCAGCCGAAAGATTTGATTTAAATATAAATAAAAAATATATAAAAATATAAAATTTGTACTTACTAATTCCAACTAGCAGATTCCAGCTCCCGAAATTCGAGTGCAAATTTCAGGAAATTTTTTATTTTTTTTTTCATTAAATAAATACCCTAAAAGTATGCTTATCAGCAATAGCCAAATCACAAATCAACACAAAATACTCATTTTTATTACAAACACATTAACAAATTTAATAAACACACACATAGCATTGTATAATTTTATGTATGTGTTAGCAGCAATTTTAAATACAACTTACTCAAAATAAGGGAAAAAATTTAAAAATCTGTAAATCCGCAAATTGGCTAAAAAGAAATACCTTTCAAATAATATACGTTTGTCAAAATCGGTATAAAACGGTAGAACAAAACATCAGTCACAAGAAATGCATAGCCTATTAATATTACAGATATACTGGTTTCATTAATTCTGATTTAATAATTGTATTCTGTGATTAAAAACTTCAAAGCATTTCGTACATAATTGTATAAGGAATTTCAATTTTTAAATGTATCACCGTTTAGAATATCATAGATTTCATAATCTGTAAAACTGCAGTATCGGAAGAATCTGCATTTTATATGTTGTAGCACGGGACACCTTCCCAAGAAATGTTAAATTGTATCCTCTTCGTTTAAGTTGCACATTGAATAAATTCTGGATTGTGCGACAGGTTGTTCGTTGCAATATTTAGTTGCGTTTAAATACAAAAGTTCACCACGGGTTTTCATTATCAACGAAATTTTTTGCTGGCTGTAGCCCTCATTACAATATGTCCAATATGTCTTTGGAGAAGTCCAACAATTTATAATTGTTACAGTAGGTTTGCGTCTTCATTTGTTGGAGTAAAGCTCTACATGTATTGTTCCATACGTCTTTGAATTGGCTTATGTTGTCGGAATCTAAGTTGTGGTTATTTAGACGATCAATGTAGTCTTTACACCAATAAATATTTTTGGAGATTATTACTTTCGATAGCTTGAACGGTAATCTTTCATGATCGTAGTCAAATAGTACTCTGGAAACATACTTCAAATGTAATCCGTAGGTACAAAAATGTGCGTCTTCCTGACCAGTTTCTAAACTTAGAACGTAATTTGGCGTGTTATGTGGCAATTTCAGAATACGTTTTGTGTAAAATCTCTGCAACTGATCAACATTTTCAAACATAGAGAGTCCCCATACCTGCGTTCCATAAGATTGAATTGACCTGCCTGAAATAATTTCCATTTAGCTTTTAACGACACATCCATTTTTTCAATAAAGTTTTTCCATGTTATATTCATGCAAACTTTTGCTGCATCATTTTTTCACTCACATGGTGGGCGAAAGACATTCTAGGAGTCAGCAAAATACATGCATATTTATACTGTGACACAATTTTCTTGAGCATGATTTATATTTAACTCAATCATTGAAATGATATAGATCGAAACTAAGATTTTTTTTAAATAAAATACGGAGGGCACGCCGTTAGCAGGAACAATTAGTTGTTTTCAAGCAAAAAAACAACAAGTATATTGTAGTATGCAAAGTGTATACATATAAAGGGTCCGCCAAATAACTCTTTTTTTTTGGAAATGCTATAAAAAAAACTACTGAATATTATCTCAAATTTCTCTTTTTTATTTGAAAGTACAATCATTCCTGTTAATAATAGAGAATAATTTCATTCAAATGGCTGCCTCGGCTGGCCATGCAGTAGCCTACACGATCGGTCCAATTTTTAAGCACATTATCGATTGTGTGCAGCTGTATTTCACCAATGGCTTCACGAATATTGTCCTTTAAAGCGTCAATTGTCTCTGGCTTGTTGGCGTAACACTTATCTTTGAGGGCACCCCACAAATAATAGTCCAACGGTGTCAAATCGCAGCTCCGAGGTGGCCAAACGACATCAGCTCTGCGGCTGATAATGCGATCTTCAAAAACAGGGCGCAAAACATCGAGTGTAGCTTCGGCTGTGTGGCACGTAGCGCCGTCCTGTTGAAATCAAATGTTGCCAATATCATCCTCTTCAATTTTTGTGAACAAAAATTCGTTCAACATGGCCCGATAACGATCGCCATTGACTGTAACAGCCACTCCTTGCTCATTTTCGAAGAAAAATGGCCCAATTATGCCTCTGGACCAAAATCCGCACCAAACAGTGACTCGTTTTGGGTGTATCGGCTCCTCAACGTATGCGTGCGGGTTTTCTGTACCCCAAATGCGACAATTTTGCTTGTTTACATATCCGCCAAGATCAAAATGAGCTTCATCTGAAAAGATGATTTTTTTGGCAAAATCGGCATCTTCTATAAGTCGATCGCAGGCCCACTTAGCGAAGCGAAAACGCATTGGATGGTCAGTTGGCTTCAACTCCTGAACCAATTGGACTTTGTATGGCGTCATACCAAGGTCCTTATGCAAAATTCGTCTCAATGATGCCTCCGAAATTGTTCAATTCTTGAGAACGACGGTGAATTGATGTTGATGGCGCTTCACGCACACTTTCTGCCACAGCAGCAATATTCTCGGCTGTACGCACTGTTTTTGGCTTTTCACGCTTTGGTTTATCGATGAGGATGCCAGTTTCTTTCATTTTTTTCCACAAGATGAAGAACATACGGAGCTGACGGTGCTTCTCAAAATCCGTACGCAATTTTCGCACACATTCTGCAACATTACCATGATTTTCAAAGTAATGTCGCAATATTTCCCAGCATTGCTCAAGCGTATACACAACCATATTCGTTCAGCGGAAGGATAAAACTAATTATCTGTCAAATCAGACATGAGCTATGTGTTACCATTCACGAAATAAGCACTAGTTGAAAAAAAAAACGTTAGATGGCGGACCCTTTATAAAAACATTTGTTTCAAAGTGGTTTTTTATTTTGGTTTTTTATAGTGGGGAAGGTTTAATAGTATAACTCTTTGCTTGGATTCTCATTGCATTGACCTCACAGCAAAGATATATGAATTAAGTAACTTTTTACCAAACAAACTATCTACTGCATTTGGTTACTAATGATAGTTGGTTTTACTCTTCCCGAAACAGCTGTATTATCTGTCATGCAGAATATTGATCAATTTTTTAAACATATGCGCCAATGGTTTTTTCTTTATTTAAAGTAAAAACATTTGATCTTGAGCCTGACTTATTTCTAACTCATCCAATAGCTGATATAGTTTTATATAAAAAATTTCATCAAAATATATTCTTACTTGAGACCTGTGGTTTGATTACAAATGCAGACGCACGGATCGACTCAGAAAGTGATTCTGGTTAAATATTTTTGGTAGTTACAAACATCACCACAAACTCATTATACCATAACCATTATGTACAACAGTTTGCTATTAAATATAAAACAACCATCAATTATTCCATAAGCCGAATATTTAGTAAAAAAAATAGATTCGTACAAATATTGATTCATTAGATATGTAATTTATAAACAGTAACTGCACAAAAATATTAAATTTAGACATAAAAATTTCAATTCAATGAAACACTTTTGTTAAAGGAACAAAAAATAGAAATTTAAAATAGTTCAAGTTAGTGGAAAAGTATAAAGAAAACTCTTTTATTGTATAAATAACTAAAGCAAATTCATGTTCTTTACAAAATGGATGCCGGTTGGTTTCACAAAAGATCCAATTAATATTTAAATAAAGGAATTCTTATACAGTTTTTGGTTTCTGATATAAAAGAAATGTTGAGCAAAAAGACGTTAGTAGATTTGACTAGTGTTTGAATACTCTAGTGTTGGAAAAATCTAATGTGAGATGCTCTATAAAATTGCATTGAATTAAAAAAAAAACATAAAAATATATTAAAAACTTTTCCTTTTTCTTAAATTCTTATTTTCAATATATATCATTTTCATGTGTGAGTTAGAAATTAAATCAGGCTCAAGATCAAATGTTTTTACTTTAAATAAAGCAAATTACATTGGCACATTTGTGTTAAAACTTCATCTTTATTCTGAATGACAGGTTATACAGCTATTTAGAGTCACCAGCCCTCATCAGTAACCAATTGTGCCCATAATTACGAAAATGTTCTAAGGCATATAATTATCATTTCGAATATATCAAACATTAGCAGTTGAATAAATAAACTCAGTCATTAAATTGTATTTTCTTTATTTTTATTTATTTATTGTGCTCTCCTGTACAAGGATAATTTTTATAAGCTAATATAGGATTAATTGATCATAAGGGTACAATGTACTGATATGAATAAAATTAATGACATATGTGACCATGCATATGAAAACCCACCTAATGTGTTAAAACAAGTTTTTGAGTAAAAAGCCAATAAAGTTTCCCCCTCTTTGTTGAATTTTCGTAGTTTACGCGTTCTCATTTCATTGTTGTTCATACACTAAGTGGGTTTTTATTATTTTATATAATTGCATTTTTACATAACTTTCCTATATTTTTGAGACTTGCAAGCGGTTTCATATGAAAATTTAAGGTTTTTTACATACAAATCCCAAAAAAAGTGAATTATTGAAATTCAGCAGGGTCACACATATCTATAATATTAATAGGCTAGGCGATTTCTTGTGACCGATGTTTTGTTCTACCGTTTTATACCGATTTTGACCAAACGTATATTCTTTGAAAGGTATTCCTTTTTAGCCGTTTTGCAGATTTAAAGATTTTTAAATTTTTTCCTTTATTTTGAGTAAATTTCATTTAAAGTTGCTACTAACACATACATAAAATTATACAATGCTGCTTGTGTGTTTATTAAATTTGTTAATGAGTTTGTTATCTTCATTCACAATATTAATAATTCATAAAAGTATTGGTTTTTGAATTGGCTAAGTTGAAAAATAAAGCTACCTAGAAATTTCACTCGAATTTCGAGCGCTGGAAACTGCTAGTTAATTATTAATAAAATAAAAAATTTCAAAGATTTTAATATGCAAAACAATCAAAAATTAGTTTTTTAAAAAGGCTTTCACAAAGAATTGTTGTTCTGAGACAAGTGTCTTTGATTAGGAATTATTAATTTTGTGCATAAAAATTATAACTCTAAATTTTAAAATATTATTAATGACTCAGCCAGTAGTCTTTTAGAGAAGGGAAATAATGAAAACACACTTTTAAACCAAAAACATAAAGAGTAATGTTATCATATGCAACATTTAGTCGATGTTTGCTCGAGGAGTCCTAATTAATAAAAATTGTATACTTTTTGGCTAGTAGAATTTTTACCTTCAAAGGTGTAAAATATTGTGTTGACCAAAGAGATTTCGGTTTAACGTAAGTTTGCCCAATTACATTATTTATATGTTTTAACCACGTTAGAGAGCTGCTAGGGATAATACTTAGATTTCTGGCAGATGAAACAATATGAATCTTTTGACAATTATGATAATTCCAATGAAAGGAACTATGGTTGGCTGTTTAGATCATCTACTTGTCATCAATCATTTACATTTTAATAGTTTTAAAAAGAGCTGGTTGGCCGTATCCAAAAGATGGATATTATTTAAATCCTCTTCGACTTTCGATTAGTCGGACTGCTTAACATAACATTTTTCAATGGAGTAGTTGAGAAGGCAGATCATTAGCATAGAGAGAAGACAGCAGAGGCCCTAAGTTACATCCCTGGATCACTCCTCTCATTATATTCATCATTGTTAAGATTTTATTTTTCACGTAAACGGTTTAGGTACGATCAGATAGATAGGATCTAAGCAGATTTATAGAAGATGAAGACAAATTAAAAAATAGTTTCAGCTTATTACACGGCATTAAATGGCCAACTACATCGAAAGCTTTTGAATAGTCGAGCAAGAGAAAAAAGTTAACATTATTACCATACAGTTCCTGCCTTATATTTTCAGTTACTTCAGTCTAAACAGTAACACAACTGTGAATAGATCGAAAACTTGATTGTATATTCGACAACGAAACAATTTCGTTTATGTATGCAGTCATTTGCTTGTAAAGTAGCTTTTCGAGTACTCTTAATTATTACGGGCGGTATTCCTTGGTAGATTTAGGAACAGGAATTATTTTGGAAGGAAGAGTGCTTGTGGTCATAGTTGCCAGATAATCTGGGCGTAAAATCGTCAAATTTTGATGGAAAAATCGCCAAAATCGTCATTCCATTTTGTAAAATCGTAAAAAAAATGGTCAAATTAAAAACAATCGAATTTTTCATATATGTATATATACATTTCTGTGGCAATAAGAAATAATATCTTAAGTCGACTTAAGTGAAATTTGAGTTTTATTAATATCAGGATTCTTCTTTTCAGGATGCATATTTGTATCTGTACTTTTTTTATTTATTTATTTATTTATTTATTTATTTAATTCAGCTACAATAAAGCAACAGCTGAGCAATATTTACAAAAATATTTTATAAAAATAATACCGACTTTAAATACAGTTATAAACATAATCATTAGAGTTCAAATATGTCGTTAATCTTCTTTTAATAACATCAACATCATCGGAAAAATCAATTAAAGCATAGTGTCTGTTCACTTCGGTGCAAATTCTTCGGAATGGATCGAAATTAATGAAATTTGATCTGTGGAAATTCAGGTAAACCGGCTCATACGATCGAAGTTGTCTGTTAGGGACATTTATACAAATTTTTCCGAGAAGGCATTCAGATTTAATTTTACCATGAACCAGGTTGAGGAAGAATATTATATTAGAAATGATCCTTCTACTTTTCAAAGTTGGAAGCTTTATTAGAGCCAAACGACTGCGATACGGTGGAAGACTCAATTCCGCATTCCACTCAAGATATCGAAGACAAAATAGTAAGAATTGTTTCTGAACTGATTCAAGTTTTTTGATGAAAACATTGTACTGTGGATCCCAGAATACTGGTGCGTATTCAAGTATCGGCCTGACCAAAGACATGAATAGATTTTTTGTTATATAAGGATCATTAAATTCCTTTGCCCAAGGCTTTATAAAAGATAAAACACCATTTGCCTTATTAACAGTCATTGTTACGTGAGAATTAAAACTTAGTCTTTTATCAAAATGAACTCCCAAATCTATGAATGATTCAACTGAGTTTAGCTTTGTGTCATGGATGACATAGTCGTTCGAAGATGGCGAATATCTAGAGAAGGTCATAGACTGACATTTTTTAGATTTAATTCCATTAAGTTGACATTGCACCATTTGTAGAAGCTATTTAAGTCAGACTGGAGACGTATACTGTCTTCATTGTTTATGATGGTGGAGTAGATTTTTACATCGTCGGCATACATAAGAATATTGCTATATTGAATAGACTTTGGTAGATCATTAATAAACAGTAAAAATAGGAGAGGCCCAAGGTGACTCCCTTGAGGGACACCGGAAGTAACATCTATATATTTCGATTTAGTGTTATTGAAAATTACACATTGCTTACGATGTTTTAAGTATGACCGAATCCATTTTAAGAAGTTCCCGGAGAATCCAATAGCATCAAGTTTCGCTAGCAGTAGATCATGGCTAACCTTTTCAAAAGCTTTGCTAAAGTCCGTGTATATAACATCAGTTTGTTTATTTTTGCAGAATCTAGAGTTTATATAGGAAGTAAATTTCATTAGATTAGTAGTCGTAGACCGTCCTTTGCAAAAGCCATGTTGAGCTGGTGATAGAATTGATGACATTTCGTGTGATAATATAACAGTTATAATTTTCTCAAAAAGTTTAGGTATAGCATTAAGCGTTGCAATTGCTCTATAATTAGTAGCATCACTGCGGCTACCAGATTTGTAGTGCGGAATAATAAATGAATTTTTCCAACACTTTGGAAAGAAGCCGAATTTAAGAGAGTTATTATATATAAGAGTTAACGGGGTAGCCAATATTTCAGCACAATTTCTTAAGATACAGCTGGGAATACCATCTGGACCGAGATTAAGTGAACTTTTTATACTTCTTAGATTCTTAAGAACAGTCAACACGTCTAAGGATGAAATATTAATTGATGTCAGCCTTGGAATATCATAGGGATATCGTGTGTTGTTTAACGTCCTTGTGGAAAATGTGGACGCAAAGAATTCAGCAAAAACATTTGCAATATCAACATCGTTTGAAAGGACAGTACCATTCATTTTCATAGTGGTTGGGTATGATGAAATTTTACGTTTAGAATTTACAAAGTTGTAAAACATTTTTTGATTGTTTTTATATTTGAATTCATTTTACTAAGATAACTATCGCAAAATTTTTTATTTTCTAGGTTATAATGACTTCTAGCTATAATATATAGACTTTGATCAATTTGGTTATTACTTTTCTTAAATTTCCTATAGAGCCTGTTTTTCCGATTTTTCAAATAAATCAATTAATAGAAAAATTATCGCAGTTTACTTTTTAACTTTATTGCTTTTGAAAATATATTAATACGGCATAAAATCTTAACTTAGCTTATTTTTTTAAGACACGACATTGAAGCTTTCAGAATAAAAACTTATATCAACTTAAGTACAATAAATACTAACAATTTTGAAATAAACTTAATGGACACAAACATCTTATATTGAACTAAGCTGTTATGTATACTTAAAATATTCCGATAGGCAAAATATTTCTTCTTGTAAAACGTCTTATCTCGACTTAAGAATAGTAAAACTATAGTCTCCAATTCATTAGAACCTTTTAAATTTAAGTAAGATATTGTTTTTCTGTAAATTAATTTGATTAAAAAATCTTAAGTACAAAACAACAATTATAGAATATTTCTATATAATATATTTTTATAAAAACAACCTTTTTGTTTTAAAAAATAGTTTATCTACTTAACGGGTTTAAAATATTTTATTAAACTAAACCAAATTAATTCTACATAAAATGTGAAATACCTCAAAACTGTAATTTTCTACTTAAGATGTTATGTTATATTGCCACAGATTTGTTTTATTTAACAAAGAAAACCAAAAATAATAGAGAAGATAAAATTCTTATATTTTTTTAAAAATAAGTAAATTAGAAAACATAAGAAAACATAACAATTCAAAGTGAAACATTTATAGGTACATGTTTAATATTTATGTATGAAAATGTCATAAATAACAATTGCATATCATTAAATTTGTAATTTGTAATTTAAATTTTCAAACTCTTTTGAAAATAAATTAATTCAAAATTATATAATTCTGTTTTTATTCACATTTTATATAGATAAAAATTTCAGAATTTAACATTTTTATGAAATCTGTTTTTATTGCAATGCCATAGCAATTATTTTTACCCTATAACACTATGTGGTTTGGGTATAATGACTTTGTGCTGCTGTTTGTAACAACCAAAAATATTTGACCTACACCCATCTTTAATTATACCGATCGAATCTGAATCACCTTCTGAGTTGATCTAACAATGTCCGTCCGTCCGTTCTTCCGTCCGTCCGTCCGTCTGTGTGTCCATGTAAACCTTGTAATCAAACTGCAGGTCGCAAATAGGAACATGTTTTGATGAAATTTGGTATATAAGCTTTTATCGGCCATGGGATAAACGCTATTGAAATTAGTGAAAATCAGGTCATGTTCAGACCTAGCCCCCATACAAATTACCCCTATGAAATCGACATAAATTGCCATAAGATCCAAATTGTCATATAGATCTTACTCAAATTGGGTTTGTATGCGTTCATTACATCCATCCATGAGTAGTCCAAAAATGATCCCTTTGGCCCTATATAGAGCTGCTTCCCGATCTTCATTTAAATCTGTTAAAAAACAAAATATTGCACTGATTCTTCTCAAATTTTGTTTGTGTATATTTTTGCAAAATACAAGAGACTTTACCAAACATGATCAGGATCGGTCCATTTTTGGACCTAGTCCCCATACGGATATAGCATCCGATATGAACTTTTTCATATCTGCAGCCAAAAAAATTAATAAAAATCCCACTCAAATTTGGTTTTTGCTTATTTTCTATGTCCAGTTAGTTGGGCATAAGAGATAGGGTTTCTAAACGCATGGTATAGGGTATCGTATAGTCGGTCTAGACCGACTATAATTTTCTTACTTGTTTTATATAATTTTTTTAAATAATTCCTACCACAGAATCTTCTCCTAATCGATTTCTAACTTTTGTTTCATTCAGATTTACTTGACTGAATATTCTTTCAACATTGCCTAAAGAATGTGGAAAAATTATTATGTTATAAATATCTAGAATTTGCACGTTAAATTTAAGAAGTTTTCTTCCAAAAATCTAAGAAGCCAAAATAATTGCTAAAATTCAAAAAATTTAACTGTCTAAATTCGGAATATAAGTTTTGTTTATCCTCTAATTTAACAAAATATGGGAACTCTTTAACAACAATAAAAAAGGATTAGTTTTTTCATTTATTATAAAGTTGGGATCAATTGAAATTTTCAAAATCAAATCTTTTTAAAATTTGATCACATAGTTCTACATATGTACTGCTGTGTAAAGAAAAAAAAAGTATTTTTTTATTAACTGAAAATTATATGGTTGTCACAATATAATATAATTTACAGATAAAATGTTGTCAATTTTCGTTATTTGTAAAAATCGTCATTTTCAGAGCAAAAATCGTCCAATCGTCATTTGGCTGTTTTTGATACAAAAAATCGTCAAAATGACGATAAATCGTCAAATCTGGCAACAGTGCTTGTGGTTATAATAGAGTTAAAGAAATATGTTAGATAAGGCAAAAGAAAGGGCAGCTATATCCTCACATATACTGGATGAATATTATCATGTCCGATTGCATTTGACTTAGCACCAATAATACTAAGATAAACACCTTCTTAAGTTACATATGAAAATTTAAAATAATTATTATTAGTAGAGTCATTATCATAGTTAAAATTGTAATATGAGGGGCTAGTGATGTGTACTGCTGGTGAATTATTGAATACTGAGTTTAACTCATTGACATCAATACTGCTATCAACACTGTTAATGCCTTGCCCTATACCAATATCACGAAAATGTTTTCAGGTTTGTCGTGAGTCTAAAGCGAATTCAAAATGCTTTGGAAAATAATACGATTTAGCTTTCCTTGCAGAATGGTAAGATTATGAGCACAGTAGTTTTAAATCGCTTCCACCCCGAATTGCTTTGAATTGTTTGGATCGAGTTACTGAAGGATCTGTAGCATTATAAAAACTTGTTATGTTAGTTTCAAGAATATAAAGTTGCTAATTTACGTAGGGCATATAATAATGATTCTCCCAATTAATATATCAAAAATATTCATTTAGTAAATTATAATTTAAGTTTTTAAGGTCTCTGTATGAGTACCAACAATATTTTGCTCCATGGATATGGTTGGCAAAACATGGAGCAGAATTTTGTTCAGAAAGTAACACATTAGAAATATGGTATTCAAAAAAATAGGTCCATCAATGTATTGTTGCTGGTACAGAAATGAGTAGGATTAGAGTCGTTTTGTAGGTTCGTGATCAAAATGTGACATACTTTGATGTCATATCTGTGGTTTTCTAGAATAACCGCGTATGTCATAAAATCAAAATGCTCAGGGGAGCCAAAAAACGTTATATTTGAAATTATTGGCTCGATATAACGATTTTAGAGCATTTTATTTAACAGTCCTTTAGATATGGCCAATAAATACTTCATATAAAATTTTGAGTCAAAAATCTTCAGAGTAATGGATGCTGGAGAAGGACGAAAAAAACAATATGTAAATTACACTTAAAGTGTGTGCAGATAAAACAACTTATGTCGACAAACGTCGTTTTCTTTGAAAAAGAAAACTACCAATGCAACCACCCATGTAGACATACATAAGTTGTTGTTGCTTGAAAAATGGATTTTTTTGTACGTCAACAAAAAGTTAACGGGACTTGGGATGAGAATATAACAACGTATCAAGAATAATAGTCACAAAAAATAACAGAAATAAACACAGAAGTTTTTATAAGTGGTTATACACTGAAAACTAATCCAAAATTATTTTGCATTTTTTTTCATTAATAACAACGTGTGTCACCATGTGCCGTTTTCTGAGAAAATAATTTGTCAGCGATCAAACGTAGGTTGACATACATTGTTAGTGCTGCAAATTAATTTAATAAACATTTAAGTTACGTCGTTATTTAAAGAAAAAACTCAGAAATGGCCAATATAAAAAAAAAAAAATAGCACATGTAAAGAGCGTTAAAAATTAATATATTTGGCATCATTAATTCAAAACTGACAAAAATGGACATACGCGGTTATTCCAGAAAATCACAGATATATCATTATATGACGCGGTTAGCGATTCCAATTTGGAGATGAAAGTAGATATGTTAATATTTCGCCTAGGTCTATATATACAACCAATGCGAATGAAGTAATCTTCTAAAATATATATTTAATAACGTCTGCGGTATCAGATTTACAACAAAGTTTACACGACAAATGGCTTTTGATAAAAAAAAAAACGTGTAACCATCATAGTAAGCCATATCTAAGATATACACACAACTCGTCAGTTTGTGAGCGTTAGTATTACATATATTGATACAAGTCTTTTGACTAGCCAAAATTTCGGCTATGTTCATACCTACGCCTTTAGAACTTCCACTTAAGCTACCAGAGAAGAATAGGGAAGAACAGAGTTAATTTAGTACTTAAAACAACACATGCTGTGATTCGAAAACTAAAAAAAGCATTACAGACATTAAAAATTACACCACTCACTCGTCTAGTAGATCTCATCCATTTGCAGTCTATTGTTCAGTTGGTAGAACAACGCATTACCGCGAAAATTCATTAATTAGCCACACAAGCCATATGTGGAATAAACTTCCCGCTGATATCTTTCCTGGCACTTACAATATTGACAAATTTAAGTCAAACCTAACACAGTGCAGTGCATTATTAGGAAACATCCCCTGAGTGTTGATGTATACAAACAAAATTAAACAATATTGGGATATCATTTATTTACGATTTAGAAATATAAACAAATGTTTTACGTCTTGCAACTTTACTATTTGCTTTTCAATATCCTCCGAAAAAGTTCATTTTTAAAAATTAATCACAAAACAATTAAAACGGTTAATAATTATTTAAGACTTACTAATTATTTTAAAATAGTTAACAAATTAAAATTATAATAAGCTAATTTAGCTTAAAATAACGTGTTATCAAATAACTGGAAAAACTTAATATTTTTAAATTTTATCTTATGTACTCTTATAATAATGTTAATTCAATAATTTAAAAGAAATGAATTATGTATAAATTGAAAAATTCATTAATATCAAACAAATAATTGTTTTAGTGCCGAAGAATGAAAAAGAAATCGTAACGATATAATTTGTTGTTGCACCTTTTTAAGTAATTTAAAATGTTAGAAACTGCTTCAAATTTGCTTAAGTATGTAAAGCTTCAAAATGTGGTTTAAGTTTAAAAATGTTGCCACTTTAATAATTGAAACGTTTCATTTATTGCTACTGACTGTATTATTGGGAAATCCATTAAATGTTAAACACATCGATGATATCGTTGTAATGGCTTCAACAGCAAAAACAACATTAGCTTCAATTATAGCCAACAGTGATGTTGGCAGTAAGGCAACAACAACTTCATCATCTCTGCTAGAAGCACCAATACCAACATCAACAATATCTTTGTTTTTGCTGCAAACTACAAGCACGAACCAACTTTACAATTCAAGTTTTCTAGCCACCGTACCAGAGAGAAATGGTAAGTTTAAATAAAAAAGTTGCTATTCAAACAAACATTTCAAAATAAAAAAATTATAAATGTTTAAGGATATCAAGTTTCGTTTTTGATTATAAACAACCTTATATATGTTAAGTAATTTTATTACTATATCAAAAGAAGAAGAATTTAAGTATTTAATTTCAGTTTTAAGCAAAGACATTTCTAGTGTTCTACTGAATTAAATTAAACCTACTTATATAAAAGAACTATTGTGCTGTGCATGAAAAACAAATTGAAATTTATACAAAAAAGGTTCATAAAAAGGATTATTTACCTAAACATGCATAAATAAAATTTGTTTTATAATATAAAAAAAAAAGTTTCAAAAAAGCCATATGATTATCTATTTCAATAAAATGATTTGCGAATAATATTGAAATAAATTGACAATAAATTAAATTTGGACATAAAAAGAAAATCCGATAGAAAAAGAAAAAGTAAAACCACAATTAGTTGGTCTGAAAACGAATCTATATATCAATACGTGAAGGTAAATTTTTAGTTCCCTTTTTAAGCAATATGCGGGCATGTAGGTGTGTGAAAATTGGCACAGTTATAGCTCGCATAGAGGAGAAGCTGAGAATGTTAAAATTTATTTTTAATCTTTATTAAAAATATATTAAATTAAATAAAATAAAATATTTATAATAATTCGTTACGCCCTGTTAATGCGATTTATTAAAATTATATATCAGACGCTCTGTGTTGAATTGGGAATTGCTAAAATTGATTAACATACCCTTAGGCTCATTTAAATATTCATATATTTTGTATATATGTGACCTTCTCCGAGAAAAGGTACCTAGTGTGTCAAAAAACGGGTTACGTCAAAATTGTGGATTCTGGTACCTAAAAGCGTGTAGAAACTTTAAATGCGTTTTTTTCTCAAAACTTAATTTTCACACACTAGGTCCCTTTTCTCGGAGAAGGTCACATATGTATGTAGATTTTAAAAAATATTGGAAGATAAAAATTTAATGAAAAAATAATATTTCCTAGAATTTGAATTTTCGAGTGCTGGGCTATACTAGTATAAATAAATATTTATATTAGGATGTATGAAATATTTTTTTGTGGATTTAAATATCGGCTCTAATTGGGATTTGTGAAAGCAGATATATAAATACTATGTGCAAACGGAGCTTATCCTCAGGGTCTAACCACTATAGAAAATTTTAGCCCTTTTTGGACAAAATTAATTAGAGCCAAACGGCTGGAATTATTTAATATTTTCTGTGGTTAGGGTGCTGTTATTTGTAGCTATCAAAAATATTTGGCCTAGACCTTTAATTATACCGATCAACTCAGAATCATCGATTAAGCTATGTCTGTCCGTCTGTTTGTGTGTCCATGTAAACTTTCTAATAAAACTACAGGTCGCCACTACGAATATATATTGATCAAATTTGGTATTTAAGCTTCTATCAGCCATATCATCAACACTGTTGAAAGTGGTGAAATTCCGTGTATGTTCAGACCTAGTCCCCATACAAATGACACCTGTGAAATCAACTTAATTTGCCATAAGGTCCACATTAACCACACAAATTGGGTGTGTGGTTATTACTCCCATTAAGTCCCAGTCGTCCATAAATAAATCCTATAGGACAATTCTTAGTCCTAGCCCCCATATAAAGCTGTTTCCCGATCTTCACTTAAATCTCTCAAAAAACAAAAATATTGCACAGATTTTTTTTTTTTAAATTTGTTTTGTATATATTTTTTAAAAATATAAGTGACCTTACCAAATATGGTCAGGATCGGTCCACTTTTTGACCTAGTCCCCATATAAATACAGCATCCGATATAAAGTTTTTCATATTTGGTTCATGCTTATTTTTTATATCCAATTAGTTGGGCCTAAGAGATAAGGTCTCTTAACGCATGATAGAGGGTATCGTATAGTCAGTATAAACAGACTGCAATTTTCTTACTTGTTAGACTGACTATAGGAAAATCTTATGGGACCTTTGAAATTTTCCACACAATAAAAAAAAAAAAATTTTGTAAAGTTAACTATAATATTAACTAGTAATAAGTTCCAAATGGTCTTCCTGGGTAATATGTACCCGTAATAAAAGTTTGCTAAAATATTAAATAGACTACACTACGTGACAGTTTTTTGGTCAAAAGTAGAACAGTTTTCGAGATATTTCAAAATAACCGTTATTTCTGTTTTTAAAAAAGATGATATCACTTAAATGCCAATATCTCCAAAAATGTTAAACGGATTATGTATTTCTTTTTTTTATGAAAGATAATAAAGTTAAGAAAATAACCGTGGATCGCTTGTGAAGAGTATTCAAGAAATGAAAGAGTTACAGTGGATAAAATTCAAACTTCATGAAAAATTTTATGATTTTTGCAATTTCGCTCTTTCAAGTCTTTCTAACCAAAACTTAAAAAATTTTAATGTTTTATTACACCTGATATTGACTTGTTTCAATAGGAACATTTTGCCCTCAACAAAACCCAGATTGGTGCAAAAATGACAAAGCTGCCGAAGATTTAGTGAATTAACGCACTTTTCGCTCTTTATCAAATCAAAAACCCAAAGGAAGTAAATACGCAGAATTTGAAAAACAAACGCTGTAAATATTAGAAACATTGAATTTTGTAAAAAAGAATGGAAAAGCATAAAGCGCTCTATTATTAAAGATTTTTGACAACATTGCTTTTGGGATGACAGGTTTTTTTTATTGATAGTTCACAATTTCTATTTGTTTGCTAAACGTTTTCATCAAGCTTTCTGGGAAGGTTCAGGAACCCAAATTTTGATGACATCATTCAAGATTTGTTAAAAAACTATGAGAAAATTGGTACAGTTTTTAACACGATTTTATTTTGATTTATTTTTTCATATTTACATTAATATAGCCTGCATCAGTCACATGCTAGGGAATAGATGGATAAGTTGCGTGGTTGGTGGCATTAGAATAAGAGACAGGGTTTGTTGTGGGACACCTCAAGGGGGAATTTTATCCACCCTTCTCTGGGTGACCACTATAAACAGTCTGCTAAGGATTCTAGCCAATAAGGGTTTCCAACCTGTCTGCTATGCAGCGATACTGTTAAGGGGGAAAGAGGCATCGGATGCACTCGAAATAGCATACGATTGGGCACAACCGAGTGGTTTCAATGTGAACCCAGAGAAAACTGAAATATGCCTCTTTACTAGGAAGACGAAAATAATCGACTTTGATGAAGCTCGCTTCCAGGGCAAAACGAAAACACAAACGGTGAAATACCTTGGGGTGATCCTCGATAAAAAAGGTCACTTGGAAAAACCATATAGAGAGCAGGGTTGCGAAGGCTCATCGTGTATGGGCCATTTGAACAAGTGCTATAGGCTCAAAATGGAGTTTAAACCCGTGGATGACACATTGGCTATACACAAACGTCGTTAGACCTATTCTAACCTACGCATCCGTAGTCATATGAACGTCAATGAACAGGAAATGCTACATTAAACCATTCCGAAAGATACAGCGCCTCTGTTGCATAGGGATCAGTAGCGAAATGAGGACTACATCTACGAGGGCTTTAGAGAATATACTATCTATACACCTAATCGAGATTAGAATTAAATATGAGGCAGCTCTGGCCATGTAACGATTAAGGGTAACAGGGGAATATATCACCGACCACACGATCAGACACCAAACAATTCTAGACCAAATTCCGGGACTCAACACAGTGGGTATTAGCTGTGATAGAATTGCGGAAGTGTCAACAGGTATATCCTGCAGTATGCGGATATCAGACAGAGAAAGTTGGATAAACGGAAATATTCTACAAAACCTTCCAGGGTCACACTACTATACGGACGAATCTAGACCGCATGGTAAGACTGGCATAGGTTTCTGTGATGAGGACCGTTCCACAGGGATATACTTCCGTCTATCATAACTCTGTCTTTCAAGCTGAACTGGTCGCGATAACGGAATGAATTAGGTCTATTAACGCGCGGGATTCCCCAATTCCCGAAGACGTGAAAATATTTACGGACAGTCTAGCGGCCATCAAAGCGATATCCGCGGACAAAACTAGATCAAGGACTATCCTCGAGTGAAAGAAAGAGATTGCAAACTTCTCCGGAAGAAGCAGACTTGAAATCGGTTGGATCCTAGGACACAGCGGTATAATGGGAAACGAAATTGCTGACGAACTGGCCAGAAAGGGTTTTTTCCTGGAAAGAGTCAATATGGAAAACCCAGTACCTTTCAAGTCTCTCAAATTAGAACTGGCAGACTGGGCGACTAGTTCGCATGTGTCAATTTGGGAGGAGACTGACATGGGTATGGTTACAAAGATACTATGGGGTACTCCCAACACTACGAAAACTAAGGAAAGCCTTAGTCTGAGTAGCGGAAACCTTAGTAGGATAATTGGCATCCTCACTGGAGACTCTGAGCTGAGGGCTCACCTATACTGTATGGGACGGGCGGAATCGGCCACCTGTAGAGCTTGCGGAGAGGATGACGAAACCCCAGAACACTACCTCTGTTACACTACCTGCATTTGCGAGAATAAGGGCCAGATATCTATCCAACGACGTCCTACCAGGCCTGACGGGTCTTAGGGGGATAAGCTGGAAAACACTCAGAAAATTTGCTGATGAAACCGCATTTCTAAGTTAGTAGAGGGGTAGATAAACAGATGAACGTAGAGATGTAGAGCGCACAACAAGCCGACCTACTGGCTTAGGTGTATATCCGGACACAACGGATATGAGCTATGTATTTACATAGCTCCTCTTATCGAGCTAACCTAAGCTAACATTAATAATTATATCTTACATAAAAAGGAGTTAATATGTCTTTAAAAGTACACCTTCTGCATTCGCACTTAAATTTCTTTCCAAATAAACTTGGCGATGAAAGTGACGAGCTATTTCAACTACTTATATCTCGGCGAACGGGGTCTTCGAAAATGGACTTTCTCAGTATTTTTCTAAAATTAAAAATTTCCTTTTAAATTTTAATTTTTAAATGACTGTAACTTTTTTCTTTTAAAAGATTTCAAAGTAAAATAAATCTATACTAATATTATGAAGAGGTAATGTGTGTTTGTTTGTTTGTATGTTTGTAGAAGGTAATCTCCGTAACTGCTCAACTGATCTTCCTGAAATTTTTACAGAGTCTTACTGCGGATATGGGAAGTGCTATAGGCTATAATTTTTTAAATATTTTTAGTGGGCGTGGCACCTCCCACACAAAGAAAATTTTTAATATCATATACATATATTGAGTACTATGATAGGGAGAGCTTTGCAAAATTGTGTGATGTCACCTATTGTTAATATTAGTAGCTGCGCCGAAAATGGGCGGGATCGGATAAGTGGGCGTGGTACCTCCCATACAAGTAATATTTCAATATTATATATCTCGAGTAATGTGATAGAGAGAGCTTTTTAAATTTTTCTGATGTCACCTATTATTAATGTGAGTAGTCGAATGCAGATGGGCAGTATCGGACCAATAGGCGTGGCAACTGCCATACAAAGTAAATATAAAATACCAAATATCTGGAGTACTGTAATAGTGAGAGTCTTGGGACTTTGTGTGAGCCCATAAGTAGTTCATTTGATTAGTTGGACAAAAAATGGGCGTGATCGCAGCAGTGGGCGTGGGACCGCCCATACAAAGTAAATATATGATATCATATAACTGGTGTGCTAAAAAAGGGAAAGACTCGACATTTTGCACGAGCCTATCAGATCTTAGTATGAGTAGTCGAACAAAAAATTGGCGGGTTCACACCAATGGGCGAGGCACTCCCCATGCAAAGTAACTATTTAATGTCATTTATCTGGAGTACTGTCAAAGAGAGAGCTTTGTGGATTTGCGTGAGCCCATATGTTCTTTGTGTGATTAGTCGAACAAAAAAATGGGTGTGATCGGAGCAGTGGGCGTAGCACCGCCCATGCAAAGTAGATATCTAATATCATAGAACTGGTGTACTATAAAAGGGAAAGACTCGACATTTGGCATAAGTCCATCAGATATTAATGTGAAGAGTCCAATAAAAATTGGGCGGGATGGGATTAGTGGGCGTGGCACCTCCTATGTAAAAATAAATGAAGCACTACGAAAGCGACAGTCTTTTGACAAGTTCATTAGTTATCAATGTGATTTGTCGTGGAAAATATATCGCCAAAATCAAAAATCGCCAAACCCAAAAAAATTAAAAATTAAAATCGCCCAAAAAACAAAAATTTTCAAAATCAAAAATGGGCAAAATCAAAAATCGCTAAAAAGTAAAATTGCCAAATGATATTCTAAGTTCAAGGCCAATAGTTAAGTGTTGCCAGATCTAATATGGATAATCCATCTTCTTCTCATGGGCAGCTACATGTACCTTGCTCCAGGTTAGGAACGCCGAAAAATCTGATAATTGTTGTACCGAATGAAAAAACAAAAAACGTTGTATATCAGCAAGTATCGAAATAAAAAATCTATACTAATAATCTATACTAACATAATAAAGAGGTAATATTTGTTTGTTTGTAGGAGGTAATTGCCGTAACTACTCATCTGATGTTCCTGAAATTTTCATATAGTCTCACTGCTGATATGGGAGTGCTACAGGCTTTAATTTTAATTTTAATTTTAATTTTACAAAGTAAATTCTTAATATCATATATATATAGTACTATGATATATATGACAAGTTTTGCAAATTTGTATCAGGCCATCTATTATTAACGTGAGTAGTCAGACAAAAAACGGGCGGGATTAGACAAATGCGCGTGGTACCCCCACAGAAACTTAATATTAAATGTGATATATCTGAATTACTGTATTAGTGAGAGCCTTGGGACTTTGCGGGAGGGGAGGGTGTAGCGAAGCACACCGGGTTACATCTAGTATCATATATATTGAGTACTATGATAGGGAGCAGTTTGCAAATTTGTGTGAGGTCACCTACTGTTAATATTAGTACCTATGCCGGAAATGGGCGTGGCACCACCCATATATGTAATAATTCAATATTATATATCTCGAGTAGTGAGATAGCGATAGCTTTTAAAATTTGTCTGATGTCACCTATTATTAATGTAAGTAGTCGGACAAAAAATATGCAGTATCGGTCCAATAAGCGTGGCATCTGCCATACAAAGTAAATATTAAATGCCATATATCTGGAGTACTGTAATAATGAGAGTCATGGGACTTTGTGTGAGCCCATAAGTTATTCATGTGATTAGTTAGACAAAAAATGGGCGTGATCGGAGTATGCGGGCATGGCACCGTCCGTATAAAGTTAATATTTAACTGATGAACTAAAAAAAGGGAAGCATTGACACTTTGCACTCCCCATGCAAAGTAACTATTTAATGTCATATATCTGGTGTACTGTAAAAGAGAGAGCTTTGTGGCTTTGCGTGAGCCCATAGATTCTTTGTATAATTTGTCGGACATAAAAAGGGCGTGATCGAAGCAGTGGGCGTTGCAAGTTGATATCTAATATCATATGACTGGTGTACTATAAAAGGGAAAGACTCGACATTTTGCACGAGTTTAACAGATATTAATGTGAGTAGTCCAATAAAAATTGGGCGGGATGGGATTAGTGGGCGTTGCACCTCCTATATAAAAATATGAAGTACTACGAAAGCGACAGTCTTTTGACAAGTGCATTAGTTATCAACGTGAATTGTCGTCAAACCAAAAAATCGCAAAAAATAAAAATCGCCCAAAAAACCTAAATCTTCAAAATCAAAAATGGGCAAAATCAAGTATTGCTAAAAAGAAAAATCTCCAAATGATATTTTAAGGCAAGGCCAATTTGGAAAATCCACGTTCTTCTCACGGGCAGCTACATGTACCTTGCTCCAGGGTATGAACGCCGAAAAATCTGATAATTATTGTACCGAATGAAAAAACAAAAAACATTGTATATCAGCAAGTATCGAAATAAAAAATCTATATTAATAATCTGTACTAGCATAATAAAGAAGTAATGGGTGTTTGTTTGTTTGTAGGAGTTAATCTCCGTAACTACTCATCTGATCTTCCTGAAATTTTCAGAGAGTCTTACTACGGATATGGGAGGTGCTACAGGCTGTATTTTTTTAAAATATTTTTAGTGGGCGTGACACCTCCCATACAAGGTAAATTTTTAGTAATATATATATTAACTACTATGATAGAGAGAGCTTTGCAAATTTGTCTCAGGTCATCTATTATTAACGTGAGTGGTCAGACAAAAAAAGGGCGGTATTGGACAAATGCGCGTGGCATCCCCTTACAAACTTAATATTAAATGTGATATATCTGAATTACTGTAATAGTGAGAGCCTTGGGACTTTACGTGAGCCCTTCCATGACGATTCGGTGGGGAGGGGTAACGATGCACACCGGGTTACATCTAGTATTTTATAATTTTGTAACTTCCGTGCTATTTATGTTAAAAATATAAGGTCACTGACTTATTTAGAAATTAAAAAAAGGTCTAAGTTTCACAAAAATCTCATACTTAATAGACCATAACTCCTGCCCATCAAAATCCATCAAACAAAATCTTGCACTCTTCTGTAGTCCTATACCCTATTGTATACCCGCCAATTTTCGCCCGCATGCACCAGAAACATTTTTCTGACCCAAGGTCAGATATTTTGTGTACAATTTATGAATACAACAGTTTTTCACTATGTGGTTAGTGTATAACGAATTTGCCCTGATGTTTGTAACTATCAAAAATATTGGACCTATACCCAGAAAATAATCACAATAGGAAAAGCAATTCAAGAGTTTTAAATCAATTTTTAATATATTGTTACTAAAATTTAGCTTTGTATATTTACTTTTGTTTTTTTTTTTTATAAAAATCGAAAAGTGGGATTATTCAATTAATCTTCTGTAGCTTTGTCATTTTTGCACCGATCTGGATCCTATTAGGCGTAAAATGTTCGTATTAAAATAAAAAGTGCTAAAACTTAAAAAAAAATTTAATTTTTGGTTCAAAAAAAAAATAAGTTGAAAAGAGTAAAATTGCAAGTAATCATTAAAATTTTTGTGAAATTTGAATTTTGGTCCTCTGTAACTCAGTCATTTCTTGCCCAATTTTTACGAACGACCTGTGGTTGTTTTAGTAATTTCATTATTTCTGAACAAAAAAATAAATTGAAAAGCCGTCGAATATTTTCGAAGGTGCTTGCTTCTATTAAAAGTAACGATTATTTTGCAATATCTCACATGAGAATTCAGCGGACAATTCTATATAAAGATTAGGTTTCAAATTCATTTGGTCACGACTTTGTTGAAAATTTGTGACACAGTCCTATCCGGTTCTCTAAATTGTTTTTTTTTTTTTACCAACATTTTATTTTTTTAGTGTACAATAACTTTCGAAATTAACCGTAGAAATTTGCCTCTATTTCTTCATCTCCGCTTTCGGATTTTTCTTCGTGTGTTTGCAAATTTTCCACAAAATGTAGCTCCTCTGATCTCAGTAATTAGATCAATTCTAATGAAAGCTTTAATTCCTTCTGGCGCTTGATGCGTTAATTCAACGAAAGGCTGGAAATATGAGGATCTCATGTATCCAATACCCGATTAAGTTATTCACATGGCTACTTTTTCTGCATTAAATTTTCTACATATAACTTTTTTGTATAGAGGTTATCGGTATACCGCAATTTCTTATCTATTATTTTCATATCTTATATTAAAACCATTGAAAAATCTAATTCGTTACATGTATGAGCAGCCGCCGTCTTTTCTTTCTCTCAATATTATGGAAAAAAAAAAGTTAATTGCGGTCGTCCAGTATTCGATTTAGTACTGCCTGCGTTTCACAGTTTCTCATCGAAATATTACCTTTAGGCCAAACAGCATGCTATATTTCAAAAACGTTCAAACTTCTAGCACTTTAACAGCATTCCATATTCATATTTGAACAATATATTCGTGACAGCTCCTCTAAATCGTGTTTCAAGTTTTCGAAACAATCACTTTCAACAATGTGTGAATAGAAAATTGCATAAATAGCGGCTTTTTATCAACTTCGTCGTGTTTCTTTAGCGGTATTTAAAATAACTGTTTATTTGGCAGCAGTCATCTGAAAAAATTAGTTTTATAAAAAAAAAATACGCAAGATAACAAACACTGTGCGACGAAACAAAAATACCTGGTATGCGATACTTTTTTTCCAGTAGGTCTTATCGAGTACAACAAAGGCTCTGTCCTTGAAATTTACGAAACACGTCAAAAATTTTCAGTTACGGGTAAAAAGCCAGTTTTTCAGTCCTTTTGCCCATATATGCCAGTAACTTTGTTGAATATTCAGAACGAAAAAGCGGTGGCCTTTTGTAGTAACATTCTAGCAACATTGAGACAAATTGTTTGTTTTTAATTCTCTTTTCTTCAATTTTAGAGATGTTTTAGACATTTTTTTATTTAGGAGCCACATAATTTGTGAATTTATTTAAAATTTTTGTTTATTTATTAGTAAAATAGAGCTTTGGTTTAAAAAACTTTTAATAAAAACAAACATTTGGAATAAATGCCTGCACAAACAAAATTTTGCACAAATGACATATTGGTCATTCAGTTCAAAAATGTGGACCCGATCATTTTTTTTTTTAATGCAGCATCTTCAGTTTCCCGTTGAAGTGACCAGCAGTATTGTGAGATCAGTATAATAGATTGTTAAAGAGAACTGTAATGGTGTTTTGTTTATCATGTGCTATCATTTTTTTGTAAGTCTAAATAAAATTCCAATTCATAATTCCACTAGGTCACTTTAATTTTGCCAATTTAAACTTGTATGCTGTAACGATTTTAAATAAAAAGGTCGCGGTCACTGTCATAATCCAGTTGCGTTAACACTAAATCTGAATGCAAATACAACGGTACATTTTATAGATCAATAAAGAGAATGAATAAGGCACCAAATAAAAGAATAATGAATAAAATGAGCGCCAAAAGTGAATAATAAAAGAAGAAGCATTTATTTTTGATCTTCACTTACCTCTCGGGAACCAATTGTACAACAACTAATTTAAGAGAAAACTTTATAACTTTTTTGTAAAAAAAAAATTAATAAACTTTGAATTAAATATAAATTTGAGTTATGCAGCCTTTAATATTTTGAAATAAAATAAAATTCTGTAACAGTATTAATAAACTACTTGGCTTGGACATTATTTTCCATTTTTTAATTTTCAAAAAGTATAAATTTTTATTATGAAAACTTTAATTGGAAACTATCACAAAATTCATTCACCCAATCATTATTTGATAACTCATTTAGAAATCGTTCGCAAAACAACTAGTAAAGTAACAGTTATGTTGAAAAATGTAAAAAAGAGATGCATGCTATTTTATTTGTTTTTATAATAAGCAAAAAAAAAATCTACTTTGCAAAAATTTTGATTTTGAATTTTGGCAAACAGCCACTGAACATTTTGAATAACAATCGTTATATTACTAAATGATTAGATTTAATACATCCAAATGGAAATATAAATTAAGAAAGACTTAAAAAAAATTTTTTATAAAAATTGGATATGAAATAGATGGAGCATAAAATATTTAAAAAAATTATGAAAGACTTGTACGGGGTTTATATATAAGTTTGTCATTATATTTGTAACACATTGAAATATAAATTTGCAACAACAACTTGAGTCGATGTAGCGGTGTCCGTCTGTCCGACTGTCTGTCTATCTATCTGTCTATTGAAATCACGCTACTTTACAAAATAGTTTTGTCTCTCAATATTTCGAGCGTCATTGTGCCAAGATTTGGCCTAAAATATGGAGACACCTCTAAAAAATTGCTATCAAATTACATAAAAAAAATAAATAAAAATATTGAAAAATGAATATAAGTAACAGACATACGCAATTTGGTTTGCTGATTTTTATTTTGCTTTGTTTTTGTGAACGAATAGTTACTCACTTTAAGCGAACAAAACTATACATGTATGTATGTAATGGGTGTTTTTTTTTTAGCGGATTAAAACTTTGAGTTGGTAGCACTATTTTATTTAACAACCGATTTAATATCTGATAGCTGATTTTAGTTTAGCTTGATTTTCCATTTTCTAACGAGGAGACCTGCATGAAAGCTACTCTTACAAATTTGAAATTTTGTATCAAAATAATGGTTCGGGTCGTCAAATATATCGTGCACTTCGTTCATTATGGATCATTATCGTTCATCAGTGCAAATAATTCGAATAAGAGTGGATCATTTTCACAACACGTTTACTCTGAATGAAAATATGCATCCCGTAAGATGACAAACAGTGCGCATCAAATAAGCTGTAGCGTCTGTACAGCAAACAACTGAAGAAGACTCACATCAATAAATTCAGCGTCATTCTCAGCAAATGAGGATGTGCTCACCCAAAATTCTGTTTAGTGATGAAGCTCATTCCTGGTTAAAAAGGCACTTAAATAAGCAAAATGAACGTATCTGGAGTGAATATAAAATCGCAAGCGTTTGTCCAAATACCACATCCACAAAAAAATGCTCTGTGGTACGCTTTATGGGCCGGCGGTATCATTGGTTTATATGGTATGTTGGTCAAAAACGATGATGGGCAAAATGTTACTTTCAACGGTGAACGGTATATAGAAACGACTAAAAATTTTTTTGTAGTTCAATTAGCGGGTAATAGTCTTGCTGATATGTGGTTCTAAAATGACGGAGCCATATGCCACGCAGTGCAAAATACAATTAACATAATCAACAGAAACTTTTGATGAATGAATAATTTCACGTAATGGTCCTGGAAATCAACATTTTACGAGTTATTTGTGATATATTGCTGCAAAAATTGTGTTAAAATTGGAGTTCCAGATTGCGCCATGTACGTGCCAGCTATGGCGGCTATAAGGCTCAAGTCATATTTAAACATAAATGGCATAAAATTATCTATCTAATAAACAGGGTTCAATTGATATTAAACAATTTCTCTTTGCTTTATTTTAATTAATTTTGTACCTAAAAACAACAGGCATTATTTACATTTATACTGATTGCATTTACAAATAGCGTTCAGTTAAATAAATGACGAAAGTACCTAAACTTTTTGTAAATTATCTTATTAATATTAAGCATCGCTATAAAAAATTTAACCATGGTAATATGGCAACCTTGGTAATGATATTGTATTTAGACACAAATGAAGGGTATCAAAGATACGACACAGCCATATTTAATACTCTTACATGTTTTTTTTTTTACATTAAAATAAGGTAAAATTAAACTTTTTAAACTTTTCCAATAAAAATTTTTTTATATAAAAATTCAATTTAATTACTTTTTAATTCCCTGTACTCTATCTAATCACAGTTATAGCGATATGTCATATATTAATAATGACGAAAACATTTAAACTGACGACGCAAATGATCCCTTTACTTTGTATAATATCAAATATGGATTAATTGCGAATTTAGTGAAAGAAAAATTTAATATATATTTGGCATGAATTGTGGCTGTTGTTTAAAATTTATTACTTGAATTATTGGAATAATTCGAAAAAATTTTCATATACTGGGAATAATTTTGTATTTCCAAAACTGTCACCTTTTATTTAAAAAAATATTCAAATAAAACCAAGTGAGGGTGTTAAATTCGGCTGTGCCGAATTTTTTGATACCCTCCACCTGCATCTTAAACTCAATATTGCACCCAATGTTAAGTACGGCTGCCACTTTAAAACTGTTGACGATACTGAAATATTAATTCCGAAAACCAATTAAATTTAAAATTTTTGGTCAATTTCTATTAAAATTTCTTTTTATAAAAAATAATGATCATGTCTTCTATAGAAAGAATTAATTACTATTTTATTACTAGAGTAGAAATCCTGTAAGTTCCCTAAGTACTTCATAGAACACTAATGCAATTCATTATTCAATGCAGCCTGCGTTATAATACCCAAGGTTTGATCCCTCTTAGAATATTTTGAGACATTAGAAGTGTACGATAATTAAAAAAAAAATCAAATGATTCTTGGCCAACAATTACTAATATTAAAAATAAGAAAATTTTCAATTTTTTTTATCTGTATTAGCTAGTAATATGTTAATTTAAGGATAGGTAAGAAAAAATAGATAGAAATCAAAACTTTTAATTCTCTCTGCCATTTTTCTTGATATTGAGCAAGCCATTAATGGAGTCTGACATCTAGGCTTACTTTATAAAATGCTCCCTATTATCAATTTTTTAAAAGCTAGTTATTTATCTAGTAGATCCTCTACGTGAAAATCAATGACGAAGGGTTAGAACTTTAATGCTGATATACCGCAGGGAAGCCTGTTGGTTCCAATTTTATATACAATTTATACAGCAGATATACCTGATAACGTATTGGTCGCAACATACGCAGACAATACAGCAATAATTGCCGTAAGCGCCTAATGAACTTGACCAATTGCTACAACAATGGAACGTGAAAGTACATTCTGATAAATCCAATCATACAACATTTGCACTCAGACGTGGCGAATGTCCTAATGTTACTATAAGTGGTAACTTAATCCCAAAAGGTTACACAAAATCAAAAGAAGAAAAAAAGGTAAAATGCAACTTTATTTCCAAAATTAGTTGTACCGGCGACGGGACCAACATATGCGACAGAACTTATGTCGGAACTACGAAAACAAACTTAAGAAATCGACTTTCTTCACACACATCGGATCTCAAGATGGTAAACACACCAAGCAGTCCACTGTTCAATAACAGGCTACAAGTCAAATTTTGACACAGTAAGCATAATACAACAGGAGAACAATTACAAAAAGAGATTTACATTGGAAATGCTCCACATAATTAATACACCCAGAAAACGGAGACTCAGTTACAAAACAGATACTGAGAAATGTGCTCAGATCTACAGACACACGATAGACAAATATAAACTACAAACACAAAAGAATAACTAGTCTGAAAAAAGCTGTTGTATAGTTAAGACGAAACTTAGCTCTAAATTAAAAAAAAAAATAAAAACTTTTAATTTAAAGTAGATATAAAAGTTTAGAAAAATACACACATTAAACACACAATGTTCTGTTCTAAAGCAGCCAAGACATATTTTTTTTCATATCAATTATGGGTGTTTCTAAATTTTGTACGGTTCCTAACACAATCATGACTATGCTTCGTTTTAATATTTCGTTATATACACGAACATTTTCCTATCACGTATGTTTTGTTTCGAACACACATAAACCACACAGATTCGAGTGTAGCTTTATTTTAAGTTCATTTTCTTGCACGTGTACTGCTAAACAAACAGAACATGTTCTTCAACTCGTACATCGACAAATTAAAACATTACTCACTCGCGATCGAAAAAAAACGAAATTAAGTCACAAACAACATATAACATTTCTCTGTTTTCTATTTTATTACTATCTTTTTATTTCTATAATTTTTTTTTTTTTTTATTTTTATTATTATCTTTTTATTTTTATTTTTTTTATAACTGCGAATGAATTATTTTAGATTTTTTTAATAAATTTGGTTGAAACAATTATTGTAATTATTATACGGGGTGTTTCAGATTTTTCCGAGAGATATTAAGTCAAAATACTGAGGCAAATCCTACATAAATGCACCATGGTATATTATGAATAGTGTTATCAAGAGAGATCTTTCTGTATTATGTTTGAGAGGAAATTTGTTCCGTAAGTGAGAGATATCTGCAAAGACTTAATAATCACAGCAATTCTGTGACTATCACATTACTGATGACACCAACGAAATTAAAAGACTAAAGCGCAGCCAAATCTAAGATCTGCCGTTCCGAAAATAAATTATCACTTAATATTCTAAAAATTATCTTATTTATTTTGTTTTATGTTATGTACCTCATTGGAATTACATAACCCCTGTGATGTATCTATTTAAATAAATTTGCTTATTATTGGAGTAAGAGTGCTAAATTCGGCTATGCCGAATCTTTGATACCCTCCACCTAGGTTTGCTTGCACTATTTGTAACAAATGTAAATAAAATATATGAAAATGTAAACAATTTGATCAATATGGTAATTTATTACAACAAATACTCTAAATTTTCAGCATTTACGTTTAACAATTTTAAAGTCAATAGAAGATAGTAAACAAAATATATTTTTAAATTTCGGATCTTTTTCGGAATAATTGTCCATGTCTTATATTTTAAAAGCAATAGCGTTAATCAGTTTTATTTTTCCGATCTTATTACATCAGTTTGTCATTCCATTTGTAACGCATCGATAAATGAATTTGCGTCTATGTGTTTAATGCAAAAGATTTCTTACTTTTGTCGAATTGTAGGGATTTTTTGCAAATTTTTTTTAACAACTTAATATTATACTAGAGGACCCCTGCTGCTCCGCAGCATTGTATTATATTATATTTATACCCTATACCACTATGTGGTTTGGGTATAATGACTTTGTGCTGCTGTTTGTAACAACCAAAAATATTTGACCCAGACCCATCTTTAATTATACCGATCGAATCAGAATCACTTTCTGAGTTGATTTAACAATGTCCGTCCGTCCGTCCGTCCGTCCGTCCGTCCGTCCGTCTGTGTGTCCATGTAAAGCTTGTAATCAAACTGCAGGTCGCAAATATGAATATATTTTGATGAAATTTGGTATATAAGCTTTTATCGGCCATGGGATGAACGCTATTGAAATTGGTGAAATTCGGTCCATGTTCAGACCTAGCCCCCATACAAATTACCCCTATGAAATCGACATAAATTGCCATAAGATCCAAATTGTCATATACATCTTACTCAAATTGGGTTTGTATGCGTTCATTACATCCATTAATAAGTAGTCCAAAAATGATCCCTTTGGTCCCATATAGAGCTGCTTCCCGATATTAACTTAAATCTATTAAAAAACAATAATATTGCACTGATTCTTCTCAAATTTTGTTTGTATATGTTTTTGCAAAATACAAGAGACGTTACCAACCATGGTCAGGATCGGTCCATTTTTGGACCTAGTCCCCATATAGATATAGCATCCGATATGAACTTTTTCATATCTGCAGCCAAAAAAATTAATAAAAATCCCACTCAAATTTGGTTTTTGCTTATTTTCTATGTCCAGTTAGTTGGGCCTAAGAGATAGGGTTTCCAAACGCATGGTATAGGGTATCATATAGTCGGTCTAGACCGACTATAATTTTCTTACTTGTAATTTTTTAATATAATACCAAAATTTGGCAAGAGAAGTTAACGTACAGTAATGCCAAAATATGCCAAGATAAGTTAACGTACAGTAAGAGTAAAGTTGATTCCCCACGCATAACTTTCCTCAAACCCAACGAATTTAAGCAGTTAGTAGCTCAAAAGAAGGAGCTTGATCCACTGAGTGTTCTTAGACCTATGTCAACAGCCTACGTTAATTAGAACTCTAGTTATAGAAGTTTGAGAGAAGAAAAATATTGAAAATATCTTGAATGCAAAGTTTATTCATAAATTATTTTCATATATAGGATATGTATATTTCAATTTTAAACTTTAAAATTAAAAATATATATCTTTTTTTAAATCTGGTAATAACTATAATATGGAGAAAGTAAATACGTGGCTTCCTTAATAAGAATGACAAGTAAAAAACACTTTTGTGCAGTTTACTTGTTTTGTGAATTTTTTTAATACATACATAAGTATGCCATCTTTGTAGATCTCTTCGATTTTATTAAGAAAGTTTGTAAATAAAAAGAACATTAAAATATTATAAATGTAAACATAATTCATTTTAGAAAAATGTCCGATTCGTTTTTCGATGATGCTGAAAACACATCAAAGAAATACAGAAAATAAAAGTTTTACTCAAGTTAGTTGAGAGACGAGAAGCTAATGGGATGGAACAGGTCAAAGATTACGACTTTAAATACAGATGCAAGGCTTGTGAAAATATATTAAATTGCGATAAATCAGATCTAAGTATACATGCTAATAACCAATGTCTTAAAAAAAATATCTTTTAAAATCAACAACCAAAATTCTGTTTACGTTTGCAAGCCATTTTAATTAATTGTGTAAATTTTAAATGCACATCTAGCCATATAAAGAATGAATTATACCTAATAGTAAAAATATTTTTTTTATAATATCTGTTGGTTTTTTATGTTGTTTGTATGTAATTCTAATGATATTCTTATCTTATTTTTTATGATATTTTTCTTCGTTTTTATGTTATTTTTGCATTATTGAAATTGAAAATTAACAAATTAAAAATAATTTTTTTTTTTTTTGAAAAATTGAAAAAAGAAGTGTAGGGAAAAAAAGGGATTTTTTTTCATTGGCGTAGAGATTTCTGTAAAAAAATCTCCTGGCATCACTGGTTCCTATTAAAAAACAGTGTAAGATTTACAAAACAATGCGACGTATATCTGCCTTGTTCAAATGCTTTCATAAGACTAAATGAAATTGTTAATTATGCATGAAACACATAGACGACAGAGGCTACACGAACACACGACTACAAATGCTGCTGGCTGCAATTGTAGTCTGGTAGTCAACTAATTAATTTTTTTGAAAACGACAGCAACATATAACAACAACATAAACAGCTGTTTTTATACAAAAGCATTTTTATTTCGGTAGTATATTTTTTTTTTTACTTTATTAAAATAGAAAAACATGTACGATTCTATATAAAATTGTCTTAAATATATGACTTATATACAATGCATTATTATAACGTAAAAATAAATAAATAAATTTACTTATTAATAGAATTATTATAGCGTTTCATTTTGCGATTAATTTTTTCAACAAAATAAAATATTTCGTGGCACTAATATCTCTTACATATAATATCTTTTACATATATTGTTGTATTGTCAACACTATTTTTATTTTGTAGCCAACAAAAATAAAAATTAGCCTAAGTTGACAACAGCAGCAAAAGTGGTCATGTAGTCGTGTAGCTGTGTTGGTGTCAAAATAATCGTTTTCATATAAACGTGTGTATTTTATTTTTGACAGGCTGTAATCGTGTAGCCTCTGTCGTCTATGTGTTTCATGATAGAGTTCGGCTTACTGGTGCCATTATGTATGTGTGTGCGTAAACAAAAATATACGATATCCCAGTAATCATTTCGAAGATTGTTTTAACAAAAATCATCTTACTGCGCCTTCTTCGGTCACTTTTGATGATGAAAAACTGATTAATCACATGCGGTATTAGAAAAAGACTAAGAAATGATTTTTGCTTACGCTTTAAAAGTGATTTATAGAAAAATAACATTAAATACGACTCAAAAATAAGTCGAAACTAATCAGTAAATTGGATAAAAAAGGTTCTCAAGAAGGGTCGGGGGTAAGGTAATATTTCCTCCCAACAAAAGAATATTTTGTGATCAGCAAAAGAGCGCATTTATGGCTGTTTTAATAGCACAGAGGAGTCAAAAAGACTCCGCATGATCACTTATTGCATAAAATGTTTACTGGGATTTTATTCACTATCTGCAGAAACAGTTTTTTAAGTAAAACAAATCTACACACAATTTCAATTCTATTTCGTTCACAACGATACGATCACTTTGTTTACCCACCTATTTCACATCACACTGCAAGTTCGAAAAACTCAATACACTCACATTTTTTTACTAATACAAACACATTTTCCGCAGTGGTCACACTAATGGCACCAAATTTTTCGTGCGAGTAGTGGCAGACACTAACGATGATTAATGTTACCCTGTTACAAATTTAATGCAACTTTACTGGATTCTGTAAAATTGTAATTAAAGTTTTAACTTGCTAAATCTATTATAATGATTTATTTTTTGAAATGCGCATACAAAAACGCAAGTTTGTTAATTATAGAGCATAAATATTATTAACTATTATTATAATAATACTAATAATAATAAATGTAAACATTTTCCCTCAAACATGTGCCTGTATAATAAACTCGGTAACTCTACTTAAAATAAAATAAGAGAGAGAAGTATACAAATTTTTTCAAGTTTACGCTTCGACAACATTTTAAAAATGAGATTGCAGTCAGATGTGTGAGCATAAAATTTAATGGCGATGGATTCGACTAATTCAAACAATTTTTCGTTGATAATACGTACACAACGATTTTACAATTTCAGTGTGATGTGAGATTGGGGGGTTACTAGCTAGCAGTAAAATAAGAAAATAGTATTATAATACAGCGTAACGATGAATTGTACTTCTCAAATAGTTTATTTTTAATGTGCCATAATAAGTTCGGTTTGTGCTAAGAAATGAATGAATACATGTTTCCCAGGGCGAAGCTTGATCATTGCACTTTGATTGAGCTGAGCTCCGCGATTATTCCTAATGGGAATAACACGTGCATTAAATTCTCGGTAGTCCGGGAATGGCATTTGCCTGCGCCAAACATTAAATAATAAATTTTAAAAATGTATTATAATTAAATATTATTGACATCTATATTAGATTATTATCATCTGACAAAAAAAAGATTTTTTTTAACACCAAAACCATCTTATAAAAATCGCGGAATATTGATATTGATTTTATATAGTTTCTTTTATTAATTAACTAACTTAAATATTACACCATAAAATGTTGATATTGGTGAATTTTTTTATTATTACCACAACGATCATAAAAACAACAAGTACAGCTGTGAGAAAATAAAAAATTTAGGATAACAATTTAGGAAAACATCATATTTTTTTACCTTTTCGGTGATTTCTCGGCACCTATGAAACCTATTGTCACGATTTAATAAACAGGAACCTTCTCATGATGTTAGTGTATTATTCTCACTAACAACAAGCGCCCTAGCTGTCCTATGCAGAACGTTATCGTGACAAGAACAACATATGCAAATCATATTTTTTCAGACTTTTTTTTACTCCATCGTTCAATTCTCGGGACCAGATAAACCGATTTGGACGTTTTTAAATAGCAAACTTTTCAGAATGTTAGTGAATAATTTTTTATACCAAAGAGCAACCTAGTTGCCCGATTGAAGCCGTCATCGTGATTTCAACAGACGGACAGCCGGACAGACGGACATCGCTATATCAACTCCGCTTGTTATAATGATCACAAATATATATATTTTATGGGGTCCAGATTTTTTTTCTAATTATTACAAACGGAATGACAAACTTATATATACCCTCTGCACACTGGAGTGGAGGGTATAAAAATCTACAATTGCCGAGATTTCAATGAAAACTGGCCAAAATCTCGCGTATCAACATTTCATTTTAGTTTGGCACTAAAAGCTAACATTGAAGATAAAGTATAAATAGAAATTAATAAAGTAAAAGAAGAAAAATATAAAGTTAAGGAAAAAAAAAATAAAAGCTTAACGAAACCACAATAATAAATCAATAAAACTTATTAACTCAACTAAATACTTGCAATGTTGTATGCCTGTTTCGTTATCTTTTTGTGTTAATAATTTTTTTTTAATAAATCAATTATATTAGAATTAAAAGTTGTATGAATAATGTTTTTGTGTAAGAAATATTAATACTTTTTAGCTATTTTTACTTGTTTGTTCCTTTTTACAATGCAAATGTTGGAGAAAATTTTAAGCAAAATCTTGAGATTTCACGGCAAATGTATACGCTCCATAAAAGGACTAAAATTAGTATTATTTCTTTTAAGTTGTTTTGCAACGGCATATTGTTTTGTCATTTTGTAAAGAAACCAAGTTTAAACTTATCCAACTCTTGTCTTAAGTCCATAAAGGTTTAAGTTTTCTATTAAATATTTTGAAAAGACGGGAAATGATTCAATTTTACCCTTATTTTCTTAATTTTTTGTATGTATAGTAATTTTTGTTTAGAAACCAAAAATTTTTCTTCTGTTTGATCGCCAAAAAAATAATTTTTTGATCAAAAACAAAAACAAAACACGAAATAGCATAATTTAATAAAATTAAGTTCAACAATGAAAAGAAACGGAAAAAGATACCAAGATTAAAAAAAAAGATTTTAACGGGCTTACGGGATCCCAGAAAAAGTTCAGTGTTTCGGGATTAGCGAAACTCGAAAACTCCAGTGATTCATGATTTCTCAGTTGACATCCCTATTTAAAAATCTCGTTGTTTGTTTCTGTGTATACGCATACAATTAAATAAAAATAAATAACCAAATGTATTAGAAAATAAAACTTAAAGTTTATGTTCATAAAACTTTTAAGTGTTTAAAATAGGGACTTTCATCTTTTTCTAGAATTTTTCAAAAGGATTTTAGCTCATTTCCATTTACTTTTACTTAACAGCCTTTTAAAGAGAAAACTTAATGAATATTTCACGATTTTAACAATGTCAACTGCAAAGAAAAAAATTAGCAATGCTAAAATAGCAGTAATAAAAATACAGTTATCATGGCAAGCAAACAAAGAAGAATTTAAAAAATATGGTTAAGTACGTCTGACATATATTTACATAATCTCTGTAAAAAAGCTAGTAAGTTTTTTTGACTTTCTTAGATTCGAGATTATGTAGATAATTTCTATTAAAATAAAAGATGAGATTTTGTAACTTAAGATAAATTGGAAAATTGTATAAAATTGTGGAAGTCATTCTTAGTTTAAGGTTGCACAAGCTGTGTAAGACAAAAAATATAAACCGGTATTCTATGAGTTAAACGAACATACTGAAATAGCTCAGTGCATACGACAGACGGCATACAACTAACTGTGTTATAATGGAAAGGGGATTTTTGATATAAAATCAAAAATCTTCATTTAATCTTTCAACTCAAGTATATCACCTTCAAAATAACCTCCCTCCGATAAAGCACACTTATGCCAAACGCTTTTTCCAATGTCCGAAATAGTTGGTAAAGTTGATTTCCGGAACGCCTTCAAAGTACGTAGCGACTCGGCTTTTATCTACTAAATCATTTTAGATCTTTTTGTTGTTTTGAGTTTATTGCAAAAGTTACGAGGCGCTTAATCAAGCAAACGAGGTGGCTGTGGTCTCGAAGAACCAATGTAAAAACAAAGCGCTGTCTGCCCATACTTCGGAATATCTTCATCGATGCATAATACTCGAATTATTATTCGAATTACTTTGGCGCGATATTTTCGGTCTTCTGGAACCAATAGAGATTTGTCGCTTTGAAGTCATAAATATCATTTTAAGTGGTGTTGATTTATACCAAATTGACGAGTTTTCAGCAGAAAATCTTTAATTCCTTTAACATGTTCATAAGTTAATGGTTTTTCTCATCCGGGGCGGTCGTTGTCCTTTGCACTTTCTCTGTCTTATTGGAACTGTTTGTTTTACTTGTAAATATTTGTTATATACATAGCCTGGGCCACAGAAGGCCTTTTGCAACATCTTTAACGTATCTGCTGAGGAAATTTCATTCCACACACAGAATTTAATGGAACTTCTTTGTTAAAAAAACACACATTGTTAAAATTACCAAATTCACATTTAGTTTACAAAAATTTGCCTCACAGCTGATCAATTAAGTGATTGACATAAAATTGAACATGCGAAGTTCATGATAGAGGATATCGTATACAGACTATAACTATCCTAAATATAAATAATGAAAAACAAATATTCTCCCCTTATTTAAAATTACATTTAGTTTTCAACACAACGTAATTATGTTTGTTTGATATTTAGAGACCATCTTCGTTTTCAGTAGTGCATGTCTATACAAATACATTGCAAATCGCACACATTTTGCGCTGAATGAAAGAGTTTTTCTAACAACGTATAGCACAAACCACATTTAAACCTTCACCTCCTACATTCAAATGCTGTTTTTCTTCAATGACCTTGGACTTTTGATCGCAGCTGACTTCAAACAAAGAAGCAAGTGTTTGTATGCATATGTATGTGTACAGCTTCCCCTTGTTTAGGTTTCCGTTAACGAGTGAATAGACGTGTAGTTTGCTATACATACGTGTTGTAAACGCATAAATACGTATACACACTTAAAATGCATTAAAAAAAGAAAATTATGATAAAAGTACTTAACGATTCTGTTTATAAAACTTTTTAATGTTAAAAATAAGACCCCTTATATTCTCTCAAGGTTTGATATCTTGAAACTCAGGAAATGTTTAAAGTTTTCATAAAGAACTTAGCTCCTTTCGATTTCCCGTTATCAACAACCCTTTATATGGAAAACTTAATGGATATTTCATGATTTTCAACTGCAAAGGAATAAAATATTACAATGTTAATTTAGTAGTTATAAAAACATATTTATCTTCACAAGCAAGCTAAAAAGAATTTAGAAAAAATATGATTAAGAACGCATGAACAAGTATTAATTTGATCTCTGAGAAGAAATAAATTTATTAGTTCTTTTAATTTTCTTAGAATTAAGACAATTCACAATTTGTATTAAAAGAAAAGATGAGATTTTACAATACAGATGAATTGAAGGTAGGACATATTTAAGTGTCAACACAATTTCATTTATTATACGAGCCCTAACAACTATTAGTTCATACATTAAGCGTTTATTTTTTTGCTTTCTTTACAAAAGGTATTTTTTTTTTTTAAGAAAAAGTAATTTTCGAAATAAGTACTTTGTAAGAATAGGTAGGTTTTTCGAATAACTGTATTTGTTTTAAACGGATTCTTAAAAAAACGAATTAAAAACAACTTTTTTTTTTCATAAAAATAAAAAATCTTATTTTCGATCTTTATCAATTTAATGATAGAATTTGAAATTGTTCAGGCTCAAGATCAAATGACTTTACTTTAAATAAAGCAAAATCATTAGCATATTTGTTTCAAAAATTTATCCATATTCTGCATGACAGGTTATACAGTTGTTTCGGGAAGAGTCACCAACCCTCAGCAGTAACCAAAAGCAGTATATAGTTTGTTTGGTAAAAAAAAGTTAAATTCATATAGATTTGCTGAAAACAACTAAATGAAAATTCAAGCAAAGAGTTATACTATTTAAGCCTCCTCCAATATTTTTTTAAAAAGTGTACTTTTTTTATAAAAGGGTACTTAAAAAAAAAAGAGTAGTTTTTAAAAAAGGTCACTCTTTTAAAAAAGGGTACTTTAAAAAAAAATTTACTTTTTTAAAAAAGGGTACTTTAATAAAAATGGTACTTTAAAAAAAGGGTACTTTGAGAAAAGAGTAAAAAGAGTAAAGAGTAAAAAAGAGTAATTATACCCTCCACTCCAGTGTGCAGAGGGTATATATATGTTTGTCATTCCGTTTGTAATAATTAGAAAAAAAATTTTGGATCCCATAAAATATATATATTTGTGATCCTTATAACAACCGGAGTTGATATAGCGATGTCCGTCTGTCCGTCTATCCGTCTGTGGAAATGACGATGGCGGCATCAATCGGGCAGCTAGGGTGCTCGCTGACATAAAAAATGATTCACTAACATCCTGAAAAGTTAGCTATTTAAAATTGTCCAAATCGGTCGATGAGGGCCTGGGATAGCTAAGGTGGTCATTTTTAGTGAAAATAATTCTCCAACTTCATGGGAAGATTTCTATTTCAAAAATCATTAAAATCGGTGGAACAGGTCCAGGGAAATCTCTGATAAATTAAAAAAAATTAAAAATATGATGTTTCTATAGTGTTCTTGTTGTTATTCTAAATGTTATATTGTTGTCTAGCTGGACTTGTTGTTTTTGTGGTCGGTGTGGTAATAATATAATAAAAACTAACCCTTTGTACATTTTTTTATCAACTCTGGTAGAAAATTTTAAAAGTTTCCATTGTTTTGGCATCACTAAACAAATTTACTGGATCATTTCTGTCATTGCCACGAGCCTGCCTGCAAAGTTTCAGACCGATTGGGTTACGGGAAAGGGGTTCAAATCGATTCAAAATTTTTTCGACAAGCACACACTACGGGTTAATATAAAGGGAGTAAAAATTCACCAGCATCTAAAGCAAATAATGCTAAAATACCTAGTTGTTAATAAAAAAAATTAATGTAAATTTAGCAAAAAAAATTTTATGTATAAATGTATTTAAAGAGAAAAACACAAAAATAACGTTTGATGTTGTATTTTTTGTGTGTAATATTTACATATACATACATGAACATATTAAATAACACAAATAATATACATATATTATATATATGTATATCCATAACAACTGCATGTTAGAAATAAATCGGTATATTATTTTATTTACATAAAATTCTGCAATATTTTGTTGTGGGGAAAATACATTTCTTTTGCATTAACAGAGTGTCACTTCATTTTGCTCAGCGTGACTATGCCACAGTAGATGGCGCCACAATTTTTGTTTGTTCTAATTAGCTTTGCAATAGTTATTTCTATTTTAACGTGAATGTTAATATTTTCAACTAGATACCATAAAGAACAATGTTAAGTGTATACACGGGCTGGTCTTTTATTCCATACGTTTTTTCGTTATTCTTTTACAAATATGAACATAAGTTTGGCATATTAACTTTTTGTTGTCTTTACAAAATAGAGTTACCGAGTTCTTCAATGAGTTTCTTGCTTTCAAAACAGTTCTACATAGTTATATAGAATTATTATTCTGCTTTACCTACAAAATATCTGATTGCGATTACATTATTATTCACATAAGTACAAAATTGCACTTTTTAAATATAAAAAATTTTTACATTTAAAAAAAATATTGACATTTAGGAGAAATTAATAGCTTTTCAGTACCGCGATTCAGTAACTTTTTTTAGCGATAGTCGAATCGTTAAAAAAAAAGAAAATAGCAAAATTATCAGTAAAATTTTTAAACGATATTCGCTATTGTTAAAGTCAGCTGTTGTTGTTATCTAAACGACAACCATTTTTGTGTTGTTTATTCAATCGATAAAAACTTAAATTTTTAGGTTGAAATGTCGTCATACATAAATAAAAATCATAAAATAGTGAAAATATTTTGCTTTAATTAAAAAAACTTTTTTATATAAATGAAAAAATTAAATAGCATATTCGATTCATTATTTCATTTTCAAATTAATAAACAGAAATATTAGTAAAAAAAAAAATAAAGATATTAAACATAAACATAAAATCATCCTGTCAAACACGAAGTAATTTGTTTTTTTCTATTCTTCTTTGTGTTTTTCGCTTATTTTGGCAGAGATGCCACTCGTTTACAATTTAAATAAATAGAAAAATAGATCTGTCGACTGTCGTTAAGATGTATGTACTTAGTGAATCACTTAATCCTTAGTGCAAACAACAATAGCTGTCGATATAAATTGCGATTGTCGGATCGTTGAAATTTACTGAATCACACTACAGAAAACATTAATTTAAATTCAATGAATTTTAGAAAACCTCAAATGATATTTGAGAATTGCGAACATAAAAACTGTTACAATAAACGCAATTTGATGAGAATGTTATTTATATAGAAATTTTCACAATTTTTTTTGCATAAAAATTTGAAGTTTTTCAGAAAATAAAGATAATAAATTATTTTATTTAAAATGTTTGGTACATTTGGTTTTTTGCGTTTGGCATCCCTAATTTGAATATTTATTATTATAAATTTATTCTCTATGTTATCCAAATATGGCAATATTTTAATAAAAACCTTGAGAGAGTTTTTTTTTTTGGTTATTATTTTGTTACTCCATCCGACCTATATGGCCGCAATGAAGAAATATTTGGCCAGTTAAAAGAAGCTATAACTACAGCCATCTCCAATTAGCACGATTTAATACATATAGCCACCCTAGACAACTATTACCTTTGCAATGGAGGTTAGGGCGAGCTATTTAATTAGCAAAAACTAAATTAAACGAGAGTTATGTCATATAACCGGAAACGCATGCATATAGGTATATAACCTAAATGCATGCCGATCAGCAACCACGATGACCAAAAAGCAAACACCGAAATAAATCCGAAATAATAGAAAAGAGGAAAACCAACCCAAAGAATTTGCTGAAATAATTTGGTATTAAGTTTAACAAGTTGTTTACTTTTTCATTTACATTTATTATCAAGACTCAAACCGATGTGGAGGGTATCAAAGATTCGGCACAACCGCATTTAACACTCTTACTTGTTATTAATCATATCTGGTTCTGATGAAGAACCTGCTCCGAGACGAAGACGTGGAGTTATCAGCAAAGGGATATAAAAATTTAATGTTATTCGAAACGCTTGAGTTAAAGGATAGGTTATGTTTCGCACTCTGGCAAGTAAATAGAGGAAAAAGCTAAGCTTAGACAGTCTAGCCTGTAAGTGTAATGCTAATTGCTCAAAGCAAATTAATCGTCAAACTATAGATGCAAATTGAGACAATTTTTAATCCCTTGAAAATAGAAACTGTCAGGACACAGTTGTTCAAACATTGATATTTATTTACTTTGAATTTATGTAGAAACATAAAATTTTTTCCGGTACTGGCCTGATTTAAAAGTTAAGTATTAGTTCTAAGATTTGAAGAATTATTGTTAGTTCACTATGTGAAGATCCAATTAATAAATGCATGGGAAGAAATAAAAATTGATTGCAGCTACTGAAGTCAAATGTAGGACTAAAAAACAAAAACCAAAAAAAAAAAAAAAATTGGCAAAGATAACGTTGACGAATGCAGTTTTAAAAGAAATCATTGTTATGAATACAGCTTAAGGATTGTGGGAGAAAGAACAATCGTTTGTAAAAATGTTTTAATGAAGATTCGTGGCATTGTAAGTTACTAGAAAAGAAACCACCGGAAGACTTGCTTTGCCAATATAGGAGTGGTAATGCCGTACCTGGGAATGTTTGAATCAGAATCAGTGACAACATATCTAAATTTGAGGTGACATTATGATAGAAATCAGAAACAATATTTAAATGCCTGTTTGAATCCTACTAAAATGCATCAAATGTTCATTGATGACAATCCAGCCCTAAAAGATGTTGTAAAATATAATTTTTACTATTCCTACTTTAAGAGAAACTTTAGCTAGTTGTTTGGTAGACCACATGTAATGCAAAATTTGGAGACAAAAATCTGAATGGAAGACAGACTAAGAGAAGGACTGTTGCATTGAACTTCGACTATATGCAATATAAAAAATCTGTCTCTATCTCGGAGTTGAAGGATATAAATCACCTAATGAAGTACGCAGCTTTCTACTGAACTTCTTGGCCAACAGGTACCAGATACAGTGAGATGTGTAAACATCTAGTAATTATAGTAATATTAGTCATCTATGTATCACTTATAGCAAAAACAGTTTCAGCTAATTCAACAACCCTTTGCTGTAAAACGTTAAAAATATCCCAATATAAACGTATATAAGTGATACATAGATGACTCTTTTAAAAAAGTGGCATAAAAAACAATTTTATATCATAATTTTTTCAATCATAAGTCACACACACACTGATTTGTGTTATAGCTCTCACCGATTTGTGTTACGCTATTTTTGTGATTGTATTGTGAAATAGAAATTTATCCCTCTGCGCGTATAGATCTTTACACATCAAAAATTGTTCTTTACAGTGATGGTCCATTAGGACAAAATAAAAAGCACATACTTGTTAGAGTCTTGATGAATCCTTGTGATAATGGATGACTTGATAGTATCATACATAACTTCGAAGTTCGCAAACACTCGTATTCGCCTTCTGGCCACGATCTTTGTACTATCAAGTGAATTATGACAAACTTTAACCGCATATAAACTCCAGAACAATATGCAGAACTAATACTGAAGGCCAGTGAAACAGGTCGTTAATCTTTTAAAAAATGGTGGCAAAAAATGACATAAAATGAAACCTCTGGTAGAGTCTATCCGAAAGACAATTGGGATACTTTTAAGACTTCGACTTAGAAACAGTTTTCTTATAATAAGAACTTGCACGAAAAATGGTTGTGAAACCAGTTATGAACATGGATCATCAACATTCACTTTGCTAAAAAACCCATCCTCTTCCTGCTTTACCTACAGAGATCGCATATCCTGCACGATAGGTAAGTAAAAATCAAACTATTTTATGGTTTATTTTACACTGTACAATACTAGGCCCTAAACTAATTTTTTCTTTGAATGTTATAGGTCCCAATAAATGTGAAAAATTTTAAGAGATTTAGAAGCTCTCAAACCCAAGGGCCATTGGAGTGAGTGTATGAGTGAGTGTATGAGGATGAATAATCACTCCAGACAAATTGCGTATCTATGAAAATGATACTAAACTCGTTAAAAATTTCATTTTTCATTTTATTCTTGAAACCCCTAATAAAATTAGAATATTTCGCACGAAATTTACAACAGGATGATTGTCTGGTTCATAAACGAGTCAAGTGCAAACTTTATATTACTTTTTACATACGTGTTAATATGGATAAAAAAAAAAAGGTTTATGTTTATCAAATTTTAACTTTCATAGAAAAAAATATAAATTTTATAAAAAAAATGTCAAGTTTCTGGGAAGTTTTCTTTGATTTATTCAAAATCAATAATTTATTGCCTGACTGGTGTTTGAAATAAACGATTCATTTATACATTTGGCGTTTCAATACTAGATATTTCATTGTGCTGCAAAATTTTTAGAAATAAATTTAACGAAAATTCCAAATCAACTTTCAATCAATTTTAAAATGATAATGTTACATGATTTCATAACAATATTGATTACCATAAATTCCAAACATTTTTAAAGTGATATTAATGTGTTTATTTAATTCAATTCATTTATTTATCCATAATATTTACATTTTCATTTTAATTTAAATTACATATTTAAGTGTTCAAGATTTTTCTTTTTCAACTTAATAATAGATTTATATATACAAAATTTCTATTTACATATATACAGTATTATTTTTTAAATTGGAAGAGAAAATTTGGCAAAAACCTATTTGAATTTTTATTTTTTTTTTTGAACTACTTATATTACTTAACTACAGACTAGAAAAAACCTAAGATGATTAATGAGCTAATTAATATGCACGAAATCAGAATTCAGACATCTGGTATAAAAGTTTTGTGTAAGCCTGTTTATCTTGTCTGGAACTAATTCCGGGCCCGCAATATCATGAAGGCGTGTGGTAGAAAAATACCAAGGTAGGTTATATATAAGTTTTAACAACCTATTTTGGGCTATATGCAGTTTTTATACCCTATACCACTATGTGGTTTGGGTATAATGACTTTGTGCTGCTGTTTGTAACAACCAAAAATATTTGACCTAGACCCATCTTTAATTATACCGATCGAATCAGAATCACTTTCTGAGTTGATTTAACAATGTCCGTCCGTCCGTCCGTCCGTCCGTCTGTGTGTCCATGTAAACCTTGTAATCAAACTGCAGGTCGCAAATATTTTGAAGAAATTTGGAATATAAGCTTCTGTCAGCCATGGGACAGAACCGGTCCATGTTCAGACCTAGCCCCCATACAAAATACCCCTATGAAATCGACATAAATTGCCATAAGATCCAAATTGTCATATAGATCTTACTCAAATTGGGTTTGTATGCGTTCATTACATCCAGCCGTGGGTAGTCCAAAAATGATCCCTTTGGCCCCACATAGAGCTGCTTCCCGATCTTCATTTAAATCTATTAAGAAACAAAAATATTGCACTGATTCTTCTCAAATTTTGTTTGTATATATTTTTGCAAAATACAAGAGACTTTACCAAACATGATCAGGATCGGTCCATTCTTGGACCTAGTCCCCATATAGATATAGCATCCGATATGAACTTTTTCATATCTGCAGCCAAAAAAATTAATAAAAATCCCACTCAAATTTGGATTTTGCTTATTTTCTATGTCCAGTTAGTTGGGCCTAAGAGATAGGGTTTCTTACTTGTTTAATATTGCAAGATGCGCCAGTAGACCAAACGGGGGCTGCATAGAATATTACAGCGTTAAAAATTGACTTTTTTTTTTCTATAGAAAAAACTTTTCTACAGATAAAATTTTATTTGTACAAAATATTTAAAATACATTTCAATTTCGGCCTCAGCGCCGTAAGGCATTATTGAAGCAAGTTGGCAAATTAATTCATTGTCAAAAGTACAAATAAAAGCTGAGATTATTAAATTACAAAAAATAAGTATAAAAACTGTTTTACAAAAAAATTACAAAAGCGTTTCAAAGTTGTTAAATAAGTGTTGTTTAAAAGACGATTTAAATAGTGAAATTCGATTAATTCAATTCAAATCTGCATGTAAATTATTGAATTTTACAGCACCCACGTAATCAATGCGTTGCTTTGTAGTTTCTAGTCTACATCGAGGAATTCTTAAATTTGTTCTGTTTCGTGTGTTAAAACTAAATTGCTGTTGAAGAAATGTTATGCTTTGGTGACCAATATGGTTAATGCATTTAAAAACAAACATTAACACCTTATACTCATGCAATCCATAAATTGGTAAAATTGCTTTGCTTATATCTTTGTACAATGTGACTGTTGAATATAGTATTGGTAGTGTGTAAATAAATTTTAATGCTTCGTTTTGCATGCATTGAAGCGATTTCAGTGAAATGTTATTTATACCCTATACCACTATGTGGTTTGGGTATAATGACTTTGTGCTGCTGTTTGTAACAACCAAAAATATTTGACCCAGACCCATCTCTACCGATCGAATCAGAATCACTTTTTGAGTTGATTTAACAATGTCCGTCTGTCTGTGTGTCCATGTAAACTTTGTAATCAACCTGCAGGTCGCAAATATGAATATATTTCAATGAAATTTGGTATATTATCTTTTATCGGCCATGGGATGAACGCTATTGAAATTGGTGAGAATCGGTCCATGTTCAGACCTAGCCCCCATGCAAATTACCCTTATGAAATCGACATAAATTGCCATAGGATCCAAATTGTCATATAGATCTTACTCAAATTGGGTTTGTATGCGTTCATTACATCCACTAATGAGTAGTCCAAAAATGCTCTCTTTGGCCCCATAGAGAGCTGCTTCCCGATATTCACTTAAATCTATTAAAAAACAAAAATATTGCACTGATTCTTCTCAAATTTTGTTTGTATATGTTTTTGCAAAATACAAGAGACGTTACCAAACATGGTCAGGATCGGTCCATTTTTGGGCCAAGTCCCCATATAGATATAGCATCCGATATGAACTTTTTCATATCAGCAGCCGAAAAAATTAATAAAAATCCCACTCAAATTTGGTTTATGCTTATTTTCTATATCCAGTTAGTTGGGCCTGAGAGATAGGGTCTCTAAACGCATGGTATAGGGTATCGTATAGTCGATCTAGACCGACTATTATTGTCTTACTTGTTTTATTGTAGGCATATATAATTGCTAAGTAATTCAAAGCGATTGAATCAAAATTCCAATTGCTGGAGCTATTTTCCTTTTCAAATCGGTTATATGTAAATCCGATGACAAGTTACTTTGCAATGTGATTCCAAAATACTTAACGGAATGGGTTTCATAAACAGCTTTTCCGTTAATAAACACGTTGAAATCACTATTTATACTTAAAGCATGTGGTCTAAAGCGTATTAATTTGGTTTTATCAGGGTTAAGAACTAATCGGTTTAATCGCGCAAATTCAAATATCAAAGCAGCATCTCTTTCAATTCTTGTTTTAAGTGATAAATCGTACTTGTAGGGGTAAAACAAGCACACCATCTGCAAACATAAAAAGTTGCCCATCTAAATTTAGATTTTTTAAATCATTTAAATATATAGAAAACAAAAGAGGGCCCAATCTACTACCCTGCGGTACACCATAATCAACAGAACCAAGAAAACTGTCCGTGTTGTTTATATTAACATATTGTTTTCTATTAACGAAATAATTTTTAAACAATAAAAGTCTCGTCCCTGAACACTTAATGATGAGTTTTTTATTATTAATATTAAGGCAAGATTTGCGACTATAAAAGGGTATAGGATACCGGTTAATAAGTTAACTATATTTATTATATAATGTATATGATCCTTAAACTTCATTTTCGGATCGGGCATAATACCAAGATATTTTACTTTTTGTTCCCACTGTATAGCATTATTATTTATAATAGTATTGGTTTGTGGTAAATAACATTTTTTCCGTTTCCTTGTAAAATATATCGCCTGTGTTTTTTCACAATTTAACACAATTTTCCATTTATTGAAAAAATATAAAATATCAGATAATGCTCTATGTAGATTAGCTATTATATCAACAGCCATAATTTCCGAGCTTAGGATTGCTGTGTCATCAGCGAATATTGATAAAGTACAGCAGTCCATTTGAGGAAAACCAGATGTATATAAATTATAAAGGACAGAGGATACACATGACCCTTGGGAATAACCTGTCGTTATAGGATGGCTTTCCGACTGGTGTGAGCCAATGTGAACTTTAAAAGAACGAGAGGTGAGGAAACTGTGAATTATTTTTGTCAATGCTGTTGGGAAGTTTAAATTGATTATCTTAAAAACGAGACCTTCGTGCCAGACTAAATCAAAGGCAGCTTTGACAGCCAATAGAACCATGCCAGTTGATTTTTGATTGTTAAAGTTTGTTTTTACTAAATTTCCTATTCTTATCCCCGGTAGGTGAGTAGGTAGCGTGCTCGTCGATCATGCGAGGGGTCGTGCGTTCGATTCCCACCAGAGGCTTTGGTCTGTCGCTGCAAAAAAAAAAAAGAAAATGAACACACTCGCTCTTTCCTTCTTAAGCCTATTTTCCTGAGATCAACACAATGCACTGCATCTGTAGGGGGCATCCCCTGAGTGTTGATTAATTAAAAAAAAAAATGGATGAGCTGTGTTATGCTCACTGCGGAACCCAAATTGTTGAGGTGGAATAATATTATTGGCTTTCATAAAATCAGTCAATTTAACTTTAATGACTTTTTCCAGAATTATACTTATACTCGACAATAAGCTGATCGGACGATATGAAGATGGACAATCAGATAGTTTATCAGGCTTTTTAATTGGAATAACTTTAGCCTCCTTAAACATTTGGGGAAAATAGCAGCGCTTTAGGCAGGAATTAACTATGATTGTTAAAAATTTAATGCTTTTGTTGGAAAGTGTTTTAAGGCATCTATTATTTATACCGCCGATGCCAGGTGATTTTTTATTTTTAAAAGTTTATAATGTATCAGAAATCTGCGAACTATTTATTAAATATACATTCGATGGATTAACTCTTAACGATCTGTACGATTCCATAGTATCATTAACTAACGAAGTCGTAATTGGGTCGCTTTGATGGAATGAAGTGGTATAATTAGTGACAAATGTATGCGCTAAAATATCACACTTTTCTTGATTGTTGGTGTATCGAGAACCGTTTTGTTTAAGAATAGAAATGTTCTTAGTTTGCTTTCTTAAGACTTTCGTTGGGTTCCAGAAGGGCGGAGAGCCTTTATCAAGAGTTTACAATAAAGAATCCCATGATTTATTTCTAAATGAATCAATTTCCTCACAAATTCTCAGATTTAATATTTTCATCTGATAAAAGTCGTTTAGGTTTCTGTATCTTTGCCAATCCCGTCGGTAACCATTTCTCCGTTGTATCATATTCTTAACATGGTAGTGCAGAGATTTTCCTCTCAATGAGGGATAGATCTTAGACACACTATGAGCGAATGCATCATTTAAAACAGTTACGAAAATTGTAGTATTCTGATGAATGTGTTCATAATTAAAAAATTATGCTGATGTCAGGTAAATTTAAATTTCTATTTAAAAATCTGGAGAATTGGTTCCAATTAGCATTTTCAAAAATCATATTTTGAAAAAGATCGTGTTATTTTAATTACTATTTAATGAAATTTTTACGGGCAAATGGTCCGAACTCAGGTCGTTTATGACTTCCGCTGGGGACATTATAATAAGATCATTGGTCACAAATACGTCTAGAGTAGAACCTTGTCTATTAACGCTAGAAGGTATGTGAGTATTATCACTAGGATATATGATATCAATATTGTATGATTCTTTGCCCTTATACATCCCCACTCTTAAAATCGCCGCCTAATAGATACCTTTCGTCACTACTGAGTCTAAGAATGTCAGACGCGTATTGTTGTTTCCTTATGCCACCCGTACCTGCTGCACCACCAGGGTAATAACACTAGTATATATCAATTGGACCTAAGGTAGTGAATAGTTTGATGCAAATATTTTCTATAACAGATGTGTTTGCAATTGGTAGTAATTGATGAGAAATATTTTTTCTTATAATTATTGCTACACCTCCAGTTTCTGATACTAAATAAATATGGATACTACGGTTAGTTAAAAATTTAAATAATTCTAAATATTTATTTATAATGCCTCTTGCATTCCAAGTTATTATATGAATTCCATTGTGTTCCATTATGCTAATAATTTACATGCAAGGTTAGTGGTGACCTCAAACTTATCTGCCTTAATTTTATACTTTCTAAAATTTCTAATTAATTATAAAGTTAAATTCTTTGTTTCTTCAAGAGAGAATAAATCATTAAAGCTGTTATTAATATTAACGTTGTTCTTAGTGTTAGCGTTGTTACTGCTGATACTGTTGTTATAATATCTACTTTGAGCTTTCCAGTTACTAGAAGTAGTTAGAGCACTTTGTCGCAGTGTATTAAGAAAACTGTTGTCATAATTTCCAGTAGAAGGAACTCCTGGATTAGCACGGACTGGTCGTCTTGGAGCTGGTTGGGTACGCTGTCTAATATTTAGATAATTTAACTTGCTTGGACATTGGTCGAATGTTGATTTGTGTGAGCCACTACAGTTTGCACACTATGGGCTAGATTCTTGACAATCGGATGTATTATGCTGAATGATATTAATGTAATAAAAAATATATCAATTCAATTACCCCCACAAATGAAAGTGCAATTTCTTAGCATAGACTCATAGCCGGGTAACATTGCAGTTGAGTAGTACAGCAAGATTTGCCTGGGCGACGATACTCAAACATTGGTCATAGTGTCCAAAGAATTCACAATATACAACAGTTCAGAGCGAATTTAATTCCACATAAATTTGTTAAATCGAAACTAGAATTAGCATTTAAAATAAAACACTGAATTTAATTTCATTCTTATTAGAAATATTTCTACCGTAATTGAAATATATATCAAAACAAGTCGGTCCAGACCGACTATATGATACGCTACACCATGCGCCTACAGAGGCTGTCTCAGGCTCAACATATTAGATACATAAAATAAGCATAAACTACATCGGAGTGGCATTGTTATTAATATGTTTGCCTGCAGATATAAAAATCTTATTTGCGATTTGTAGTTTACAGGGACACACAAACGGACAGACAGACGGAGGGACAGGCATCATTAAATCGACTCAAAAAGTTATTCTGTGTCGATCGGTATAATGAAAAACGGGTCTATGGCAAATATTTTTGGTAGAAACAAACATCAGTACAAACTCATTATACCCTAACCACATAGTGGTATTTGGGTAAAAAAAAAACAGAATGTCAAACTTACATGTACCCTCTTCATAGTAGCATGAAAGATAAAATAAAAACAGATAAATATGTAGATATGGTAACATTGGTCTGATATCTATGGAATTATCGATGATATTTATAGGATTTATTGACAATTGTAAAATTATGTTTTAATCTAATTAATCGATTTATCGATGTTGCAATTACTACTTACGAGCAACTCGACAACTTCGTCGACTGCAACCGCCTATGACTTTAATTCATCCTTAATGAACTTTTTAACACTTCATAGGGAATTCATATGGGAATTCCATAAGTTAATTAAACAAACTGAGTTGTTTTCATTTTAGTTGCTCTTTTCTTAACATTAGCATATCCTTCAACTACCAGCCATGTTGTATGAATGTACATCCTCGGCAAATTCTGAGAAAAAGATTGAATATATAATTTTAGCTTCCAAATTTTTAAACAAAATTTCTAAACTTTAAGAAATAAAAATCTAATAACAAAATGCAAAGTTATGATTAATACGACCAATACATATGAAGAAACAAACTTATTATCTATGGTTGTTTGTGGGTAGCAATTTATGCGAATACAGCAGAAAAGAAACTTTTTTAATTAAGGTTGTCCATCATGTAAATATTCTAAAACTAAATTTTTTTTTAATATATGGGTATTTCCAACAGTCGTGTGCGATGCAAAGAAAATCAAAGAAAAATGCAGTTGTTCTTTTCTTTGTTTTGATTTATAGATCGAACTTTAGTAGCACTCTATTTACTGTAAAAGCTTGGGACCTTTTGAAAGTGTGCTCCTAAGTTATTAACAAGAAACAAAAGAGTAATACACGTTCTGACAGAATATTTCTGTGGAAATACCCGTATACATGTATAAATGTAAATATTTATATGTATTTGTACATTTATTAAGAAAGAAAAATACCCTTAAACGAACATTCCTTATAAACTATGCTCAAGAAGTAGCCTCAATTTTACATATAAATTCAGTTGCCCGCCATTATTTGATATAAAAATATTATTTATTTTTAATAAATTTAAATTTATTTCTGTTTTGCAAGTCACTGGCTTTTTTTTCTTCAAATAAAACAAAATTGGCAAGATTAGTTTCTTTCATAATTAAAAATTTTTTTTTTTAATATTAAGTATTCTTTTTGAGCATGTATTTAGAAATGAAAAAACGCAAAATAGACAATAGAGTGCAAAATAGAACAATATGAAAAAATATATGCCAAAAAGAATATTAAACCTTAAAAACAAAACGAAAAAATTCAAACAAAAATGTTGGACATGATTAGAATATATGGGCCAATTAAGAGACACCAACACTTCACCATAAACACAGAAAGTAAATGTATATACGTCGATGTTTAGTCTAAAGTGTTGCACTTATATATGTGGAGTATTTTTATCACAACTCACAGAAGTTAAATAGTAAAACCATTTTGTTCTTAAGATTTGACTTTACCCTTTTAGACCTTAGTAGTAAAACGATTGTAGTTATTGTTAAACCAACATTATAAAAAATATTTTTAGTAAAGTCTACTCTCTTTTTTTTAATTCTCTTTAGTGTAAATTATACTCAAGAGAACTCACAATCACTGAATACCGGCAAAATAAGGTCAGAAAAAATGTATTAATTTATATTTTAAGCACAATCGAGACAGCTAGGTCTGAAAGAGTTAATTCAGAAGAAAAAATCTTGTGTGAAAAAATCAGGGAAGATGTGTAAACATCTAGTAATTAAAGATTTTTTTATGTCATTTTTTAAAATCAAACAGAAAGCGTCATCTATGTATCACTTATAGCAAAAACTGTTTCAGCTAATGCAACAACCCTTTGCTGTAAAACGTTAAAAATATCCCAATATAAACGTATATAAGTGATACATAGATGACGCTTTTTAAAATGTGGCATCAAAAACAATGTTATATCATAATATTTTCACCATTACAATCATAAGTCACACAGCGTTATGTGTCAGCTCTCACCTATTACGTTTACACTGTTTTTTGATTGTATTGTGAAATAGAAATTTACCCCCCTGCGCGTATAGATGTTTACACATCAAAAATTTTAAAATTCTTTCAAACAGTAATCAAATGTGATATAATTGCCAGTTTAAAAATCGAAACCTATTCAGAAAATAGTCAGAAACTTAATCTCAAGTTAACTCAATTTTAAAATTTATCTGTAAATAATTTAAAAAATTATTTATGTACTTTTTGTAAACAAAATTCTAGGCAGTGCGATGACTATACAGTTTTCTTTTGTGCTGCACTCCTCTGAAGGATTTAACTTCATGGAACTCGTGTAACAGATTGGGCCAAATTGTAATAAAAAAAACTCTGTCAAATATATAAATTTGTTTTTGGAATGGTTCAGTTAATTTATGATTTCATTAATTACTAAAAGTGCAAATAGATGACTTATTTCCGCTGTCCTCATTAAGAACCATGCGCAAAATTAAAAATGGTTCTATCTTTGGAGTAATAAATAATTAATTAAAGAAACACATATAAACTAAGTTCAACGCAAATCTAAATAATAAATTTGACCTTAGGGCAACTTAAGTGGATCTCACTTAAATTGGCACCGATATTCACCAATGCACTATAGGTCAAATAACTACTTTTTCTGTGAAAAATTAATTACAGCTAAATTATTGCACAATTTCAAGGGAAATTTAATTAAAAAGGAAGGTAAGGTATAAAGGAAATAACATTAATAAAAAAAAACAAGTAATAAAATTATAGTCGGTTTACACCGACTATACGATACCCTATACCATGCGTTTACAGACCCTAATTCTAAGGCCCAACTAATTGATTAAAAAAATAAGCATAAACCAAATTTGAGTGGCACTGTTCTTAGTTTTTTTGCCTTCGAATATAAAAAAGTTCATATCGGATCCTATATTTATAAGAGGACTAAGTCAAAAAATGGACCTATACTAAATTTCATCAAAATGTGTTCATATTTGTGACCTTTAGTCTGATTATAAGGTTTACACGGACGGACGGACGGACATCTCTAAATCGACTCAGAAAGTGATTCTGAGACGATCGGTATAATAAAAGATGCATCTAGGTCAAATATTTGTAGTAGTTACAAACCTCATCACAAAGTCATTATACCCTGACCACATAGTGGTATATGGAAAATGGATACATTAAAACACACCGGAACTTAACCAGCAGTATAAAGTATAGGTTTCTAATGGTGAACCAATTTTAAAGACAGTCGAGGTAAGTTAATCGGCCAACAAGGCAATGACACCAATTTTAAAGAATGTACAATACAATGTATGCATGGAAATTTCCATGAATTTGGCGTAAACTGATTCATCAGATTCCCGAAGATTCTTCAGCTGAGCTATCCTCGAAAAGGCGTATAAAAAAACATTATAAATATTTTGAAGTTTTATAAGTTTTTTATATATCTATCATATTTCTGGTTTCAAGCTCCAAAAAATATTTTTTTTTCAATTTTACAGGTATTTTAATTGGGCCAAATATCCCCAATTTAAAGAAAGATGCTGCCTGCGAAAAAAAAGTGCCAAAAAAAGGAAGTACAACTAGAAATATAATAGAAATATAAAAAAAACATTTTCTATTTAACTATACTAAAAACAATTTTACGAAAATTACACAAAAATCTTAAAATTTGTAGGGACGCTCCCTACGGATGGTACGGAGGGGATGGGAACCAAAGAAAAAAGTGTGCCTCTTGTAAAAGTGATAGGGATCGGTCATATATATTAACCCTCACCAACCCACCTCATTGATTTAGTCACATAGTAGGGGGTTAGAATTTTCCCTTCTGTATCACAATAATCTGCCGTGACCAGAAAAAGTTGACTTCAGATTCGGATTCAGCGCAAACATTAAAAACCATAATGAAACCTTACAGGATTTTCGGACTATTGTACAATATAATCTACAAATAAAATAACTATAAAAATTAATGATTTAGGTCACAAAAATGTTAAAACTTTACTAAAAATATTTCTATGGCAATAGGCGTAAGTCCATTCATCTTACATAAAAATGGGTTAATGCAAAATCTATGCACAACCTTCTACATTTGTAAAAATACTTAGGATTGTGTGATAATGCATACACAAAAATTTCACTGATTTATAAAGTTTTTGTGTAAAATATCAAACTTTTTATAAAATTAATAGTCGAATGAAAAATAATTTGTTTTTTAGAATATAAAAACTTTATATATATATGCCCACCTAATATTTAAAACAACTTTTTACATCTATGCAACCAAAAGTTTGGTCAAACTTTTTCTGTAAATAAATGGAAAAAACAAAATAAACTCGAAAGGATAACGAAATTAGACTATACTTCTAACTACTTGCAAAAGTAAAAGAAACACAAGGAATGTTTCATTTCAAATTCGAAAAAATCAAGGTAGGCAATGGACCAAGTATTATTTAATATTTTGATTTTATTAAATGAACTACCAAAATTATACCTAAACAAAACTAATATCAATTATTTTCATGTCAACGCCATTCTCAACTTTTGCATTGGTAGTTGTTTTTGTTATGGCTTTGGCGGCTTTATTATTTTATTTAAGTTTTTCGTGCTACAAAAATAAAAATCTTATTATTGTCGCACAGAATTATAATATAGTAAATAATAAGAAATTCTAAACATTATCAAGATATTATTATTTTAGCAATAGAAAAAATAAATTAAATATTAATTAAAAAAAGTCAACAAAATTTAAAAAAATAAATATTTAAATAAAATCATAAAATCAAAAAATAAAAAAATCTAATTAAAAAATTTAATTAAGATTATAGTATTAAAATAATTATTTTATTTTTGCAAAGCGTTGCATATAGATTTATAATTTGATGGTAGAGTATGCCAAAGATTATAGAGCAGTCTGTGGAATGGAGATCACTTTGAACCTATCGTTTGAGATGACTTTTGACACCCTGAATCACACAGCCATATGTAACGCATTAGAATGTAAAGGTATACCTGCCTAGCTAATAAATCTCATCTTAGGACTACATGAAAACGCTACCTGACGTATTCTTCAGCAATCAAATAAAAATTAACTCCGGTTTACGGCAAGGGTGTGTATTATCTCCCTGTTTTTTAACTGCGTACTTGACGTCGTAATGGATAAGGCAACATCTCGTAGAAGAGGAACCAGTTGATGACATTTGTCTACTTACTCACACCTTTTCAGACATGCAGAACCAATCGCTTGACGAAGTCCATTCATTCTGTTATCAGGGAAGCATATTGGGTAAAAGTGGAAGTTACAAAGCTGACATCTCCAGCCGCATGAACAAAGCCCGGCAAGCATTCGGTCAACTCAAATCAGTGTAGAACTCATCATACATATCAAGAAGGACGAAGCTAAAGATAATAAATTCGAATATAAAATCCACACTGTTGTGTGGATACGAGACGTGGAATGTAGCATCACGCGACATAGATTCTATAAATTTTTGGTAAATAAATGCCTGAGAAATATTCTTCACATATTTTGGCCTAGTACAATCTCAAATTATCGTCTCTGGCCAGAATGTGGTCAACAACCTATCCAAATTGAAATCCGTAAACGGAAATGGAATTTGATTGTACATACACTGCGTAAACCGCCCAATGATATTGCTAAACTGGGCAGGGCAGTCGTCCATCACATATCTGGAGACGGCAAATTGAAACTGAAATATCCCATTTACAACTACGTTGGAATGAAATTAAATATCGTGCATCAGATCGAACTTATTGGAATAATCTTGTGACGGCACTATGCTCCTTTCAGGAGTAAACGGAACAAAGATATATATATATATATATGTGTGTGTGTGCCAAAGACGTATAGAAAGAATATCAAATGGCGTTCTGAAAAATAAGTTATGTATTTGATCTGTATCATGTCACTAGCCTGTTAATCAAGTTAACTGGTTCACGTATAAAAATATTATTTTGCATTAATATCAACGTTTTTATTCTTAAAAGATCATTTATGTTTACTCCACAAGGACTCTTCGAGAGTGCTGATATATGATCATGTTTTTTTTTTTTTTAATTTACAGACGTATTTTTTTTTTTTGCATTGTATGGTCCCTTAACTTTTTCTCTACTAGTAGAATCAAGGTTTGCAAATATTTCACAGCCATATATTAAGGTCGGCATGTGATATTTTTCGCTAGTAAAACTCGGATATTAAGTGGGGGTATTTGGTTTAATAGTCAATTTGAATTTGTTGATTGTGTATACTGGTTCAATACTCAAGTTAACTGACTTTCGTTTAATAATACACCCATTCTGGAAGGGGGAGGGGGTGAAAAAGCCCAAGTCTGTGTAAAAGTGCTTGTCCAATATAGTAAAACCTCCAAATGGTGTTCTCAAGCCAAACCTTCTTTTATTGCCTCTTATATTTATTTAGTTTTTCAGCTATAACTTAAAAACCATTGATTATCTGTCATTTCATTCTGCAGCAACACTGTACTTAAACCTTAAATAAATATTTTTGTTAATATATTCATATAACAAAATCAAGTTATCGAATGAATTCTTCAATAATTTTTAATTCAATTTTCACCAATAACTCGTCAATAACTCTAAATTTATGGCCATAAATGATTGCAAAAATAAAGCCAAAGATAACTCAAAATAGTTTTGAGCACATAGCAATGAAATTTATTTATTTTTTTTTATTTATTTTTTTAGTCTACGTAAATCAATCCTTACAGACAGTATAAGTAATTACATAGTTAAAGTAAACAAACCATGATTTTTAATTAATAACACCAATATTTACAGATAAATCAATAAAGACTGCATGTCTAAAAACTTTTACATATTTTCATAAAAGGGTCAGCATTTGCGTAATTCGCACGAAAAACTTGAAAAGATAATGGGATGAAAAAGCGTGTTGATCGTTGTGAAATATTAAATTTAATATTGTTGAGCAGGAAATCAGAGCAAATCAAATTTGTTAGGAAGACAGCGTTCAACATAGTCCTACGACTTTTTAATGTAGGCAATTTAATTTAAGCAAAACGAGTGGTATAAGATGGAAATCATCAATAGGGTTCAAATATAAACTTCGCAAGCAGCAGAGAAGAAATTGTTTTTCAAAAGACTCGATACGGTTACTATGAACATTATAATAAGGATCCCTGATTAATTAGCCGTATTCTAAAATAGAGAAACATATTACTGTTTCGTAATGAAAGGATCTTTGAACTCCTTTGCCCATCGCTTAAAAAAAGCCGGCACACCACGAGCTTTATTGATTGTCATCAATTTATATCAAACCAGATTCCAAGACCCAGAAATTCTTTTACCAACTCCAGCTGGCAGCCACCTAAAGAGTAGTTTCCCAAGGTATTCCAGTTTCTAGAAAAGCGCATATGTTTACATTTTTTATATTTAAATCCACCAGCTTAGATTTACACCACATGTAAAAACTGTCTAAATTTTGTTGAAGGTATATTTGATCAGATGGTTTTTTGTAACTGAGGAAGAAGAACGTTGCAAAATTTAATAACATACGACAGATCATTAATGAAGATAGAGAATAGTATTGGTCCAAGGTGGCTACCTTGCGGCCATCAGAATTTACAATAATATTTTTAGAGTTTTTATCATTAAATCTAATACATTGTTTTCTGCACAAAAGGTACGACTTTTGCCAAGTATTTGTAGTAAATCTCATTAGATGTAATTTTTAAAGGAGAAGATTGACTACTAAAGTAGTTAATTGCAACAGATTTGTCATCACTGAGCAGCCTTTTCAAAATCCTTGCTGAGAAGGTGACAATACGGAACAAGCCTGATGGAATAGAAATTCAGTTATATACTTCTCGAAGAACTTAGGAATTGAACTGAACTCAGGAATTGAACAGTATCGCTAACTCTATAGTTCGTAATATTTCCAGATTTAAATAATGGAATGATGAGGAAATCCTTTCACTGTTTAGGAAATTACCCATACTTTATTGATATGTTGAACATTATTGATAAAAGAGTGTATCAGCAAAATTAGTTACAATGCAACTGGGAACACCATTCGGACCACTATAAAATGATGTTTTGAAACTTTTTAAACAGGTAACGATTTGAGAAGTACTGATAATGGGGAGTGCTATAGACTGATGTTCTACTATATGAAATGGATATGTGTTTAAGTTATCATAGATAGCGTCAGAATACGTAGTAGCAAAAAAATCAGCAAACATATTACTGGTGAACATATTATCATTGGATTCATAACCTAAATATTTCATTACTTTTGGGTAGCCATTCGATTTCCTTTTAGAATTAAACCTGTATAAAGATTTCGGATCACGTTTAACATTAATTTTCTTATTATTCAAATACTTTTTATAAAGTTTTAATTGAGAAGAATAAATTCAGCTCGGGTAGTGGAATATTTTCCATAATCAGAAATTGATCCAGATTTTTATAATTTCTATAACGTTTTTTTTTTTTTTTATATTTTTAAGTCTGAACAGTTGTTTCGAAATAAGTAGTTTTTGTTTCGAAAAAAAAAAAACAATTTCCATTTGAAATATAACGTCTTTACTCATGTTCTACGCATTGCAACTATAAAAAGGCAAACGCCACATATAGTTAAAACGTCATAAAATGAAGTTTGGCCTGAGAAAACCAAACCCTTTTAAGGTTTAACTTTACAGGCCTAGTCCTTTCACCCTGACTTAGAATTTATTACCCCCAAAATATATTATGTTTATATAAATATATCTGCACATCGTATGCATACAAGTATACCCTGCAATGTGATAGGTGTTTAATTAGGTCAATATCATAAAAAGTAAAAAGAAGCGGACCAAAATAGGCCATTGACATATATGAAAGAATTGCAACAGCACGGAAATCATTATATGATTTGATTATAGCAATAGATTTAATGTTATAAAAATTAAGGTTAATTGGAAAATTAGTATATATTATTATATAAAGACCCATTGAGAGCTTCCACATCCATTATAGAAGAATTGCTTTTAGATTTACCAATACCAATATTTCAAATAGTTTCCCATGTTTTTGATGATCCGATAGCAGAATTAAAGCGATTGTAATAATATGCAGCTTAAGCACATCTTATTATTTTAAACTGCAGGTCTCATTCTAATGTATTTTTAAAATTGTTATAAACTATTTTCACTAAAAGAGCGCTGCAAGTAAGAATGAGTGAACATGAATGAAGCCGACGTCAAAAAATAAAAACTCACAACAGCTCTAGCCCACAATAAAAAAAATTTTAAGTAATTTAATTACATTGTAATTTGCGATTTTGTTAGAAAAAGTTTGTTTGTATATTTATATATTTTTAGTCCAACAAATCTACCCCTGAAGAAGTAAACACAGATTGACGAAACGTTGGGTGAGAAAAAAATTAAATAAATTTATTTTATTTGCATTAAAAGTTAAAGAACCAGGAAGCTCAAAAAAACAAGAAACATTTTCACAGTGACCGACATATTAAAAATATGATTTAGATTGTATTAAATAAAGTTCATTTGATCTTCAACATGAGGCAAGTGATATGTATATACAATACCAATTGATGTTTTAAAACCATTATCATTTTCTTCCATTTACTTTCAAAAGCATTTCTATCACATGGGAATTATGATTTTCCAAGAGCAAATTTAAAGTCGTTGCACTGTAACAAGCTTAACTAAACCAGAATAAAGTGGAGGGTATCGGTGGAATCTTCGGTATATACTTTCACATTATAAAAGGGTGTGCCAATAACAGTGCCCGACAGTGAATGGCATTCGTTACAGGAACATGATAGCGGAGTTCTTGGGGGCCTCAACTGAATGCTGCGGATCATGTGGTTTCAGAAAAACGGCACCACCTGCCATGCCGCGCATGAAACCATCGATTTATTGGAGCTATGATTTCCAGACCGAATCATCTCCCGAAATACCGATTTAAATTGATCGCCAAGATCGTGCGATTTAACGCCGTGCTATTTCTTTCTTTTGGGGTTTTTTGAAATCTCGAGTCTATGTGAATTAATCACAACTAATTGTAGAGTTCACCGCCAAGAACGCGGTGATCTCTGCAAAATATCATCAAAATTTCATGAAAAGTGCCAGGGCCTGTGTTCAAACCCACGCGAGCCATATACTGGATGATATATATCATACATAATCGGAACACGTCTACTTTACAATACAATAAAAATATCGTCACTCGTTCAAAAAAAATCCGTTTTATTTTAAAATTAAATCATGCATTCTTAACGGGTTACCTTTTAGTTCCGGTTGTTTCAAATAAAAATGACTTTAAGCTACATTGACAGATAGCCTGCCAGATAATATAAGTACATGTGAACTAAAAGTTCCAATGCCGATAGAAGTTTCACAATCAAGAAGTATTTCTCCTTCAAAACCAGTAAAATATTGAGGACAAGAAAGTGTTCTGAAATCTTCTTTTACGCAATTTATCTTTCTCAAATATGCATAGAATTTTCTAGATATAGCATTTATGTTCCTTTGTTTTTCTGATCCTTTGGCACCTTGGATTTCTTTCTTCATTCTAAAACATTCTTTCCCATGCATTTTTAAACCAAACTGACGTTCGATTTGAATTTTTTTGCAACAACGCTGGTGGCCATACTTTTATTTTTGGCACTAACTTGAACAAATTTCTTTTCTAAATTATAGGTTCGCGGTATATATATTGTTGTTGCTCCATGATTCCTCGACATAACTGCGATTTTTATACCCTATGTGGTTCGGGTATAATAACTTTGTGCTGCTGTTTGTAACTACCAAAAATATTTGACCTAGACCCATCTTTTATTATACCGATCGACTCGGAATCACTGTAGCGATGTCCGTCCGATTTAACGATGCCCGTCCGCATGTCCGTTCGTCCGTCCGTACGTCTGTCCATCTGTGTGTCCATTTAAATCAAATTACAGGTCGCAAATATGTATATATTTTAATGAAATTTGGTACACAAGCTTTTGCCAGCTATAGGATGAACGCTATTGAAATTGGTGAAATTCGGTCCATGTTCAGACCTAGTCCCCATACAAATGACCCCTATGAAATCGACTTAAATTGCCATACGATCCAAATTATCATATAGATCTTGGTCAAATTGGGTTTGTGTAGGTTTATTACATGTATTTATCATTTGTCCATAAATAAACCCCATATGGCAATTCTCCGTCATAGCCCCCGTATTCAGCAGATTCCCGTTTTTCACTTAAATCTAACAAAAAAACAAAAATATATCATAGATTTTTCTCAAATTTGGTCAGAATCGGTCCATTTTTCGACCTAGTCCTCATGTAAATATAGCAACCGATATGAACTTTTTCATATCTGTAGCCAAAAAAATGAATATCAATGCCACTCAAAATTGGTTTATGCTTATTTTCTATATCCAATTAGTTGGACTGAAGAGATAGGCTCTCTAAGCCATGGTATAGGGTATCCTTAAGTCGGTCTAGACCGACTATAATTTTCTCACTTGTTTAACCGTCAATACTTCCTCCTATTTTCAAGTCTTTTTGTAAAGATACGTTCTGGTTGGTTCAACTTTGCCTTGCCTTTGTCAGCAATTGCTTTTCTTCATTCGAAATTCTTCATCTCTGCTAAAAAAAAATCGCCGAAATCAGGTCAAACGTAAAAGGAACACATTTCTATGGCGTTACTGAATAATTCTCTTTAAAAATTTTGTTATAATGTATAGCAATTTAGTCCATAACCTTTTTTCATTTTACGAATTTGAAATGAAACACTCCTTAAACACAGTAAAATTTAATTCTGAAGTTTTCAACAAAAATCAATCAATTTGTTCTATATGATGTTACTACACTGAGTAGACTATTATCATTAATAAACGAAAACATTTCTTTTATCAAATCATCCCAGTTTTTATAGAGTACAGCTAATGAAAACGAACTGTGATAAAAACCTCAGTTTCATTGAAATAGTAAATTTAGTCTGGCATATAAGTACGCGTTCGTCTATTGTATAATAAATAATAATGAATTTAATATTTATTTTTTTATTTTATTATGGTTAATATAAATGAAAATAAATTTTATAATGCTGTTAATTTTAATTCCTTATATTTAAAGTACTACAAGACCGATTAAATTCATATATTTATCATCGCAACACTAAATTAAGTTTAAGCTCCTGTCAAAGAGCTAATTGTTTTGAATATTTAATTTTATGTACAGTACACTTGTGGTTTGATATTGTTCGCATATTTAATCTACCACATAATTCTGGTGTAATGAATGATTCGAATTTATGCCGGTAATTATAACTGACCAGAGAATTAGTACTTTTGTCCACCTAAGTAACAATCATGCATGATTTAAAATAATATTAGCTGTCATTAATAGTAAAAAGATAATTAATGTGGATAAATTTTAAATATACGCTAATGGAATTAAGGAATCAATAATGAACTTACAACTTTTTAAGTTAATAACTGTACGTAAAGTCTACTTAGATCATAATAAAGAAATAGTATAAAATAGAATCCTGCCACTAGCAGAGCTACCTGAAGAGGTCCAACAAGCTGTAATGTAGATTTCATGTATTTACTTTAAACTTTTTAATAAAAGAATGTGTAGCAAAGAAACCGATAATTCCGATTTAATGAAACATTTGTTGATGTCATCAGATTCTGTCATACACTCTACAAGAACAAAATTGTTATGAAATATAAGCCTTGAAATATGAAAGGATTATTCCGAAGCTTTAGGTATAACAAATATTTTAACTTTTGATATTTAACCCTTTGGCGACCAATGTGTCCCATTTTTATTTTTTATATGACTTGATTCGACAGAGAATAGTTTTAACTTTCAGACCGTATGAAAGAAACTGTCACGTGTGGTCTCAGCAGCTGAAACTAATGAAAGTGATGATGATTATGATGAGTGTGAAATATGATGTAATGGTGATTACAAGAATGAAAATTTTGTTCACATGAATCATAATTAACCAAAAAAAATAAATTCAAATACATGATATTAAATTTAGTATAATATATCTCTTTATCTCTTAGAATCTAAAGTTACACCAAAAATTGTGAACCAAGGTAATTTTTACCTAAAACAAACAACAATTTAAAAAAAAATATTTTGTTTAATATGGCTTCCCTGAATTAATCCTCATTTTGACTATCATTAAACTCACTGTGGATCGCCTTGAAATTTTTACAATAGGTAACTGCCTATCCGGAGGAAGGAAATATAGGCATCGCATATAAAGTGAATTTTTAACATCTAATTTTAAAATATATCTGGAGTACTACAACAGAAAGAATTCTGAAACTATGTACATGGACATATTAAGCTTATTTGAAGAGTTGCGGAAAAACGGGCGGGATCGGGCCAATGGGCGTGGCACGTATCATGCAAAGTAAATATATAATATCATATATCTAGAGCACTGTTGCATATAAGGTCTTGGGACTTAGTGTGAGTTCATGAATTATTAATGTGAGAAATCCGTTGAAAAATTGGCGGGATTGCAACAATGGGTGTAGCATCCCCCATAAAAGGTAAGTATTTAATATCATATTACTGGAGTACTATAATATATAAAGTCTTGGAGCTTTGCCAGAGTTCATGAGTGTGTTAATGTGAGGAGTGGGGCAACAAATGGGCGATATCGGACCAATTGGCGTGGCACCTCCTATACAAAAAATATGAAGTACTATGAAAATGATATCTTGAAACTTTTGACTAGTACATTAATTACCTATGTGAGTAGCAGTGTAATATTTGGGCGGAATCACCAAAATGGTAAAATCGCCAAAACCGAAAAACCAGAATAAAAAAAATCGCCAAAATCAAAAATCGTAACAAAAAAATTCCAAAATCAAAAATCGCAAAAAAAAAATTGTCAAATTCCAAAATCGTCAAAAACAGAAAATCGCAAGTAACAAAAATCGCCAAAAATAAAAATTGCCAGAACCGAAAATCGCGAATAGAAAAATCGTAAAAAACAGAAATCGCCAAAATCAAAAATTGCCAGAACCGAAAATGGCAAATAACAAAAATTGTCATAGTAAAAAGTCACCAAAATCAAAAATCACAGAAAACGGAAAACGCTAAAGCCAAAAATCGATAAAAATACAAAAATCGCCAAAATCAGAAATCGTCAAAATAAAAATAGCAAAATTCGCAAACATCAAAAATAGCAACAAAACTTCAAAAATCACCAAAGTCAAAAATCGCCAAAACCGAGAATCGCGAATAACAAAAATCGTCAAAATCTAAAATTGCCGAAACCGAAAATCGCGAAAAACCATAATCGCCAAAATCAATAATCGCCAAAGTCAACAAGTGAGAGTAATTATAGTCGGTCTAGACCGACTATACGATACCCTATACCATGTTTAGAGACCCTATGTCGTCGGCCCAACTAAGTGAATATAGAAAAAAAGCTTAAACATTTGAGTGGCATTTTTATTAATATTTTTGGCTGCAGATATGAAAAAGTTCATATCGAATGCTATATTTATAAGGGGACTAGGTCGAAAAAAGGACCGATACTGACCATATTTCGTAAAGTCACTTATCTTTTGAAAAAATATAAACAAACCAAATTTGAGAAAAATCTGTGCAATATTTTTGTTTTTGATAGATTTAAGTAAAAATCGGGAAGCAGCTTTATATGGGGGCTATGACAAAGAATTTCCATATGGGGTTTATATTTGGATGTAATAAACACACACAAACCCAATTTGACCGATTTCAATATGATAATTTGGATCTTATCGCAATTTAAGTCGATTTCATAGGGGTCATTTGTATGGGGACTAGGTCTGAACATGGACCGAATTTCACCAATTTCAATAGCGTTCATCCCATGGTTTATATACCAAATTTCATTGAATATTCATATTTGTGACCTGTAGTTTGATTACATGGACACACAGATGGACGGACGGACGGACATCGCTAAATCGACTCAGAAAGTGATTCTGAGTTGATCGATATAATAAAAGATGGGTCTAGGTCAAATATTTTTGGTTGTTACAAACAGCAGCACAAAGTTATTATTCCCAAACCACATAGTGGTATAGGGTATGAAAATCGCCAAAAATAAATAAAATGGTTTTCTAAAAAATGTATTCCCAGTTTATTTATTTCGTTTACGATGGGTGTAGGGAAGCGCATCGGGTTGCCGCTAGTATATTATATTCTTTGACTGTCGTTAAAAGTATGTACTTAATACGGGTTTTGACGATGGTTATTATATTTATGGATAGAAGTTTCGTAACTATTATTATATACTGTTTTTTAGGTTGTAATATTGGCCGGTGTTTACGCAATCGTATATGTAAATATGAGTTCGTCTTAAATATGCCAATTTGCAGCTTTGTTTTGAATTTTACATTATCAGTTGTCAAAGTGCTCACAAGCAGTAAATTTAGATATTGTGAAAGTTAAATTCAATACGCCGAGATGTAGACAACGAATCTGAATAGTTGTATCAAGAGGTTTCAACAATGGCTAATTAGTTTGGAATCAGCCCTGAACTTCACAGAAGATTAGGAACGCAAAACTATAAAAACAGAGAGCCTAAATGAATACTGCAGAGCAACATTATTCTAAAAGATGGTCTAAAAGATAGATTAACCAGTCAAGAAAATACTATAAAATCTCTATACAACGTAGTTTTCATCAACGTTATAAACTTTAAATGCAATAATTTCTAAGAATAACGAAGGAAAATCTGCAGAATAAAATCTGCAGAATAACGAAGGAAAATCTTTTAACCCATTACATACCATTGGAATATTCAATAAAAACCTTTTTTCAAATATATTTATTTTGTTAAAAATTTTAATTGTCATTCCTCTCACAACATCTTCCTCAGAAAGAAGCTTTTATACGTTAAGAAGGACTAAAACATACCTTCGTAATACCATGAGCGAAGAAAGGCTTCCTTCGCTTTAATATATCGGAAGGAAGTAATAATTGTTAAAATTCTTGACATATTTTTAGCTTCAAATTGGAAATCAGATTTTTAAATTGTTCTCATATGTAATATTATTTAATCGATAAACAACCTGTTTCCGAAAAATATACAAAATTTTCTTTTAATAATAAAACGTAGAGATATCACGAATAATGAATTCAAAATTATACCGACAAACGCATATTCGGTATTGGGTTTAAACCTAAGTAAAATAATTTTATTACTCATATGGGCATGCATAAATCATGGCAGTTTATTTTCTTACTCCAATTATACGAATTGGTGGTTGAAAACAATTTTTAAAAATACCTTCAGAAAAACTATAATATTCGCGATATATCTAATAATAAGTAGTTTTTTATTTTATTCATAAGGAAGACTTCAACAATAAATTCTTAAATAATCTGACTATGAAATAATATACAAATCCTTTTTTTTGATGTGTAAACATCTATGCGATCAGGGGGGTAAAAATCACAAACTTCCCTTACGGAAGCGGAACTATTTACGGAAATGGAAGCTACAATTATTTAGCTGATTCATCAACCAACAGAAAGCGTCATGAATGTATAGCATACAACTGCAACCATCAAGTATGACAAACATAGCAGTTGCTTGCTATACACATGTAGATAGCGCTTACTGCTTGAATATATGTTTTTATTCACAAACCACAATGACTCCAGAATTGCACCAAAATATTTCGGTATTTTGTTTAGTTTTATTTGAGTTCTAAAGAAAACCGCGTCTTTACTCTATTTGGAAATGTTTTTTCTGTTTTTTTCTTTTTTCAATATAGTAATATTGACACAATTATATGTTGACAACTTTCATTAATAAACATTTTTAGTAGTTATTACTATTTTTCATAATAAAACAAAATTTTTTTAAATAATACAATAATACAATAAATCTATAATATTAATAGCCAAGGCAAAAGTAAGTGTTTGGAGATAAAATGAAGGCACACTTTATTGGAAGTGTTTGGAGACAAAATGAAGTGTAAGGAGATTAAATCAAGGAGCGAATAGCGTTATAAAAACGTTTTTTTTCTAAAACGGGTCTAATTTCGGTATTCCATATAGAATGTTGCTATTTTATTAAACATTTATTTTTATAAAAATTTATAATTAATTTTCTCAATCATTTAAAGTTATTCGTAACACTACAATTTATTATATATATATATTTAACAATTATCACTGCATTTAATATTATTTTTAATAAATAAATAAAATAATAAACACATGTAATCTCGTGATTTTAAACCAATTTCACACTTTACAAATATCTGGGGTCGAATCGTCGCATTCATTATCAAAATTTTTCAATCGAAATTATTTTTTTATTTTCCCAAATAATATACAAAGCGTAATTTAACTCTGTCACAGATAGCAAGTTATTATCCATAGTTAATAGTAAAAGTGGAACGAGGTCTGACGATTGTCCGTCTTCTTTAAATAATAAACCAAAATATGCAATTTCGACAGATTTTATTCGATATTGAATGCGACGATTTGCCCCTTGCATATTTTTTTTTAATACAGACGATTAAAACATCAATTCTGTTTGTTTATTGAATATATTAGTACATACTAAAGAACTATATGAGGAAGAAAAAAAATTTTATATTCAGCTATAAAATTTGCAAAAATTTATAAAAATTTCTATACTTTTATATTAGTTTATAAAATACTTAAAATTTTCATTATCATTATTATTTATAAAATTTTTAAAATTGAATATATTAGTACATATTAAACAAATATATGCGGAAGAAAATAAATTTTATATTCAGCTATAAAATTTTCAAAAATTTATAAAAATTTATACATTTTTATATTAGTTTATAAAATTCTTAAAACTTCAATTATCAGTATTCATTATTATTAATAAAATTCTTAAAATTTTCATTATCTTAAATGTTCTCCATTTTTGTCTTTTATTTTCTTTAGTCCGATATACAAAACAACATTACAGCACTGCTCTCAATTAAATAATAGAGCAAAAACAGTAAACATTGATACAGCCGTGGAACATTCAGGTTGGAAACATAAAATATCAAAATAATTTGATTTTTAACGAACCAAAATTGAAACATAAATTTGGACATGAAACATTACTACACACGATGGATCATTAAGGGAAATATGCCGGTCATTTGTATGGGGACTAGGTCTGAACATGGACCGATTTTCACCAATTTCAATAGCGTTCAGCACAACGTTATTAAAAAATGCTTTAATTTTTAGATGTTTACACATCTTCCTTGTGATCGGACACACATGATTTTTTTTTTTTGAAATTTAAATATATGACGAAAAAGAAAAAAAAAGCAATAAAGCAGAATTGTTGGCCCCCCGAATCAAATTCCTACATATGTCCCAGATTAAAAATTAATATTAAATTTTTTCTTCCTTATTATTTTTATAGTTATTACTTTTAGTTGTAATTTTTACACAGTTCTAAAATATTTGTATAAAATATTTGAATGGTAAACTGAACAAATTTTGTTATTAAGTAGACGAATTACGTTTATATTAAAGAAAATCGATTGTATTTGTAAATATTAAACAATAAGGATAAATATTCTTATTAAGTACATTAACAAATGTTTCTGTTGGTAACCGATTGCCTACCAGATTTTTTCTGTATGCCTGTAGACACCTGGAGCGTAATTTAATTAAATTTCAGTTTCAATATATTTTTGAATTCTAACTAATGTATGGCAATAAGGTATGCATAAACCATATTTATGAGATTTTAATTTAATATTTTTTTAAATACACACATGCACACAAACCTCACGGTTTTCCGCAATATAATTTTATTTATAGAAGTTGTAAAACACTTATAATGTATTTTTGTATTATTCTTATTTACATAGAAATTTTTTTTTATTAAATTCAATCAGCCATTAACAAATGTAGAATGTGAAAGAAATATATTAAAATATATACAAAAAACAAAAAAAAAGGAAACAAATATACGGCGTTAATAAGAAACAAATTCCTTCCTAACCCATAGTTTACAAATACGACCAATATATACGTACACGTACTAAAAGAAATCAAATTTTATTCAATTTTCTTTTCTTTTTTCAAGAACAAGCTCACAAGTATTAAAATTTAGGTACAAATAAAAGATATTAGAAATTGATTTCGTTATTTTCTTATTCACAAATACAAACAAATAAGGACCACTGAAAAAATTATGCAAAATGGCAATTTGGTTTCAAAAATAGCTTATTATTTAATAAGTAAAATTATGTTTGCAAAGCAAAAGTTACTGAAATAATAAATGTTCGTTTTATTAAATATACCCAATAATATAAAACAAGTGGAAAACTACACCGACCCTAGGCACCTTTGGAACAGCGTCTTTCTCCGAAGCCAGGCCATATCATATTATATTATAGCTGCTCAAACTTATATTTAGAGCAAAAAAACACATGCTCATCAATTGAAGAGATTTCTAGCGAAGTAAAAAGCATGCACTATTAAGGCTATGCTAGAAGCTATAATAGTCCACACTATAGAAATGATACAAGATGTCAGCGTGAGAGCCACTTGAGTTTCAATCATTTTTATTTATTTTTTTTTATTTTTTCAAGTTTTTTAAACTCTTTCTTTTAACTCAGACTATCTGTCTGTCTGTCTGTCTCTCTGTCTATCTATCTGTCTGTCATGGGGCAACCCCATTCCCCTTACCCAATTGATATGCAACTTGGCCCATAGTCTTGTTGTGACTATCGATTAATTTTGAGGGTAGTCAATCATAGTCACGCACAGTCACGGAGTGATCTAAATGTCATTTCCCCTTATTCGATCGATCTAAAACTTGGTCGATAGACTTGCTGTGAAAAAAAGATTAACTTTGAAATAGTCACGCACAGTCATGGAGAGATTAAAACCTCACTTCCCCTCATCCGATCGATCTGAAAATTTTTCCGTAAACTTGTGACCAAAGATTGATTTTAAAATAGTTACGCAAAGTCGCGCACAGTCACGGAGAGATTCAAAACTCATATGCATAAGGAAGGAAAGAGTTTTAATAAGTTACACAGGCAACACTAATTCTGCGGCATAGGGATTCCTAGTTAATTTTGCTACATATGCTGATGAAGACCTGAGTCTATAATTTACCTTTTGTGGATTGACTCTGGGTCTCGCGATAAACCGCTACTTAAAAAATGCAGGAGGCTTCATCACATATTTTAGCATAACTCAAGAACGGTATGTCCGATTTGGTTAAATAACAAATATGAAAATCCACACCGAAATTACCTCCAAGTTGCATTTTTGCATAGCCATTTGGACAGATTCCGGTATAATCTTGGCGATTACAGTAAGGAACAAAGATAACGGTCCCACCAGGAAATCAGGATAATGGAAGAAAAATACCAAGGTCGATGGGATCGCCACATACTGGCAGAATACTGTTGGACTTTAATGAGGGATTGTCCGGAGCAAAACCATCACAAAAAAGTTTACAGAAAAATTTTTTTGTAATTTTTCTTTTAATTATTAGATGAACAGGATATATCTTTTTTGTTTTTTTTATCGTTCTCATAAAGGATATTAATAAAAATATTTTTTCAGTACATATTGGTATAATAGTATTCGGCACATTAGTCTTATAAAGAATTGAAGAAAGAAATCGAATACATTTAACAAGTTAAAACTTTAATTACAATTTTACATTAATCCAGTAAATTTGGGCAACATTGGTTACCATGTTGACATATAGTGGCATGATGTTAACTTTTTCTGCAGTAATGTTTGATATTGATGGAAATCCCATACAAAATATCATATACAATTTTTTTATCAAAAGATACCTTCACTAAATTGTAAATTAAATCAAAACTTGATAATCGATTTATATTATATATGGCTTGTTTTATTTGCAACTACCTATATTTTTAACTTAAGATTAAAAAAGAGCAATTTTGATGGCTTTGATTTTTATGAATTTTAAAATAGCAAAAATATTTAAACATCAAAAATATATTTTTTTTCGGAAAAAATTTATGAATATTGCCGAAACTATTACCCCAATTAAAAAATAGTGTAGAAATAACTTGGAGGTAATTTAGCTGTGCATTTTTATATTTTTACTGAACCAAATCAGACAACCCGTTCTTGAGTTATTCTCAAATATGTGGCGAAAACTCCTTCATTTTTTAAATAGAGGTTTATCTCGAGAATCAGAGTCAATCCAAAAAAAAGTAAATGCGTAATATGTATGTGTTTACAAAAACCATTAACAAAATAAATGCCGCAGATTTTTATATTTTTTTTTTTGTTCCGTAGTGTTATTATTGTGGTAAACACTTCTGCCATTTATTTTTAGTATTACATTTTAACATGATACTAGCAGATTCCAGCCCTCGAAATTCGAGCGCAAATTCTAGGTAATTTTATTTTTTCATTAAATAACGACCCTAAAGTTATGCTAATCAATTATAGCCAATTCAAAAATCAACACAAAAAACAAACTCGTTTTTATTACAAACACATTAACAAATTTAATAAACACACACATAGCATTGTATAATTTTATGTATGTGTTAGTAACAACTTTAAATGCAATTTACTCAAAACAAAGGAAAAAATTTTAAAATCTGCAAATCTGCAAAACGGCTAAAAAGAAATACCTTTCAAATAATATACTTTTGGTCAAAATCGGGACAACACGGTAGAACAAAACATCGGTGACAAGAAATCGCCTAGCCTATTATACCGTATACCACTTTGTGGTCAGAGTAAAATGACTTTGTGCAGATTTTTATAACTACCAAAAATATTTAACCGATGGGCTAAGAATCTCTTTCTGAGTGGATCTGTCATTCTTTCCTTCTGTCTGTGTGTTGCAAATATGAATAGATTTTCATGCTACAAAAACAAAACATAATAACTTTTTTTCTGTGTGAGGAATCGGCTTATTTTTTATGTGTAAACATCTATACGCTCAGGTAGGTAAAAATCTATTTCAAAATATAATCACAAAAACAGCGTAAGGAGTATGAAGATTGAGTGTATTTGTTCAAATATTATGATATAAAATTATTTCAGCTAATTCAGTAACCTCTGCTATAACAAACAGGTGAAATAAATAATAATAAATATTTTCTTTATATCAGCTGAGCCCCTGCAGATGTTTGCTATAAGTGATACATAGATGACGCTTTCTGTTTGATTTTAATTGATGTGTAATTAGATGTGTACACATCTCCCCTGTGATCGTGCTCACATGGTCTTTTTTTGACAGACTGCTATTTGTATTAATCAAAATTAATGCTTGGGGTACCAAAAAACGTATTTGGTTAGTATAGCTGTACCATGCTTTGCAGTTCTCCATTTCCGCCCAAAGGGAATTTAGGCAGGAGTTTGGCGGCACTCCCCGAAGTAGATGGACCTTTATGATGCTGGTAAACATGTTTGCCGAATATGTCATCCCACGATAACCGTATCATCGAGATCGCTATGTTCGGGTTCAAGACACAATCGCGGCTGTAGCATCGCCAACTCAGGCAAATCCACGCGTATTGCCCCGAAACTTTTTTCCATATTAGGTTCAAATTACAAGCAAGTTAAACCAACTGAATTTGCCTATTCGCCTGGAATTTTACCACAAAATGATTAAAATGGCAAAAGAAGACAACAACTATATATAAGGGGTCCGCCATCTAACGTTTTTTTTTTTCAACTGGTGCTTATTTCGTGAATGGTAACACTTAGCTCATGTCTGATTCGACAGATAATTAGTTTTATCCTTCCGCTAAACGAATATGGTTGTATATACGCTTAAACAACGCTGGGAAATATTGCGACATTACTTTGAAAATCATGGTAATGTTTCAGAATGTGTGCGAAAATTGCGTACGGATTTTGGAAGAAGAGAAGCACCGTCAGCTCCGTATGTTCGTTATCTTGTGAAAAAAGTGAAAGAAACTGGCATCCTCATCGATAAACCAAAGCGTGAAAAGCCAAAAACAGTGCGTACAAACGAGAATATTGCTGCTGTGGCAGAAAGTGTGCGTGAAGCGCCATCAACATCAATTCATCGTCGTTTTCAAGAATTGAACATTTCAGAGGCATCATTGAGACGAATTTTGCATAAAGACCTTGGTATGACACCATACAAAGTCCAATTGAAGCCAACTAACCATTCAATGCGTTTTCGCTTCGCTAAGTGGGCCTGTGATCGACTTACAGAAAATGCCGATTTTGCCAAAAAAAAAAAATCATATTTTCAGATGAAGCTCATTTTGATCTTGGCGGGTATGTAAACAAGCAAAATTGTCGCATTTGGGGCACAGAAAACCCGCACGCATACATTGAAAAGCCGATACATGCAAAACGAGTCACTGTTTGGTGCGGATTTTGGTCCAGATGCATAATTGGGCCATTTTTCTTCGAAAATGAGCAAGGAGTGGCCATTACAGTCAATGGCGATCGTTATCGGGCCATGTTGAACGAATTTTTGTTCACAAAAATTGAAGAGGAGGATATTGGCAACATTTGGTTTCAACAGAATGGCGCTACGTGCCACACAGCCGAAGCTACACTCGATGTTTTGCGCCCTGTTTTTGAAGATCGCATTATCAGCCGCAGAGCTGATGTCGTTTGGCCACCTCGGAGCTGCAATTTGACACCGTTGGACTATTATTTGTGGGGTGCCCTCAAAAATAAGTGTTACGCCAACAAGCCAGAGACAATTGACGCTTTAAATGACAATATTCGTGAAGCCATCGGTGCAATACAGCTGCACACAATCGATAATGTGCTTAAAAATTGGACCGATCTTGTAGGCTACTGCATGGCCAGCCGAGGCAGCCATTTGAATGAAATTATTTTCCATTATTAACCGGAAGGATTGTACTTTCAAATAAAAAAAGAAATTTGAGATAATATTCAGTATTTTTTTTATTGCATTTTCGAAAAAAAAAAATAGTTATTTAGCGGACCCTTTATATATGCGAATTAGATTTTCGTACCGTTCGATTATCTTTTTTTAAAAAGAAAACAAATCTTTATTTTAAATTTATTTATTCTTAACCATTGAATCAGGAGCTAAAAACTGACACTTTATTTCAAATTAATCAACTTATATACTATCATTACAATCGTAACTTAAAAACTAATTTTATTGAATCAGCATAAGTGTGTTTTGTTTCCGTTAGTTGTATTGGTAACAAAACAAACTTATGTATGTTCTTATTCTTGGGAAAAATGTCTACAAAAAATAAATAATCTGTTGTGTTGCATTTTCGTTATGAGAACGGAAATGCAACTTTAAATTTTGGTTTAAATTTGTCATATGTTTGCCCATTGCTTAAAATGAATTTTGACGATTTAGCATAAGTGTGTTTTGTTTCCGTTAATGTTATTGGTAACAAAACAAACTTATGTATGTTCTCATTAATTTATTCTTAGGAAAAATGTCTGTAAATAAAAGAAGTATTTTGATGTATTGCATTTTCGTTGTGAGAACGGAAATGCAATTTTAATTTTAGTTTTGTGACAATTCCCGTGAATTGTGAAATTATTTAAATAATATTGGCTCGTGCCAAGGGAATAATGGGAGACATCATAACATATTTAAATAATATTGGCTCATACCAATAATTAGGGTTTACTAATATTACCAATTCTGTTTAAGAATTCCTCAAATTTGTCTGGGGTTTTTGTAGCGTTTATATATGTAACTACTCCCCCATTTGGATTAGAATTCTCCTGAATTCTATTATTTAATTTTATTTTTATCTGTTTGTGTTTAGTTAAAATTAATAGAATTAAAGTAAGTACTATAATTATTATAAAAAAATTACATCCATATGTTAATTTTGTGTGATATTTTAAAGCTTTGATATTCTTTACATTATTTTTATGTTCTAATTCAATTTCTTGAAGAGATAATTTATGTGTAAAATTTTGAGCTTTATTTGAATTTACAATAATTTGTTTTTCTTTTATATTTTCAATAGTATTGGAAAAATAATAGTCTTTAATTCTTATGGAACAATTACTAAAATTTATTAAATAATTTCCGTTTAACATAACTTTTTCGGAATTACAAGTTTCATTAACGCTGACATTCATTGCATTCTTAATTAATATTGTGTCTATATCTAATTGTACAATTTCAAAATCTTTGTTACTTATTAGTTGACAATTGTTCTTTATTACACAATGATCGCTTAATTTTAAGTCTTTGAAATGTTTATTTTCTTCAAATGTATATGTTGTGTTCTCAAACTCGAAGGTTTGTTCTATAATAGCATCTATTTCGTTATTGTGAATATTTGGTAGTGGAACAATAATTCTTAATTTAACTGTTATGAAATTCTTAGGTATTTTTACTCCTAAAACTAAGTAGGAACCATTAACAAATGTGGTACCAAACTCTATAAATTTTAGCTTATTATAATCAATATTGTATTTTTTAATTTCGCTACTGGTTAGAATACTGGGGTGTACCAAACCATGTTTTGCAGAAATTACATTGTCTTGCAAATGTTCTATCCTATTCTTTATTAGTTGTATATTAGTCAATTGCTCTAAATATCTACTTCTATTATTTTCTATTTCTAAAAATTTATTTATAGAATTTAGCGCTTGTTGAATTTTCTGTCTGTCATTTGTAATTACCGTTTTTAAATGATTTATAGTTATATTAAAATAGTCATTAATTATAATTTGTTGATTATTGTTGTCGACAATTTCATTAATATTAAACAAATGTTTCTGTATATTTTGTCTGTCTTCGTCATCCATAGTCCCAAACAACCATTTTTGTACGCTTCCTATTCCATTAATTAGTCCTCGTCTTTGTCTATTTTGGCTTGGTAATAATGTCAATAGTTTATTTCTAGCATCACTTAGTTCTAAGTTAAGCATTTCTTTATTATCAATCTTCATTAAATTTATATTCTCTGTCATGCTATCCAAAATATTTTCTATCTCGTGCAAGTTTATGATATGTAATATTATGTCCGTCTCTTGAACTATTTCCTGATTTTTGATACTAATGTCTACAAATCCTTTTTGTTCTGTAATTCTTTCTATGTTCATTGATCCTTTAATCGTTGGTGTCCATAGGAGTATCATTAGTATTGTCCATAACGAATTTACTTTTAAATTTGCTATCATCCTGTATAGTTGGTGTGGTTCAATGCTGGGTCTATAACGTAGTTTTATGGTTTCTTTAATTAGTTGCCAGTTGTCCGGTGTGGGTATATTGATGACGACATCTTTAGCTTGGCCTTGTATAACTTTGTAAAATATTGTTCTGACGGCCTCCTTTTTGAGATTTTCGTCCAGTATAGTCGACAAGAGATATTCCGTGCTGCTAAAAAAACTGTTTACCGTTACTTCTCCTGTTCCGGTAAAAGTGGGTAGATGATTTATTGTCTTCAGAATGTTGTCCCTTGTACTGTTGTAGTATAATACTGGGTTTTGTTGCTGATGTTGCTGTTGTTGTTGTTGTTCTTGCAGTTCCAGATATGCATTTCGCAATTGTTCCAGTTGTTGCTCTCTTCTAGCTAACTGTTCTACTATATCTACTTGTGCCATTTCTGGGTGTGGTTGAGTTTGCTCCATTCTTCGCTGGTCGAATAATTTCTGTCTTCTAGAATACACTTTGTTGGTAATGGTGATGTTAATAACTTTTCCTGTATGGATTTTCTTCCTTTTTGTGGTTTCAACAAGTATTCACTGCACTGGATTTTTAGTGGTTTCAACAGGTATTCACTGCACTGGATTTATAGTGGTTTCAACAGGTATTCACTGCACTGGATTTATAGTGGTTTCAACAGGTATTCACTGCACTGGATTTATAGTGGTTTCAACAAGTATTCACTGCACTGGATTTATAGTGGTTTCAACAAGTATTCACTGCACTGGATTTTTAGAGGTTTCAACAGGTTACTGTTTATATTTTCTGGTCCTGTTCACTTGTTTTTAGTTCAGGATTCTCAGAATTTAATCACTTTCACCGTATTTAATCATTAAAAAAAAAATTCGAGGTTCGAACACTGGATCCTTTTCACTTTTAAGGATCCTACCGACTGCGCCAATTAGATTTTCGTACCGTTCGATTATCTTTTTTTAAAAAGAAAACAAATCTTTATTTTAAATTTATTTATTCTTAACCATTGAATCAGGAGCTAAAAACTGACACTTTATTTCAAATTAATCAACTTATATACTATCATTACAATCGTAACTTAAAAACTAATTTTATTGAATCAGCATAAGTGTGTTTTGTTTCCGTTAGTTGTATTGGTAACAAAACAAACTTATGTATGTTCTTATTCTTGGGAAAAATGTCTACAAAAAATAAATAATCTGTTGTGTTGCATTTTCGTTATGAGAACGGAAATGCAACTTTAAATTTTGGTTTAAATTTGTCATATGTTTGCCCATTGCTTAAAATGAATTTTGACGATTTAGCATAAGTGTGTTTTGTTTCCGTTAATGTTATTGGTAACAAAACAAACTTATGTATGTTCTCATTAATTTATTCTTAGGAAAAATGTCTGTAAATAAAAGAAGTATTTTGATGTATTGCATTTTCGTTGTGAGAACGGAAATGCAATTTTAATTTTAGTTTTGTGACAATTCCCGTGAATTGTGAAATTATTTAAATAATATTGGCTCGTGCCAAGGGAATAATGGGAGACATCATAACATATTTAAATAATATTGGCTCATACCAATAATTAGGGTTTACTAATATTACCAATTCTGTTTAAGAATTCCTCAAATTTGTCTGGGGTTTTTGTAGCGTTTATATATGTAACTTGCGTTTTGTTCGAATAAGACCAATATCTGTAAATTATGTGTTGGGCGGTTTTCAACTGGAAAAAGTCGATAACTTCTTAGATTTTGGTGTTTTATTAGATTCAAAGCTTAGTTTCATTCCTCATATTGCAATTACAGTAAACAAAGCCAGAGGGGTACTTGGTTTTATAAAACGTTGGTCTAAAGAGTTCAATGATCCGTATGTAACAAAAACACTATATACGTCACTTGTGAGACCGATTTTGGAATATGCTTCTATTATATGGGACCCTTTCTATCAAATTCATATTGATAGCATTGAATCGGTCAAAAAACAATTCCTACTATTCTGCCTTCGCAGCTTAAATTTTAACCAATTAAATCTTCCGTCGAATAGCAGCAGACTCACACTTGTTAAGCTGTCAACCTTAAAAAGCCGCAGATCTATGCTATACGTTTCGTTACTTTTGAACATAATTAATGGCGATGTTTGTTCCGGTTTCCTGATCAACAATATTTCATTTAACATACCCCAGCGGCCAGCACGTTTCTTCTCACCTTTGTCTATAGATCAAATTTTGCGAACGGTGATCCGCTTAGACGAATGTGTATTGAATTTAATAAGCTTTATAGATTTATTGATTTTTCTCTAAATACAAATGTCATAAAAAGTAAAATAATAAATTATCTGAACACTTTAAATTAAATTTTTTAATTTTTCATTCACTGCTAAATGTTTTTGTAAATAGTCTGTAAGGATTTATTCCATAGATTAATAAATAAATAAATAAATAAATAAATAAATAAATAAATTAATAAATAAGTAAATAAATAAATAAATTAATAAATAAATAAATAAATAAATAAATAAATAAATAAATAAATAAATAAATAAATAGATAAATAAATAAATAAATAAATAAATAACTTGATAAGTTGCTTATTTGTATCTAAAAAGGCCTATTTTGATATGAACGGCTATGTAAACAAGCAAAATTACCGTATATGTAGTGAATCTTATTTACAAATACTATATGAGACGAAACTGCATCCAGAATGAGTTACTGTATGGTACGCAGTGTCTTCACGGTGCATTGTGGGCAATACTTCTTTAAAGAAAACGTTGTAACAGTGACTGTCAATGGGGACCGTTATTTGAAGTTGTTTAAGGAGCTTTTTTTTACCGATTATGGCGGAGCTCCAAAGAAAAATCTTAAACAAATCAATATCCAGAAATTCCCCTTTCCGGTGGCCCCCAAACTCACCTGACCTAAGTACACTTTTTTTACAAGGTTATGTCAAGCAAGAGGTTAACAAAACGAAAAAAAAATTTGACTGAATTGAAGTAGTCAGATAAAAGAATAACTGAGGTGATCCCGACTTTAACCCTTCAGGCTGCAATGAATAATTTTCTGATATGGTATCGTATATGCGTGGATGAAAATTGAATATTCTATACAATAAAAATAAAAAAATTAAATAGATTGTTAAAAAAAAGTTACCTGCATTATGTATTGTAGCACAATTGGTGCGCCACTCTGTATATAAGCTTCTATCGGCCATATGACGAAAGCTATTAAATACCCCTATTAGATCGGCTTAAATTGCCATAAAATCTAAATTATCAGATGGATCTTGGACAAACTACATTTGTGTGTATATTACATCCATTAGTCAACAGTATAAAAATTAGTTATAGCTCTCATATAAATATGCTTCCCGATCTTCAATTAAATCTATAAAAGCAAATATATTGCACAGATTTTTCTCAAATATGTTGTATGTATATTTTTTGCAAAAAAAAAGTGTCTTTACCAAATGTAGTCGGAATCGGTTTATTCTTAACCTAGTTCCCATATGAATATAGCATTCGATATGAACTTTTTCATATCTGCTCGTCAAAAAAATAAAAAATAACATCATTAAATATCGGTCTATGCTTTGCCTTAACAAAGTTGGATTCCAGACCCTCTCCCGAAATGAATGGCATAGATTATCGTATAGTCGGCCTATATAACCTTATAATTTCTGTTACAAAAATATATTTTTCCCCATCATTTTACACTCTTTTTGTACAGATATTTAATGGTGAATAATGATTATAACAATTTTCTAATATAAACAATAAAATATGGTTAATATTATGTTTTAATCTATTTAGACTGTAGTGCAATATTATCTATAGATTTACATTTGAAAAAAATATGTATATCCAAATATTTTTTTGTGTGTTTTATATAACACTAGATATAACCCGGTGTGCTTCGCTACACCCTCCCCCTCCCGCCCCCCTCCCCCGGCTTCCGAATCGTTATGAAAAGGCTCACGCAAAGTCCCAAGGCTCCCAGTAATACAGTAATTCAGATATATCACATTTAATATTAAGTTTGTGTGGGGGTACCACGCGCATTTGTCTAATCCCGCCCATTTTTTTTCTGACTACTCACGTTAATAATAGCTGACCTGAGACAAATTTCATGGAGAGTGCCACGCCCATTGGTGTGAACCCTCCAATTTTATTCGACAACCATACTAAGATCTGATAGGCTCGTGCAAAGTGTCAAAGCTTCCTTTTTAACGCACCAGTTATATGATGCCATATATTTACTTTGTCACGCCTAATTTTTGTCTAGCTAATCAAATGAATTACTTATGGGCTCACACAAAGTCCGTGGACTCTCACTATTACAGTACTCCAGATATATGACATTTTATATTTACTTTGTATGGCAGGTGCCACGCCTATTGATCCGAAACTACCCATTTTGCATCCGACTACTCACATTAATAATAGGTGACATCAAAAAGCTATTTGAAAAGCTCTTTCTATCACATTACTCGAGATATATAATACTGAACTAATACTTGTATGGGAGGTACCACGCCCACTTATCCGATCCCGCCCATTTCCGGCGTGGCTACTAATATTAACAATAGGTGACCTCACACAAATTTGCAAAGCTCTCCCTATCATAGTACTCAATATATGTATATGATATTAAAAATTTACTTTGTGTGGGAGGTGCCACGCCCACCAAAAATATTTAAAAAATTATAGCCTATAGCACTTCCCATATCCGCAGTAAGAGTCTGTGAAAATTTCAGGAAGATCAGATGGGTAGTTACGGAGATTACCTCCTACAAACAAACAAACAAACAAACACACATTACCTCTTTATTATATTAGTATAGATTACAGCAAATAATTTGTTTTTTTTTTGTGAAATAACTAACATCATATAAAGTGAATTGTAATAAAGGAAAAATTGCTTGTTGTGACATGTTTTGTATCCCACAATGCTTAAAACGAACGAAGTTATCATAATTTATATTTAATTATCGGCAACGGTTTTACTAAAACGAAAAGTATGATGCCAATGCTTTGAACACATGCTTTGCACCCAGAAAAATTTCAGCTAAAATACAACCCCCTTTAAATTGAATAGAGCGTTAAATATAGCAATTTAATCAGAGACCACATCTATATTTTTTATCGTAAAAGTCACATAAGAATAGTTAATATTTTTTAAGTCACAACGAAATAAAATTTAATATTTTGTTATTTCTTCAGTAAAAGGAAAACTTATTTCTATATTTTAACTCGTTAAGCTCGCATTTTTATTTTTACTTTTTCATCGCATTATTTTATTTTTTCTCATTATATCTAAATTTTAGAAAATGGCGGTTCTTATAAGACTAGTTTATAAACTTACAATTCTTTACTTTAACCAGCTCTACGATGTTTATTTCATCTGCTATTTTGTTTAAAAATATAATGTTAAGTGTTATTTACGGTCACAGAATTTGATGAAGAAATCTATACATCTTCCTACGAAAAATATGAAAATCAAAATATTTTAATGAATATACTGAAAATAATGGACATGATTGGATATGTCCTCCTATGATTCTTCAATAAACATTTCACATTAATATAGACCAGCAGAGAACAGCCCTTGAAATTCGACTGAAATTTCTAGGAAAATTTATTATTTCTTTTAATAAATATTTTATGAGAGCCTGAAGGTGTGCTAATCAGTATTAGCCAATGCATAATTCAACACTTTTTAAATAAAATTCAGTAAACTTCATTACAAATATTTGTTAAACATACAAAAGATATATAAATGGGGTTGTTAATAAATCATTTTAAAGGAACCTAAAGGTATGCTAATCAATTTTAGCCAATACGCAGTTCAACAAAGGGCTGTCGATATTTATAATATACACAAAATAAATGTTTTATGTATGTATTAGTAGCAACTTTAAATCAGCATTACTAAAAAAAAAATGTTCTAAATCTGTAAATCTGGTGGACAGTAGAAGAAGTATCTTTTTGTCAAAATCGGTTATTAATCAAAATAATTACATTGGTTACAAGATATCGCTTTGCCTATTAATATTATAGATTCTTTGGAAGAAATGTGCAAAATCTTGAAAAAAAAAAATTTATTTAACCATTTAGAGAACCTAGTTATTTTGAGAATCATTATAAAAAAAAATATATTATTTTCAGACCGCATACACAACTGCTCCTTGTGGGACAATCTAATGTACATATTCACAAAAAACTTTATTGATATTTCAGGACTTATGTAAAATTTATGTAACCCTTATGTAAAAGTTTAAAACCCATAAAAATATGAATGCCATGAATTATTAGTTTGCTTTTGTTTTTTATTTCCAGCATAAATACTATCGAACAAAACATGAACTTTCTCCATGGTTTCGAATAAATATTTGTATAATAAGAAAGTAAAACACATAAAGCCAAGATTTTTTTTATCATATTTTTTTGCATTCGCACGATTTTTTTATGTGGCCATGTGCCACACGTTCTGACATTCAACAAACCGTAAATTGTAAGTTATTTCTTTCTGTTTTCTTTGTTTTATACAAACAAACAAAAAAAAAGAAACAAACTTCGAAATATTTATATTTTGGAACTTTAAACAATACATAACAAAAAATATTTAACATAATTATGTAGTTAATAATTATCATGCTGAAACATTTACCTTAAACGAGGGGATACACTCTATACATCAGATCTTGAAATTGGAATTTGTTTACATGTCATCCTAGAGTAATTTCAGTAAATGTTTTTTGATTCTATTTTTAGTATAGGTACATTAGAAAGATATGTGATAATTTCAATATTAAGTCTGTCTTTTCATTCTTCTTCAGATAAATGAAAGGTTTTGGTACTATTGTAGGACAGTACTTAATAAAATTTAAAACAAAATAAGTAGTAGTGTTAAATTCGGCTATGCCGAATCTTTGGCGGTAGGAAATATCGCCCAAAGAAAAATCGCAAAAAAAAAGAAAAAAGCCCAAAAAAATTCCATGCAAAATTGGGTTAAATTTCGTATGAAGAAACTCCCAAATTTATTGGGGTTTTTTCGTTATTTTTGGGCTTAATTTCGTTTAACAAAATTGGGTAATTTTTCATTACGAAAAATCTCCAATAAATAACATATGAAAAAAGACCCAAAATTGTTCCATTTGGAGTTTTCAAACAACTGTGGGTAATTCATGTTGATTACTTTGATGAAAAGGTAAGTACTCTTTATCCATAAATGAGAAGGATTAGTTTTGTTTGGTTGTAAATACTTTGGACATAAAATATATGTACAGAAACAAACTGAAAATGAAAAATTTGTAAAATTGAAAATTTTTCGGGGAAAAAGGGCATAAAGAAATTTAAAAACAAAAACTAGAAATGAAAAATTAAAAAAAAATCGCGCGATTTTTGTTAAAATTTTTCGCCTGCGGCGCTTTGGACAATATTTAAAATTTTTCGGGGAAAAAGTGCATAAAGAAACTTAAAAACAGAAAATAAAAATGAAAATTTTTCAAAAAATCGCGCGTTTTTTGTAAAAATTTTTCGCCTGTGGCGCTTTCGTCAAAAGCAAAAACTAAAAGTATAACAATATCTCACAAAAATTCAGAAATCTCGCAAACAAAAAGTGTTATCTAGTGTACCATAAATTTTTGTATGGCCAATATCCATTCAAAAAATTTTTCTGTCTTCAAATTAAGCACACGTTCGACATCTGCTATCGAAGCATACAATGGCATTTGGGTCGTCTAATACAAAAACGAGGACATATCTTCAAATTTGTGGGAGTTTTTCGGGATGAAGAATTTTCGAAAAGCAGAGCTATGAAGTTTTCATTCGAAAGTGGTGGCATACTTGGAGGAAAAGGAATAAGGCGACCATATGCGGAAAAAACACGTTTAATGTTAGAGGCTACAGAAGCTTTGGAAGCAGGAACTATAACTATCACTTCTTTTCTTACTCGAATGGTATTTAAGTTGTATTGTAAATCAAACTCCAACTAACATATTTAAACCTGTTCTGTTTTGAAGATTTCATATCTTGTTGGACAGGATACCAAATTTAAATAAAATAAATAAATAAATATAATTGCATTAAACGTAACAAAAATGACATATGCACCGATTGGGAGCCTTACAACGATATATTTGAAAGTGAATCGGAGGAAACAGATGTTGAAGACGAGCCACCAGAAGAAGACAACAGAAGTTCAAGTAATACGAAATGCATAATATGCCTGGAGCAATCTCCCAATATAGTATTGTTGCCTTGCCGTCATTTGAAATACTGCAATGAGTGCGTACTTAAATTGTAGGCAAAAAGTTTGGCTGAAGGCTTAAACCAGAACTTCTGTCCATAATGTCGCGCAGCTGCCGAAGAAGCAATGAATGTTTTCATTTGAAAGTAACGAACATTTTTCATAATTTGGGTGATTTTTTTTTTATTTTGGGCAAAAAATCGTTTTTCATATTTGGGTGATTTTTCGTTTCTTTTTTGGGTGATTTTTAATTTTTTTTTTTTTGGGCAATATTTCATTTGGGCGATTTTTAATTTTTTTTTGCGATTTTTCTTTGGGCGATATTTCCTAACGCCTGAATCTTTGATAGCCTCCATCTGGGTTTTATATTAACATCGACATCTAGATTTATTGCATTATTTATAAAAAATTAATTTTTAGCATATTTGAGATGTGTTTCCATATTTTAGGTCATATCTTGGCACAATGATGCCCAATTTATCCCAGTTTAAACACCAAACTGCTCGAAATAATGACAAACAATATTATCCTTACCTTACTCAGTTAAATGAGCGTTATTGCAACAGACAGATTGATGGGCAGACTAATAAATGGACTAAACGACGGACGGATGGATAAAGCAAATCACATTCCGAAAGACTGTTTGTTACAAATTTTGCGATAACTTTTAGAAGAACGAGTTAGAATATATTTCTTTTGACGAATTCGAGAAAATTTATTTTTACATTTGTAATAAAAATTGTTACTCAACTTTTTTATGTAGATTGAAAAAAATATTTCACTTGGCCCAATGTAATTTATTTATTAATTTCTTTTTCTGATTATTTGACCAATTTCATATATAACTAGACGAAAAAATTAAACGCGAATCTCTTTAGTCCATTTTCTAATGCAATCGTACGGCTTAAAAATCAAAAATAAGACAATATCAACAATGCACAGTGACCTATTTGCCTGATCTAGCGTAACGAAATTAATTACTTAAAAAAGGGTTTTCTTCAAAATGATAACACAAGGGAACAAGGTTTTTGTTGATTAAGAACTGAGTATTGTTTTTAAGGTTGGTTGGGATGCTGAGTCCAATTCTGCACTTATTTTTTTTTTTCTATCAACTCGACTTTTCGCGATATACGGTTATGTCCAAAATTAAGGCACTTCCACTACATATATTGGAATAACTTGAAAAGGGTTCATCATATTCAGTTTAAAAAAATCCAAAACTCGTCACCGATCATCTTTAATCCATGCTTACATTGGCTGTAAGTTTGCCCAAAAGTCTCAGAGATATAGGGGTGTTTTGAAAGAAACGACAAATTAAAAAAAAAAATCTTTTGTTCTTTAAAAATTCTTAAAAAATAAAAATGCCACATAGATAAATTGTTTAGTCTAACAGCATTTAGTTAAACATATTTCAAATGAAATGAGTTTTATTCCACTGTAATCGGTGCACAACTTTTGATTTTGTTCACAATTTATTGAGAAAAATCGCGATTTCCATACAAAAATTACATTTTTTAATACGTATGAGGTACATTCACTAAATTGTGAATAAAAGCGAAACGAGTCCATCAATTTTTATGATCTATGTCTCATTTTGTTCACAGGTTATGTGGCTTTATGCGAAAGTAATAAGACTTCACTTTTTCCAGTTTTGGCTTCGCATGATTTTTAAATATACAAAATTAATTTTTTTTTTTATTTTTTTTTTTTTACTTAAACAACCATTACTGAGCAATTTTTTTGGTGTTTTTTAAAAACTTGATTGTTTTCCACAGATAACAATTACATCTTTGAAAAAATACAATTTTAAAAAGCACAAAAAATGGTGAACCGTTTTCAAGTTATTCCAATATATGTAGTGGAAGTGCCTGAAGTGTGGACATAACGGTATATCGCGAAAAGTCGAGCTAATAGAAAAACCAAGTACAGATTTGAAATCAGCAACCTCAAATTGGTAAAAATTGCAATAAAGTTCCATTCAACACCAAAAAAGTTAAATTTTGTTCCCTTGCGTTATTACACCCTCTACCACCATGTGGTTTGGGTATAATGACTTTGTGCTGCTATTTGTAACTACCAAAAATATTTGACCTATACCCATCTTTTATTATACCGATCGGCTCAGAATCACTTTCTGAGTCGTTTTAGCGATGTCCGTCCGTCCGTCCGTCCGTTTGTGTGTCCATGTAAACCTTGTAATCAAACTACAGGTCGCAAATATACATATATTTTAATGAAATTTCGTATATAAGCTTTTGCCAGCCATAGGATGAACGCCATTGAAACTGGTGAAAATCGGTCCATGTTCAGACCTAGCCCCCATACAAATGACCCCTGTGAAATCCACATAAATTGCCATAAGATCCAAATTATCATATAGATCTTAGTAAAATTGGGTTCGTATGTGTTTATTGTATCAATTAATCAGTAGTCCAAAAATAATCTCTACTGGACAATTCTTAGTCATTGGCCCCATATAGACCTGCTTCCCGATCTTCACTTAAACCTATCAAAAAAAAAAAAAAAAAATATTGCACAGATTTTTCTCAAATTTGGTTTGTGTATATTTTTTCAAAATAAAAGTGACTTTACTAAATATGGTCAGAATCGGTCCATCTTTTGATCAAGTCCACATATAAACATAGCACCCGATATGAATTTTTTCATATCTGCAGCCACAAAAATTAATAATGTCACTCAAATTTGGTTTTTGCTTATTTTCTATATCCAGTTAGTTGGACCGAAGAGATAGCGTTTCTAAACCAAGGTATAGGGTATCGTATGGTCGGTCTAGACCGACTCTAATTTTCTTACTTGTTTTACTTTTTTCGCTATTTTTTCGCTATATATACGTATTAATTTGAATTATTAAATTATTCCGAGCCAGTGTGAATCGGTCTTTTGTGGTACTTCAAAACCACCTAAAAGGTAATATTTCTCCCTATAAAAAAAAAAAAAAAAAAATCATTATTTGAACGACTAGATGGGCTTTTGCATAAACTCGTTATTTAAGGATCTGATGAAATTAATAAAAAGTTCATAAGATCTTCCGTTGAATTTATACTTAAACCGTAAATTTAGGAAATCTGTATTTCCAGCCTTCTTCCGATATCGTATCAATAGGAAGTGGTACACATTCAATTGTGTCAGCTCCACGAAGCAATATCTTATATACCGAGCTAGGCATGTAGAACCATGGATATTCATATAAAAATATCTTTCAATTTTGTAAGGCGTACTCACGAAAACGGAGGCTATAGATCGTAAAATCACACCTATGCCCGTTTTCTGAATAGTCGATTATGTTTTATCCCAACGAGAAACTGCCGATTAAAGAAATTTGGTTTTCTCAATGTCCGGTTTGCAAAGCTAACCGCAAAGCTAACCGGCACTTATCTGCCAATTATTTACTTATCGTACAGACAAATTATTCTCCCAACTTTTATATCAGCTTTGAGAGACATTGTGAACTGAAACTAATTCTCCCAACCTTCATACGTATTTTGAGAGGCATTGCCAACTGAAGATAATGTTTTTGTCGGTACATTGAAAAAACCAAAATTGTTAACCGGCAGTTTATCCGTCCAATAAATTTATGTCTTGGTTAAGTAACAGGCAGTTTGGTGTTCAAAAAACCTTCAAGCTTTATTCGTGTTGCCGGAACCCTGCATTGGGATATCCAACAATAAAACCATTTCAACCCTTAATCCATCTTTGTTGACTACGCTCTGGTCCAGGCCGAGGACCTGCCACTCGTTGATTGGTTGCAGATATCCTACACGTAGGACACACATTCGAAACAGCGAATCCCTCCATACAAGGTCGATAGTCCAATTCTCGGCAAGCTCGTAATGAGATCTGGGTCATTCATTATTTCAGACGAGTTGTTACAAATGCCGCATGTTTGCAAGGAAGTCTCTGTAATCACGTTAAACACTTTGCCATCGAAAGCTCAGACGCATGCGTTCTGTTTTCAAAATCTGTGATTTAATTTTTCCAATCTCGACATAAATCAAAACTGTAGACTAAAAAGTGTGTTTTTGTTGTTGTGACCAATTGTTAATATTTAAATTAGATTTAAAAAGAGGGGTTACCTTACGGGCTATTTTGGTCAATAATCTGTTTTTATGTGTAAATAAAAATCAATTAAATATCATCTTTCTGCTCGACGTTTCGTTTGCTTTATTCAAACTTCCTCAGGAGCGTAAATTTATTATAAAATCTGGCGACATATACAAATTAACATTATTAATAATTTCTAATTAAATATCTTAAATACTACATCACAGTTTAACTTACGATTTTTTGTTACATCGTCAGGGAATATAATTTGTAAAATTTATTTGTAAATAAAAAACTGGACATTACTACACAGAATTTTAAAAAATATAAATAAATTTAATAAATATTGACAACACAGTACACGCAAAATCACAGGTCTAACTTAATATATTATCACAGAACTTTAACTAATTTCTAAAATATTGCAACGGAGTATTGGAGCTTTGTGTTATCCTTATCTTCTCTCGTGTTCATTGCATGATGAATTCTCTCTTGTATTCGTAGGCTTTCTAATGTATAGCGTTTGTTTACTCTTTTTTCCTTATCTAATATCTTAATGTTATCAAAATTCATATTATGGTTGCATTCTTTTACATGTTGTGCTAATGCAGTTGTTTCTTTTTCCTTCTTAATATCGGCTTTGTGCTCCAATACTCTCGTCTCTAACCTTCGTTTTGTTGTACCAACATAAACTTTGTTACATTGCTCCCTTTCATTGCCATCACATTTTATTTCGTAAACAACGTTGTCAATTTTAAGTATATCTTGTTTTGTTTTGTTCTGCGTAAACAGTTGCCTAAGGGTTTGGTTTGACTTGTGTGCTATTCTTGTGTTTTCATCGTTGATCATATGTTTCATTGTTTTTGTCTCCGTTAATTTTGGGATAAATGGTACACTGCAAAAAACCAAATCTTCTTTACGGTCATCATTTTTGTGTTTTGTATTACTTAGTGTTTTGTTGATTAAGTTGTTTATTATAAATATTGGGTAATTGTTCATAGTTAATATGTTTCGTATTTTGTTTATATTATTTTTCTTAAATCTTTCGTCGCTTATATGTAGTACCTTTTCAATGAGATTTGTCGCCGTGTTGATCTTCATTTTTATCGGTTGGGTGGAGTTATAGTTGATCATCCTTCCTGAGGATGTCTCCTTTGTGTACCAATTAGTTATAAGTTTATTATCGTCTTTTATTATTTTTATATCAAGGTAAGGAATTTCTCCGTTGATCTCTCGTTCTATTGTAAATTGCAGTTTGTTGTGATACGAATTAAGTGTTTTTAAAATCTTAGTTTCATCTGATTTCTTTATTATAGCAAATAAATCGTCGACATATTTAGTAATTAGTTTGATTTTTACATTTTTCTCCTTAAGTTCTTTGATTACATCGTCCAAAAGGGTGTCCAGAACAATATCAGCAATTGTTGGCGACAAAGGGTTGCCCATGGGCATACCATACGTTTGGTGATAAAATTTATTCCCGTATGTAAAATAGTTAGTTTCTGTCAAGCAGAACTGAAGTAGTTTTAGAAACTGTTTCCTCGATATTGTGGTCTGTGTGCTTAATGTTTCCCATTTGTCCAGTATGTTCTTAATCGCTAAATGAGTCGGTATATTAGTAAATAATGATACCACGTCGAATGACACTAGTATATCGCCATCTTCTATTTTCACGTTTTCCAATTTTTGTTTTAGGTCAAAAGCATTCTTAATGTTATATGTTGGTGAGATCAAATTTTTCAATATTTTTCCAATATATTTCGCTAGATTATAGCAGGGTACTTTGATAGAGGATGAAATTGGTCTGAGTGGGACGTTTTTCTTGTGGATTTTCGGCAAACCGTATAATTCAGGGGCCGCAGCTGCATGTGATGTCATATTCATCTTCTCAAATTTTGATATATGCTTGTCTTTGTATAACTGTGTAACAAGGTTATTATTTGTTCGTTGGAGTTTTGGCGTGGGATCAACTCTAATAGTTTTATAAGTATTTCTATCTTCCAGCAACTTATCCATTATACTTTTATAATTATCTTTATACATTATCACAGTTTTGTTTCCTTTATCTGCTGTAGTTATAACAATATTATCCTTATGTTTACCAATAAATTTTCTTGTTTCATCGAATATTCCCAGTATGAATTTTTCTTTTTCTGTATTTCGTAAATTACGCCTGAAATGCGTTATCCGGTTGGCGATTTTTGATCTCGTTATGTCCTTTTCTGTTTCGTCTTTTAAAAATTTAAAGACGATCAATGGAACAAATTTTATAATATTAGATATAAGACAAATCAGACACATTCATCAAAGATGGAGAAACTACGAATTAAGAAATTTAAAAAATTTAAACGAAATTTTAATGAAAGCTGGTTTGTAAACTATACAGACCTGGAATTTAAAACTGAATTCAAGTGGATTTTATCTTTAGGCAACAAATTTGCACTACCTGTAAGTGAACATAATTTTTCCCCCATCCCTCTTATAGCTGATATTGAACAATGGGTTCAAAATATAAAAGACGAAACAGAAAAGGACATAACGAGATCAAAAATCGCCAACCGGATAACGCATTTCAGGCGTAATTTACGAAATACAGAAAAAGAAAAATTCATACTGGGAATATTCGATGAAACAAGAAAATTTATTGGTAAACATAAGGATAATATTGTTATAACTACAGCAGATAAAGGAAACAAAACTGTGATAATGTATAAAGATAATTATAAAAGTATAATGGATAAGTTGCTGGAAGATAGAAATACTTATAAAACTATTAGAGTTGATCCCACGCCAAAACTCCAACGAACAAATAATAACCTTGTTACACAGTTATACAAAGACAAGCATATATCAAAATTTGAGAAGATGAATATGACATCACATGCAGCTGCGGCCCCTGAATTATACGGTTTGCCGAAAATCCACAAGAAAAACGTCCCACTCAGACCAATTTCATCCTCTATCAAAGTACCCTGCTATAATCTAGCGAAATATATTGGAAAAATATTGAAAAATTTGATCTCACCAACATATAACATTAAGAATGCTTTTGACCTAAAACAAAAATTGGAAAACGTGAAAATAGAAGATGGCGATATACTAGTGTCATTCGACGTGGTATCATTATTTACTAATATACCGACTCATTTAGCGATTAAGAACATACTGGACAAATGGGAAACATTAAGCACACAGACCACAATATCGAGGAAACAGTTTCTAAAACTACTTCAGTTCTGCTTGACAGAAACTAACTATTTTACATACGGGAATAAATTTTATCACCAAACGTATGGTATGCCCATGGGCAACCCTTTGTCGCCAACAATTGCTGATATTGTTCTGGACACCCTTTTGGACGATGTAATCAAAGAACTTAAGGAGAAAAATGTAAAAATCAAACTAATTACTAAATATGTCGACGATTTATTTGCTATAATAAAGAAATCAGATGAAACTAAGATTTTAAAAACACTTAATTCGTATCACAACAAACTGCAATTTACAATAGAACGAGAGATCAACGGAGAAATTCCTTACCTTGATATAAAAATAATAAAAGACGATAATAAACTTATAACTAATTGGTACACAAAGGAGACATCCTCAGGAAGGATGATCAACTATAACTCCACCCAACCGATAAAAATGAAGATCAACACGGCGACAAATCTCATTGAAAAGGTACTACATATAAGCGACGAAAGATTTAAGAAAAATAATATAAACAAAATACGAAACATATTAACTATGAACAATTACCCAATATTTATAATAAACAACTTAATCAACAAAACACTAAATAATACAAAACACAAAAATGATGACCGTAAAGAAGATTTGGTTTTTTGCAGTGTACCATTTATCCCAAAATTAACGGAGACAAAAACAATGAAACATATGATCAACGATGAAAACACAAGAATAGCACACAAGTCAAACCAAACCCTTAGGCAACTGTTTACGCAGAACAAAACAAAACAAGATATACTTAAAATTGACAACGTTGTTTACGAAATAAAATGTGATGGCAATGAAAGGGAGCAATGTAACAAAGTTTATGTTGGTACAACAAAACGAAGGTTAGAGACGAGAGTATTGGAGCACAAAGCCGATATTAAGAAGGAAAAAGAAACAACTGCATTAGCACAACATGTAAAAGAATGCAACCATAATATGAATTTTGATAACATTAAGATATTAGATAAGGAAAAAAGAGTAAACAAACGCTATACATTAGAAAGCCTACGAATACAAGAGAGAATTCATCATGCAATGAACACGAGAGAAGATAAGGATAACACAAAGCTCCAATACTCCGTTGCAATATTTTAGAAATTAGTTAAAGTTCTGTGATAATATATTAAGTTAGACCTGTGATTTTGCGTGTACTGTGTTGTCAATATTTATTAAATTTATTTATATTTTTTAAAATTCTGTGTAGTAATGTCCAGTTTTTTATTTACAAATAAATTTTACAAATTATATTCCCTGACGATGTAACAAAAAATCGTAAGTTAAACTGTGATGTAGTATTTAAGATATTTAATTAGAAATTATTAATAATGTTAATTTGTATATGTCGCCAGATTTTATAATAAATTTACGCTCCTGAGGAAGTTTGAATAAAGCAAACGAAACGTCGAGCAGAAAGATGATATTTAATTGATTTTTATTTACACATAAAAACAGATTATTGACCAAAATAGCCCGTAAGGTAACCCCTCTTTTTAAAACTGTAGACTCTTTTGAACGCATTATTTTAAGTGGTCTACAATACCAAGTTAATGATGGCCGTGGATTTTTACAGAGCATGCAGCTGCCCCCAAATATGCAGTGGCACAATACAAACTGCAAATCAATATTCATCTACCATATTATGCTCAAAATTAATAAAGCTTTGCCGATATGTTGAGTGACTGAAACTCCCATCGCATCCCAATTTTTTAAAGATGTATGGATGCTCATATTTGTTTTCCTCAACAGTTATTAGGCTAAATGCGTCCAAGTGGGCTCCAACAATTCTTTCAGTTGTGTAATCCAGCAGTTTTTGCAGAGGCACTTCGCCACAACATTCTTCGATTCTTATTACATATGTATAGCACCTCTTTTTGTCCTATAGCAAAACATTGTATGTTAAATAGATATTAAAATTTGGAGCCTTTACACAAGCTTACATTTTATTTATTTATTTTTATTTATTAATAGTAATAAAATTTACAAGTTAATAATATTTAAAAAAGAAAAAAGGAAACTGGCTGCAGATGCCTTCGTCCTTACATAGTTATATAAAGATATTTACATATAGTTAAATAATAATACATGGAGTGAAAAGTACGTGGCCTAACAATGACAAAGCAGTTTTTTGGATTTGAAATCAATTTTATTTTTCCGCTATGTGAAATTTCTTCCAACTATTCTCTAATAATACCCTTGAAAAAATACGATTTGTACAACCCTTAAAAACAGGCTTCTGTCTCTGATATGACTTCTTCATATCTAGAAAATCTATTTCCTTGGAGCCGTCTATTAAAGTTTGGGAACAAATAATAATCGATGGGGGCCAGATCTGGAGAATACAAAGGGTGGGGAAGCAATTCGTTATGTAAAGACTTAATTTTTTTCGAAGTCAAAGCAGATGAATACAACGGTGCATTGACATGATAGTACAAGATTTTTTTCTTATTTAATTGGAGTCGTTATTCTTAAATTTTGCATCCAATCTGTCCAATAACTCAACATGGTACTTGTCAGTTATTGTATTTCCTTTCTCCAAATAATCAACAAATATTACACCACGTGCAACAGCGGCCGCTATGGTTGGCTTTCGCATACTTGTTAACCACTCCGCAGACTATATATTGGACTCCGGTGTATACGAATGAATCCACGTATTATCCGTTGTTATAAATCGACGTTAAAATTCATTTGACTTTACTTAACCTTCATAAGGTCCTCAAAGTTACTGACGTTAACGGTCTTCGGGTCAAATTTGACCCAAGTAGTAAATTTCTTATTTGGACAATAATTTGCGTTACTAAAGTGAATTAATAGAGCTTAAAAGTAATTTTCTACAATATCCAGTAAAAATTGTACTTTTTATAGGCATTTATTTAAAATTTATATCAATTTTACAAAGGGTTATGTACATGAGATAATTAAATTCAATTTTATTATAATAGAAAAATTTATTACTGCGTTACTTATCATTGCATTGGGTACATAAAATAATCGTTTTAGAATGCTGCTTACATACAAATTTTTTACAAGTAAGACAGACTAATGGTGTTTTGTTATCAGTTTTGGGACATAATTGACATCGACTTCTCTTGGTTGCCTTTTCGATTGGTCCACTATTTCTTTCTTCGGATTGGGTTGAAGTAGGCGGTTCTTGATCTCGTTGAGTCAAATCGCGTATTTTCTTTGCAATTTCTCGTGAAAATGGTGCTCTTGGTAATGTTTTTCGTTTTTTTATATAAGGAGTAGTAAGCTGCATACCTAAATTCTCTAAAAAGTATCGTCGTTTAGCTAAGCAGCCTTCATTCCAGCCGTCATTAGCGGATGTAAATAAAATAAAAGCATTGTACGCTGATATATCTAATATATTACTAAATACCACTTGAGGCCATCGATTTGTCTTCCTTTTGCTAGTATAACAAGACACAACTTTATCCAATGTATCTACACCACCTTTGCATTTGTTGTAATCTAATATTATTTGTGGCTTTTTGTCTGCGCGATTACTAACTTCTGAGGTATGATGCAAAGTACTGAGAAGATTCACTGACTTGTTTTTTTTAGGGATATAAGACAAGAGGGTGGTGTCTTTGGTAAAACAGAAAAATGAAGAATTTATTGGTCTGCCTTTCGTTGCCAATATTTGTGGTGGTAATTCCGGCTTGTTTTTACGTACAGTTCCTACTAAGGTCATTTGTTTTTCTAGTAGTTTCTGCCCAAGTTGATATGATGTGAAAAAATTATCTGTCGTTACGTTATGACCTTTTAGACCAGCTGTCAAATCGAGAACCACACGCATACCTTGGCCTTTTTCAGGCATGCCTCCTATTTCTTTGCCTGTATAAGGTTGAATATTCCAGGCATAACTTGTAACAGAATCACAAAGAACCCAAAATTTTATTCCATATTTAGCTGGTTTGGATGGTATGTATTGCCGAAATGGACATCTTCCTCTGAATGCTACCAGCTGTTCATCTATAGTTACATCTTGAGAAGGATTATAAAGTTGAGGCAATATATAAACCCATTGATTCCACAATTCACGAATCGGTGCAAATTTGTCTAGTAATCGTCGTTCGCTTCGTGTGTCTCTATTATCAAATCTTATTACTCTCGATAATTTTTTGAATCTTTTTATTGACATGACTGCTCGAAATATCGGTCTACCTTTCTCAGAATCCCATAAACTTTCTGTACTTTCATTATTTGATCGAAACACTCCAGCTAATAAAAGTAATCCAATAAATGCGAACATTTCGTCATCGTCAACGTCACTCCAATCATTACCAAAGACACGTTTGCCCTCAATATTGGTATATTTCATAATAGTGTTCATTACGGGAGGTGGAAAAAATAATTGAAAGCTAGATATCTCTTCCTCTGTAATTCTTGAACACGAATAACGTGTCAAACCTGGCATCATGTTGATAACATTCTCCCTCGAAGCTCTTCCATATGCACTTGTACATGGTTCTTTGTAGTATCTTATTTGACCATTTTTTGATGTCATTGTCGGAGCAGCCGCAACTTCACCATCACTTTCAGAAGAACTATCAGATGGTTCAGCATATTCTACATGATCCTCATTTTCTGAACAAGGTTCATCACCGTCTGATAATTCATTCAGCATGATTTCTATTTCACTATCCCTCATTTTTCGATAAAAAAAATATTTAGCACTAATTTCAAACTTAGACACGTCTTATTCGTTCTTTGTTTACTCTACGACTGACTGTAGCAGTGTTGCGTAGGCAAAAAAAAAGTAATTTGATAGCATTGTTTTTTACATACAAACCAAAAGCACGGGCATTCCCCTTTTTCAAACAAATGTATTGACATCAAAGAATAAAGAAAGGTCTGTGTGATGAAAAGAAAAGCGACAGATATGTAGCTATAAACTTTTATTTAGAATTTACTGATGTCAAAGTTATCTCAAAAATCGATTTACGATCAATGAAGCATCACAAAAACTAACTTCTTTACTCCGGGTCAAATTTGACCCGAAGACCTTGTGTGTAAAAAAACTTGTAACTGAAATATTTTTAAACATATTCATTCAAAAACTTTAAATTTCTATTTAGTTTTAAAATTAAATAAAAGTCATAAAATATCAAAAATGAAAATCACTTATTCGTGGAAAAAAATCAACTTTTCTCCTAAAATGGGTCAAATTTGACCCGAAGTCCTTATGAAGGTTAAAACATCTCCAAAGCAACAACAACAAAAAACAAGTAAGAAAATTATAGTCGGTCTAGACCGACTATACGATACCCTATACCATGCGTTTAGAAACCCTATCTCTTAGGCCCAACTAACTGGACATTGAAAATAAGCAAAAACCAAATTTGAGTGGGATTTTTATTAATTTTTTTGGCTGCAGATATGAAAAAATTCATATCGGATGCTATATCTATAAAGGGACTAGGTCCAAAAATGGACCGATCCTGATCATGTTTGGTAAAGTCTCTTGTATTTTGCAAAAATATGTACAAACAAAATTTGAGAAGAATCAGTTCAATATTTTTGTTTTTTAATAGATTTAAGTGAAGATCGGGAAGCAGCTCTATATGGGGTCAAAGGGATCATTTTTGGACTACTCATTAGTGGATGTAATGAACGCATACAAACCCAATTTGAGTAATATCTATATGACAATTTGGATCTTATGGCAATTTATGTCGATTTCATATGGGTAATTTGTATGGGGGCTAGGTCTGAACATGGACCGATTCTCACCAATTTCAACAGCGTTCATCCCATGGCCGATAAAAGCTTATATACCAAATTTCATCAAAATATATTCATATTTGCGACCTGCAGTTTGATTACAAGCTTTACATGGACACACAGACGGATGGACGGACATTGTTAAATCAACTCAGAAAGTGATTCTGATTCGATCGGTATAATTAAAGATGGGTCTAGGTCAAATATTTTTGGTTGTTACAAACAGCAGCACAAAGTCATTATACCCAAACCACATAGTGGTATAGGGTATAACAATGTTTAGTCAAAACCCGAAACTCTTTGGAATCAATTTTTTCTTAAACTTTAAAAGCATTTTTATAACGGTAACTTTTTTATACCCTATACCACTATGTGGTTTGGGTATAATGACTTTGTGCTGCTGTTTGTAACAACCAAAAATATTTGACCTAGACCCATCTTTAATTATACTGATCGAATCAGAATCACTTTCTGAGTTGATTTAACAATGTCCGTCCGTCCGTCCGTCCGTCTGTGTGTCCATGTAAACCTTGTAATCAAACTGCAGGTCGCAAATATGAATATATTTTGATGGAATTTGGTACATAAGCTTTTATCGGCCATGGGATGAACGCTATTGAAATTGGTGAGAATCGGTCCATGTTCAGACCTAGCTCCCATACAAATTACCCATATGAAATCGACATAAATTGCCATAAGATCCAAATTGTCATATAGATCTTACTCAAATTGGGTTTGTATGCGTTCATTACATCCACTAATGAGTAGTCCAAAAATGACCGACTATAATTTTCTTACTTGTTTAAATTAATGAAATGCCATGAAATTTTTAAATAATTTTTCTAACAATATATAATAAGTTGGATATTATGGTAATTTAAGTTTATCTCATAGGGGTCATTTGTATGGGTACTAGGTCCGAACATGAAGTGATTTTCCCCAATTTCAACAGCGTTCTTCCAAAGCAGAATTGCAAACTCTCCTTAAGATTATGCGAAACTCAAACTAACATTTAGATATGTATAACTTCCTGAATTACAACTTCAAAAAATTTTCCTGATATTAGCAGTTTTAGTACATTTTAAAACATTTTAAATATTGCTGTATGAGTCATATGTGCCAAAATTGTACAACAGTTGTATTTATAACAGTTGATGATTGTCTCCATACAAAAACAAGTAAGAAAATTATAGTCGGTCTAGACCCACTATACGATACCCTATAACAAGCATTTAGGAACTCTATCTCTTAGGCCCAACTAACTGGACATAAAAAATAAACATAAACCAAATTTTAGTGAGATTTTTATTAATTTTTTTGGCTGCAGATATGAAAATGTAGGTCGAAAAATGGACCGATCTTGACCATGTTTGGTAAAGTCACTTATATTTTTAAAAAATATATACAAACCAAATTTGAGAAAAATCTGATCTATATTTTTGTTATTTGATAGATTTAAGTGAAGATCGGGATGCAGCTCTATATGGGGCCTATGACGGTGATTTGTCTTATATTGATTATTTTTGGACTACTGATTACTGGATATAATAAACAAATACAAACCCAATTTGACTGAGATCTATCTGATAACTTGGATCTTATGGCAATTTATGTCGATTTCATAGGGGTCATTTGTATGGGGACTAGCTCTCAACATGGACCGAATTTCACCAACAGCGTTCATCATATGGCCGATAAAAGCTTATACACCAAATTCTATCAAAATATATTCATATTTGCGACCTGCAGTTTGATTACAAGGTTTACATGGACACTCAGACGGATGGACGGACGGACGGACATCGCTTAAACGACTAAGTAAGTGATTCTGAGTCGATGGGTATAATAAAAGATGGGTCTAGGTCAAATATTATTGGTAGTTACAAATAGCAGCACAAAGTCATTATACCCAAACCACATAGTGGTATAGGGTATAAAAATTATGACAATACAACACGTTTACAGGTATGCTTTTGCGGTGTACTGTGTTATCAGCTGTTTTTTTGTTTACCATTTAATCGGAATTTGTAGGTTATTCCAAATATTTACACCCTACACCACTATGTGGTTTGGGTATAATGACTTTGTGCTGCTGTTTGTAACTATCAAAAATATTTGACCTAGACCCTTCTTTTATTATACCGATCACCTCAGAATCACTTTCTAAATCGTTTTAGCGATGTCCATCCGTCCGTCCGTCTGTGTGTCCATGTAAACCTTGTAATCAAACTACAGGTCGCAAATATGAATATATTTTGATGAAATTTTGTATAAAAGCTTTTATCGGCCATGGGATGAACGCTGTTGAAATTGGTGAAAATCGGTCCAAGTTCAGACCTAGTCCCCATACAAATGACCCCTATGAAATCGACATAAATTGCCATAAGATCAACATTATCACATAGATCTTAGACAAATTGGGTTCGTATGTGTTTATTGTATCCATTAATCAATAGTCCAAAAATAATACCTAAAGGATAATTCTAAGTCATAGGTCCCATATATTGCACAGATTTTTTTCAAATTTTGTTTGTGTATATTTTTTCAATATATAAGTGACTTTACCAGATATGGTCAGGATCGGTACATTTTCGACCTAGTCTCCATATAGATATAGCACCCGATATAAACTTTTTCATATCTGCACCCAAAAAAATTAATAAGAATGGCACTCAAATGGTTTATGCTAATTTTCTATATCCAATAAACCATGGTATGGAGTATCGTATAGTCGGTCTAGACTGACTATAATTTTCTTACTTGTTTTTTTGCATTTCGTGCAACTATTTTGCTTATATTCGGTTTTTTCAAATTTTAGTATACGACAGGGTGTTCCCTTATATTATATATGACGTCTTGTATTTCTATATAACTTACCGCTTTGGTACACCTTATGCATTCCCTCAAAAATATAATTTAAAAATAAATTTTGAATATAAGAAGTAGGCGTAGCATCTTCCCTAAAATAAAACAAAATATATGGGCTAATATAAAGCCAGAATATAAAAATTTTTTTTGGCTTGATTGAATATCAACGAAAGTAATTATGCCAAAAATGGGGGCGAGAGGTTCAGTGGGCATGGTGCTGCTCGTACTCAAGCTAAACTACTGAAGCTTTATGTTGCTTCATAAATTATTGAGTCCATAAATAAGTGGTAGTGTCACCTCATAAACAAAGCAAACATTTATCAAAATGTATCTGAACTACTTGTTGGTAAGAGCTTTGAAACACTGTGTGGCTCAATTAAGTTAAGTTATTACTGTAAGCAGACGAACTAAATATGGATTGGATCTAAACAGTGAGTAGGGCATCTGCAATACAAAGTACTAGTAATAAAATAATAATTTTAATATTGAGCAAGACCTTCCTTGAAGGCACAATAACCCTTAACATTATTACAAACAAGAACTTCTGTAAAGTTTCATAATAACTCCTTCAGTTAATTAGAAAACAACAAAAAATATAAAGTCAAATTTCAATTAACAAATTACTTTCCTGGTATTCCATTCGCCTCATAATAGGCTCCGCAATTCTAGTTCACACAAAAACTTATTCAATTGTTTTCACACTTTTTTAAGTATCTTTTTCAAATATAAACAAAACCCATCCATAGCATAATTAATATACATTTTCACTGTTTATGCTTCTTAAACAAATTTTGAGTACATACATATTTTAATTTTCATGATTGGTTTTTTTTTTTTTTTTTTTTTTTTTGTTTTTTGTTCGTTACCTTAAAACATAAAACCTGAAAACAGTGAATAAGTTTGTAGTTAGTTTCGGATGGTCGGTTTTTTCATTAAAACTTTTCGCTTTGTTGTCAACAAAACAAAAACAAAAAAATATGTTTTTGCAATTCAGTTGAAGAATTTTTTTCTTTATGAATTTAGTTATCTGGACGTAATGATTTTATTCTAATGAATCCTTTGGTTTGAAATGAATACTAAATTTTAAAAACTTATTTTTTGTAAAATCTATAATGTAAATGGTTGTTCTATGGTTGTTTGCATTTTCAGTCTTTCTAAAAAATGATATTTCAAAAAATCAGGCTAATTTTTTGAGTCGTCACATCATAGTTGAAGGCTACTTACTTAATCATAATGCCTCTAATAAATATTAGTTAATTTTAGCAGACAGTTTCGTATAACAAAACCATGTCTGCCGCTGGATATAAAACCATTGTCTGTCAAATTTGTTCATAATTTATTGCTACAGCAGCAACACCACATACAGTAATTAAAAAAAAGCCTCAAAATGGAATTTTGGAAGATCACGTTCAAATTTTATCTATCTAGATTTAATTCCCTAAAGGAAACATCATAAATTATTAAAAATGTTGAAATTAATTTTTGTATTTATATTTTAGTTCCATTGTAGTTTCAAGGTCAGAATAGTCAACTTAAAAGCAATTTATTCTACTTTGATATTTACTATGGCATTTACTAAAGATGAGAATTGTTAACACAACAGTAAACCTTGTAATAGTTTTTAATAAATTGTTAAATTTTACAGAAGATTATTTTTATTGAAACATGTATTCTTGTAATGGACAATGTAATTTGTCACATTAAAAAAGAAGAAGTTTTAAAGCAGCAGAAAGTTCATAGTAACAGGATACTCAGGCTTAGACCCTACATTGGAAAATTTTTACTTTTGCAAAAATAACTAGAGCTCTGTTATAAGACTATCCAAAAGATAGAACATAACATCAAGACTAAGCCTAGTAAACACAATAAATTTTTATCATTTTTCAACAGCATAATTTCAACTAACTAATTCTTAATAACGGAAGCGAAGTAACCGTCACAGAACATAGAATAAGATTTATAAAAGGCCTCATAGAAGACATTCTTCTAACATTTACACCAACAATATGTACCAATTAATAACTTTTAAATATTTCGTATTAAATTAATGAGTTAAGGTAAAAATAAAAATGTTATATTGAAGTTTTATATTCACATTTTAATGTTCATTATCCTCAGTGAAGTCAACTTTTTCCCAGAAAAAAAATGCAGAAGCACTACAAGGTACTAAATTAGAATGAAACTAACAATGTTGATTTTATATTTGAAAACAAAAACTAAATGAATGAGTGTGATCGAAAAAAATCTTTACGCACGTTTTCGTCTAAAAATTTTTCGCAAGCCTTATTCACATTTTTTATCTACACCCTATACCACTATGTGGTCAGGGTATAATGGATTTGTGCTGATGTTTGTAATTACAAAACATGCTTGACCTGGACCCATTTTATTATACCGATCGACTCAGAATCACTTTCTGAGTCGATTTAGAGATGTCCGGCTGTCCATCTGAGCGTCCATGTAAACTTTTTAATCAAACTACAGGTCGCAAATGTGAACATATTTTAATGAAATTTGGTATGTCAGCTCCTACTAGTCATATCACGAAAGCTGTTGGAATTGGTAAAAAGCGGTTCAGACCTAGTCCCCATACAAATAACCCCTATGAAATCGGGTTTGTGTATATATCTTACAACTGCTTATCTGTAGTCGAAAAATAAACCCTATAGGACAGTTCTTAGCTATAACCCCCACATGAAGCTGATTCCCGATCTTCACTTAAATCTATCGAAAAACAGAAATATTCCACAAATTTTTCTCAAATTTGGTTTGTATATGTTTATGCAGAAAATAAGTGACCTTGTCAAATATGGTCAGGATCAGTCCATTATTCGACCTAGTCCCCATATAAATATATCATCCGATATGAGCCTTTTTATATCCGAGATCTATATAATAATTTGGATACAATGGCAATTAAAGTCGATCTCATAAGGGTCACTTGTATGGGGACTAGATATGAACATGAATCGATTTTCATCAATTTCCATAGCATTCATCCTATGTCTGATATAAGCTTGTGAACTAGATTTAATGATTAGGAAACATTAGACTTTAGTCTAAGTATGTGATATATTAAATTAAATATTTAAATTAATAATTCTTTTTTGTATAAAATACAAAGAATATTTAAGTTTAATAGTTTTTTTTTTATTTGTTTATATACTATTTAATTTTATTTTGATTTTTGTTACTTTTCACAATTAAAAGCTGTATTTGTGAAGTATTTTTTTTAACTTAATAACAAAATATATACAAAAAGAGAAAAAAAGCTAAGCCATAAAAACCAAGCTTTTACAAAACTCTCTTTCCTTGCAAATTAAGTTTATCATCATGTAATTTAATAATTGATTGATTGAAAATGAAACATTTCCATAAAATGATCTTTATTAAAAATCTCAAAAATATCTCTTTATCACCATTTGAATTTTCTTTTCATTTTTTTTTTTTCTCTTTTACATTCGTTTCGGGGTATGATAATTTGCATTCATGGCATCACAATCATTTAAAATTAATATTTTAAATCATATCGTTTCAATATAACTCAATCATCGTTTTCAAATAAATGTGCTATTATAGTACTTCACATAACATTTTTTCACATCATGGTTTATACTAAAGGAATATTAAGTCCTTATCATAAATTGGCCTTGACAATGTATCATCACTGACATAAAAGGAAGGGAGTAAAAAACCGTTAAAATTTGGAAAAATCCGAAAGTGTATTATAACAAAATATTTTTAAACGAAAATTTGTTAGATCATGTTTGTCAGCGCAACTAGTCTGCCTGCAAAGTTTCATCTCGATTGGATCACGGGAAAAGTGTTAAAATCCATCCCAGGTTTTTTCAGCAGACAAAAAGACACTACAAATTTGGGTATAATGACTTTGTGCTGCTGTTTGTAACTACCAAAAATATTTGACCTGGACCCATCTTTTATTATACCGATCGAATCATAATCACTATCTGATTCGATTTAACGATGTCCGTCCGTCCGTCTGTGTGTCCATGTAAACCTTTTAATCAAACTGCAGGTCGCAAATATGAATATATTTTGATGAAATGTTGTACATAAGCTTTTGTCAGCTATAGGATGAACGCTATTGAAATTAGTGAGAATCGGTCTATGTTCAGACCTAGCCCCCATACAAATGATCCCTATGAAATCGACATAAAGTGTCATAACATCCAAATTGTCATATAGATCTTAGTCAAATTGGGTTTGTATGCGTTTATTACATCCATTAATCAGTAGTCCAAAAATGATCCATATGGGACAACTCTTAGTCATAAGCCACATATAGAGCTGATTCCCGATCTTCACTTAAATTTGTCAAAAAACAAAAATATTGCACTGATTCCTCTCAAATTTTGTTTGTATATATTTTTGCAAACTACAAGAGACTTTACCAGACATGGTCGAGATCGGTCCATTTTTGGGCCTAGTCCCCATATAGATATAACATATGATATGAACTTTTTCATATCTGCAGCCAAAAAAATTAACAAAAATCCCACTCAAATTTGGTTTATGCTTATTTTCTATATCCAGTTAGTTGGGCCTAAGAGATAGGGTCTCTAAACGCATGGTATAGAGTATCGTAGACCGACTATAATTTTCTTACTTGTTTTAATTAGGCGTTTTTCATCGGTTTTGCTACTCTTTCATATGTTAAAATTGAAAAGAATTCTATTGAATGTCACATACGATGAGATTTGTTGGGGTGACGTATGAATAATATTGGACTATATATGAAATTATTTACAATCATACGTCAAAGCGGTGAATATTACCAAAATTCAGTGAAAAAACCCAGAGATCAGAAAAAACACACACTGAATAAAAAACTCGTACATATATGTAAACAAACATGGCTCAGACCACAAACACATACATATTTTTATTTTCATATCAATTATGTGTGTTTCTAAATTTTGTACAGTGCCGAACAAAATCATGACTGTGTTTCGTCTTAATATTTCGTTATGTACACGAACATGTTTCTATCACGTATTTTTTTTTCGAACCTACACAAACCACACAGATTCCAGTGTAGCTTTAATTTAAGTTCGTGTTCTTGCATGTGCACTACTAAAAAAAACAGAACATGTTCTTGAACACGTACATCTAAAAATTAAAACATTATCCACTCGAATTAGACAAGAATAAGCTGCAGGAAGCATGGCACAAGATCACTCCAGAAACTTCGAAAAAAATGAATTAAGAATAGAGTAATTTGTAATCTGTAATTTATTTGTTTGTTTTTTCAATATTAAAAACGTAATATAATTCTTTTGTGTTCAATTGGGATTACATAAATAAAGCCATTATTAAGAATAAATGAATAATAGAATTAATAGAAAAGTAAAAGACAATAGCAATAAATTAAGGAAATGATAAAGTCAATCAATGAGCTGGCTGTGCAGTTTTTGAGAAGAGAAACAAAATTGAAAAAAATAGTATTAATGATATGTTTTAAACAAAAGATCTAGTTGTTGGAAGTTATAGGCTCAAAGAGGGTTTTCTTGAAACTGTTTATACCCGATATAAGTTTAGTGTTCATTGGAAGTGCATCCATAACTTTTATTAATAAAGTAGCGTTTGGGTAATATTAAAGAAATGGATCTTGTAGATCTTGCAAATATAAGCTTTTCGAACATATAGGCAAGAGTTTCTTCATGCAGAAGCTTGTGCTACAATATTAGATAACACATTCTAAAGTAGTCATCCAAATCACAACCAAGGAGCACTTTTCGCCAGGATGATATACTATCAAACCACGCCAGACCATCGCGTAGCATTATTTAAAAACACCTGCAGTTTGTTAATTGAGTCTGAATCCAATCTACTATATACCTCAGCTGAATATGTTATCAGTAGGAGTATTAAATAAACAACAAGCTTTCTCTTAGTTTCGACTGGTGTAAAGTAAGACGACAGTCGTAAATTACGTAGTACAAGAAAAATATTACGCACTACATTGTTTATGTGGCATGTACATGAAAAGGTGGAGTTTCTGTACAATCTCAAATATTTTACTTTTTCGAAATACATCAGGTGTGCGGAATCAAGATATAATGCTGGAAAATATTTACGGTAGAGTATGTTACAGGTAGAACAATTGATTTTTTAGGATTAAAAATCAAATTATTAGTACCAGCTAGTTTTTATAACATCTAAGTCCTCATCAAGTCTGCAACATGTATTTTCTATCAAACCAAGGTGATTATATATATATATATAGTTGAATATCATCTGCATTATCATGTATCCGAGCATACTTGCAGACACTAAACACATCATTAATAAAAATGCTAAATACCAGAGAACCTAGAACGGATCCTTGTAGTACACGTGAAGTTATATCCCACAAGCCAGATTGCATATTCCCCACAATTACCATCTGAGCATTCCCAGTCAAGGAATTCTTCATAAGAATTAAAGCTGCATCAGTAAAACCAAAATAGTGCTTTAATTTCTGACAAAGAATAGCATGATCTACTTTATCGAGTGCCTTAGAAAACTTTAACAAACACATGAATGTCAAATTTTTGAGGTCATACTCAGGTTTGACATCATCCATTACCATTAAGGCGGCTGTAGTACAACTCTGAGCAGCACGTGATCCACATTGCAATGAAGATAGTTTGTTAAGACTAAAATAAGCATTGATTAACTCTGCCATATTGGGCTCAAAAACATTAGCAAAAAATGAAAGAATATTTGTCGGTCGCGCAGTGGCTAAAATTCGTTTTTCATTGGCCAAAATTCTGTAACTTTTGAACCGATCAAAATATCTAAGTAATTTTTTTAATGGATACATATTTAGTTCAGCTTGACTCAGTTCTAATTACATTTAAATTGATTGAGGACTTTTTAAGGAATTCTAGGCCAAAGTTGAACTTTTGATTTTTTTTAACTTTTAGAGTGAAATATGTGTTTATAATTTTTTTATTTATTAAAAAATTTAATATTTGGATTTTAATAATAATTATAAACACTTTTTGTAATAATGGGATTTTTTTAATTTTACACTCAAAAAAAATTTTACACTAAAAAAAATAGCAAAATCAACTGGAGATTTGCTATTATTACTGAAAAATTAAAAATTTTTTGTTGTCATATTTGCAAATTTGTTTAAACTCAAAGAATATTTACACTTAAAAAAAACGTTAGTAATATTATCTAAAAATCTTGCTATTACTACAGCAAAATTTATTAGATTTTGCTATCAAATTTGATAATTTTAAAAAACATTTTAAAAATAAAAACTGCAATAGATTATACCCTATACCACTATGTGGTTTGGGTATAATGACTTTGTGCTGCTGTTTGTAACAACCAAAAATATTTGACCTAGACCCATCTTTAATTATACCGATCGAATCAGAATCACTTTATGAGTTGATTTAACAATGTCCGTCCGTCCGTCCGTCCGTCCGTCCGTCTGTGTGTCCATGTAAAGCTTGTAATCAAACTGCAGGTCGCAAATATGAATATATTTTGATGAGATTTGGTATATAAGCTTTTATCGGCCATGGGATGAACGCTATTGAAATTGGTGAGAATCGGTCCATGTTCAGACCTAGCCCCCATACAAATTACCCATATGAAATCGACATAAATTGCCATAAGATCCAAATTGTCATATAGATATTACTCAAATTGGGTTTGTATGCGTTCATTACATCCACTAATGAGTAGTCCAAAAATGATCCCTTTGACCCCATATAGAGCTGCTTACCGATCTTCACTTAAATCTATTAAAAAACAAAAATATTGCACTGATTCTTCGCAAATTTTGTTTGTACATATTTTTGCAAAATATAAGAGACTTTACCAAACATGATCAGGATCGGTCCATTTTTGGACCTAGTCCCTTTATAGATATAGCATCCGATATGAACTTTTTCATATCTGCAGCCAAAAAAAATAATAAAAATCCCACTCAAATTTGGTTTTTGCTTATTTTCAATGTCCAGTTTTAGTTGGGCCTAAGAGATAGGGTTTATAAACGCATGGTATAGGGTATCATATAGTCGGTCTAGACCGACTATAATTTTCTTACTTGTTTTAATTGCATTTGTAACAATGGTAGGTTCTGTTTATTATTATTTTTTACTAATACTATGTTTTGCATACTTAAATAACAACGAAAGGCAATTATTATTATTATTCATTTGACTCAAATATTGATTGCAAATATTCCATATCTGGTTCTGTGTTATTTCTGTTCTTTAGTAGTTTTTTGACTTCTTCATCTAAATCCCGATATTCCACTTACCATTGATTTCGAATACTTAAGATGAACGGATCTGACTTTGCCAATAATATATTAAATAGATCTTTATTTGTGGAATTTCGTTATATTTTTCTAGTATTGTGCTCTCTATAAAATCTGTAATCCTTATTCCTTTTTTCCTGAGCCTCCTCTGATAGATCTCCAAGTGGCACCAAATGATATTTAATAAGATTTTCTCCATGATAAAGGATTTTGTGAACTGTTGCAGACATATTTCTCCATGGGAAGTTGGTTGTATATATTTTTGCAGTTTGCTTAGCATAATCTCCAAATTTTCTAGAGTCAATTTCTTCATTGCACGCAAGTACTTCTAGGATTATTTTAAATCTGAAAATAAGGTTTAAATCCAGTCCTGTTATTTCAGATGCTGTTTCGGGATCTGAAAAGAATCTTCTTGCGGCATTGCCATCATTTGTATTGCCTGACCCTTGTTTTGGCTGATCTATAATCAATCCAAATTTGCGATATTAATCTTGAACATGTTTCTTTTTTGAACTTCTTAACTCTTTGTTGGTTTCGTTGTTTCTTATTGATTTTGAAGACCCGAAATCCAAATCATAACTGATTTTTATTATGTGTTCCATAAGTCGTATTCTTGCATGTAGTGGTGACAATCCAAATTCATATGCATCGGTATTATCTAATGATTTTATCGGGACTTGGTTTAATTGGCTTGATGTTGCTTGGCATGTAATGCAGCTGGATGCAGCCTTCGTGTTAGTCAAAGCCTGACCTACTTCCCCATCTATCATCGTCAGCACTAATTGGAAGCTTACTTTAATTTGCTGCCCATCTAACTGCAATTGTAAAGGCTGTAGTGATGCAATTTGGGCCTTGATATCGCTAACTTCTTTGTTAATGACATCATGAGTTACTAATGAATTTTTTTTTTTTTTTCAATTAAATATTCTTCCTTTATTTACATATTTTAACAAATTTTGATATTTACATATGAGATCTTATCTTTACATATAGATATTGCAACAAATAATACATAGGATCTAGAGATATTAAATAGTTTTTATATTATTTTTAATGATTTTTAAAGGAAAATGGGAGGAAAAACCTTTATATGAAGAGTTACTAATGAATTACATCCTCTGGGTATTGACATTCTAACTTACAAATATATTATGGTAATAGAAGAAATAGCAACTATTATAAGCTATAAAATACCTACAGCACAAATTTAACATACCATTGTATACGAGTACTTAAAGGGCTGTTTAAATTATCGTAATTTGAATTTTTTTAGAGTAAATTCATTAAAATGAAAAAAAATGTTCTACCCACGGGTCGTCACGGGTACAAAAGTATATATAGGGTTAAAGAGGGCACTTTCACCTTTCTCCGCGAGATATACGTTTCTTGTTCCCTTTTGTTCCCTAGAAGTTCTATCCGACTAAAGTTGAAATTTGAGAAAAATATAGTAGTTTCATAAATATTTCCCCTAATATTAAACGGTATACAGTGGTTCAAAACCAAAAAAAAGTGGTAATAAGTCTGGAACTTCTAAACTATTGGTTGGATTGGAATAGTATATTCTAGGCGATTGTAGTCAAGGATATAGCCTTTCAAAATATTTATTTTTGAGATACCCTGTTGTAACACAGGGTGAGCTACAGGGTGCCAAAGTCGACCACCTCGAGGTGGAAAATGTTTTCAAAGCTTGTAACTTTTATAAATATGAAGTGACTTTTACGTTTTTTAAATTTTTCCAATAACCATTAAACTATTGACAAAAAACATGCTTACACTACCTAGTTATCGCTTATGGTTTAAAAAATATTTGATTTTAAAAAAAAAATTTGAACTTTTCACCAAATTCTTTCTTGGTTTTTCGCAAATAACATTTTTATTAATATAGACAAAAAAAAATCTAAAAATATGTTGCGATAGCCAGTACTTTTCAAAAAAACACGTCGAAGTATTTTTTGAATTATTTCCAACCGTTTAGTGAGCACAAAATATTAAATTTGACTCTTTGAATCAGGTTCTAAAAATTGCAAATTTTTGCCAAAAAATACCCTTCATTCTTTCACTTTTTTCTCACAACCTTGGTAAAACATGTATATATTTTTCTACATATTTTAAAAGAATATGCTTCAACAATGGTTGTAAGTGAAAATTTTAATATTTTTGGACATGCACCCTACGTCCAGCATTGGACGAAATTGGGCAATTTTAAAAAAAAAACTAAGTTTTAAAAGTTAATACAAAAATATCCGCTCGATTTCTTCAAATATTTCACCGCATTATTAAAGCTCCAAATAGTTTTATTTATTTGCCTCAATAAAATTCATCGCCGTTACATAAACGTTGTCAAAAGGGCTTAAATGGTGAAAAAAGTCAAATTTTCATACGAATTTTTTTTGTTAACATAAAAAACATATTAAGATTAGTTATTTTTATATCTTGTTTATTGATTCAGAACGGCATTTAAATTATCTAAAACACTTCAAAAAATAATTTTGATAACGTTAATAGTTTTTGAGATATTTATATTCAAATTTCAGAAAAAAAATATAGAAAAACTATGGTTTTTCGTTTTTTTTTGGTTTTTTTTGTAAAGTGTTCCCAAAATTTTTGAATTTTACTTATTATTATATATATTGTTAAAGAAGACACATTTATCTATTCAACGATGTATAACATGTCTATCAAATATATTGCAACATGCTGAAATAATGACCCCAAATCACACTCCACAGGCAAAAATTTAGCTATTTCTCTCTTTGTTCATATAAATGGTCATTTACATAGTGAATGATATATTTTTTATTGTTTTTTGGTAAAAGGTTGCATACATTTTTATTATTTCAAACAAATTTATATATCTTTTCAAAGAAGGTATAATTATAAGTTAATGGTGTATGAAATATTTATCTAATGAGTTTCAACTGATCATAAAATTGCCGGAAACTCTGATACCTATTGCAAAATATATGTAATTCACAATACCTTTTTATGCAAAAAAAAAAAAGGTAAAAACCAAATCCTTAGATTCACTAAAACAAAGTGTAAGTATTGGTTGAAGTACCTACCCGATATATTACCTTTCAAAAAGTATTTTCAGTATATAACCATGAGTTTCTTGTTTATTAAGATCACTTACGTATAATCTATCATGGAGGTTACATTAAAGTATTATTCACTTTGCAAAGTTATTTGGGAAAATCCTTCCGATTCTACTATTCATTCATCACGTTTGGAAAAAGTCTCGAAATTATTTTATACAATTAACAACACTTACGGTTTAAATGTGAGATCTGAAGATGTTGAAAATTTTTACAAAGCTTACGAAAGAAGATTTAGCCAATCGGGTTTATCAAAATCAAAGTTTATGACTAAAAATGAAGAATGGTTGAAAACGGGCCTCACAGTACAAATTGAGAAAAAGGCATTTGGTCGACCTAAAAAGGACTACGAAAATGTTCAATCAAGGACAAAAAAGAAAAAACAAGAAGAAATCATTAGTAACCATTCGCCTAATGAAATTAAGGATTCTTTTAAATCATCCTTGACACGCACGCAACCAAAGGAAGCTGCTAAAATTGTAGATGTGTTACCAACTGCATTTCCTAAGCGGTTGAAGCGTATGGTGCAAACTATTTCAAAGCCAAAATCGTCAACATCATTTACAGAAGAGGATGCGTTAGCTCTTATTTTAAATTTGGGATTGACAAGAAATAAATATGGTATTTTGAGAAAAGCTCTCAAAGAAAAAGGATTTGATATTTTTCCTACCAGCAGAGCCATAAGGGAAGCAAAAAATAAAATTCTACCATCTAATGTGAAATCGAATACTGATAGTGCAAATGTTGGATTAGCGGAACTGCTTGAAAACACTGCATCTAGAATAATATCCACATTTAGCAAAGAAGAAATAGAAATATGCAACAATTCAGAAGTTACGTTAATATGTAAATGGGAATGCGATGGAACGAAAAACCATAGTTTTTCTATATTTTTTTCTGAAATTTGAACATAAATATCTAAAAAACTATTAACGTTATCAAAATGATTTTTTTAAGTGTTTTAGATAATATAAATGCCGTTCTGAATCAATAAACAAAATATAAAAATAACTAATCTTAATATGTTTTTTATGTTAACAAAAAAAATTCGTATGAAAATTTGACTTTTTTCACCATTTAAGCCCTCCTGGGTGCATGTCCAAAAATATTAAAAATTTCGCTTACAACCATTCTTGAAGCATATTATTTTAAAATGTGTAGAAAAATATATACATGTTTTACCAAGGTTGTGAGAAAAAAGTGAAAGAATGAAGGGTATTTTTTGGCAAAAATTTGCAATTTTTAGAACCTGATTCAAAAAGTCAACTTTAAGGTTTTGTGCTCACTAAACGGATGGAAATAATTCAAAAAATACTTCAACGTATTTTTTTTAAAAGTACTGGCTATCGCCACATATTTTTAGATTTTTTTTATCTATTGATGTGTAAACATCTATACGCGCAAGGGGGTAAATTTATGTTTCACAATACAATCACAAAGACAGCGTAACTCATATCGGTGTGAGCTGAAGCAGATAACGCTGTGTGACTTATGATTGTATTGGTAAAAAAATTATGATATAACATTGTTTTTTTATGCCACTTTTTTAAAAGCGTCATCTATGTATCACTTATATACGTTTATATTGGGTTATTTTTAACGTTTTACAGCAAAGGGTTGTTGAATTAGCTGAAACAGTTTTTGCTATAAGTGATACATAGGTGACGCTTTCTGTTTAATTTTAAAAAATTTTTAATTACTAGATGTTTACACATCTTCCCTGTGATCGGACTCACATGATTTTTTTTAATAAAAATGTTATTTGCGAAAAACCAAGAAAGAATTTGGTGAAAATTTCAAATATTTTTTAAACTATAAGCGATAACTAGGTAGTATAAGCATGTTTTTTGTCAATATTTTAATGGTTATTGTAAAAATTTTAAAAAGGTAAAAATCACTTCATATTTATAAAAGTTACAAGCTTTGAAAGCAATTTCCACCTCGAGGTGGTCGACTTTGGCACCCTGTAGCTCACCCTGTGTTACAACAGAGTATCTCAGGAATAAATATTTTGAAAGCCTATATCCTTGACTACAATCACCTAGAATATACTATTCCAATCCAGCCAATAGTTTAGAAGTTCCAGACTTATTACCACTTTTTTTTGGTTTTGAACTACTGTGCGGTAGAGCTGTGACCACTTACAACAACTAAAGACTATAATCCTACCAACATTATAAAAAGACCGCAGGTCATTATCGATGACTACTTGCGAGTAGTAACCATTTATTTTTGATAAAAAAAACAAAAAATCACAGTTTTCTGAAATTAAAAAATCACTTGAGTTTGACAGTATGCCACGCCCACAATACCCATAGTTTAACCTAATTTTTTGGCTACCTTAATCTGGATATATTAGTTACAAAAAGGAGGTAAAATTTTAAAAATCGGTAACAAAAAAGATTAGACTTTTGGCCAACGAAATCAAAATTTCAGCCACAGTGGGTCGGAAGTCACATGTATAAACAGCAGTGGATACTTTTGCCATGGGAATCACTCTTCCCATTTTCCATATCTTAGGAAATATTGAGGTTGTTATGCAATGATTAAATGTATGCTTTTGTGACCCAACAACATAAGGCAGTATTATTTTTACAAATTTAATCGACACCCCATCTCCATGTAAAAAACTATAGAGAAACTGCCAAACTTAGTTCAATTCCGAAACTTTTCGAGAAATTCATCACAGACTACCGGAGCCATAAGGTATCATCTTTAATATCACCGTTTCAGCATGGCTTTCGGAAGGGTTGCTCAACTAAAACTAATCTTTTACAATTAACTACTTTAGCCAACCGAGGATTTGTAAGTAGTAAACAAACTGATACTATATATACCGACATTAGCAAGGCGTTTGATAAAGTTAACCATAATTTTCTTCTAAAAAAATTAAATTTGTTGGGGTTTACTCCCAATAGTCTAAAATGGTTCAAGTCTTACTTATGTAATAGACAGCAGAATGTTAAATATCAAAATAAAACATCTAAAAATATATGTAAATGTCATTTCAGGAGTTCCGCAAGGCAGCCATCTGGGTCCATTTCTTTGTTCCTTATTTATAAATGATCTACGAAACACTAATAAATTTTGCAATATAAAGGGTGATCCATTTCGAGGTTCACTAATTTTTTAAAGCAAAAAACACAGAAAGTTCAAATTTAATGGGGAATGTTTATTATCATTTGAAAGAACATTCTTCGGCATTTATTTTTTGAAGATTATGTCTATCAACTGTTGGCCACGGCAACCTCTCATGGCACAATAACGGTCGCAATTGGCGGTTACATTTTCACAGGCATCATTTTTGAAGAAATATGGACCGATGATTCCACCGGCCCACAAACCACACCAAACCGTTGTTTTTTCTGGATAAAGTGGCATGATGAAATGCCAATCAATACTAAACAAAAACAAGTAAGAAAATTATAGTCAGTCTAGACTGAATATACAATACCCCATACTATGCGTTTAGAGACCCTATCTCTCAGGCCCAAATAACTGGATATAGAAAATTAGCATAAGCCAAATTTGAGTGGGATTTTTATTAATTTTTTTGGCCGCAGATATGAAAAAGTTCTAATCGGATGCTATATCAATATGGGGACTAGGTCCAAAAATGGATCGATCCTGATCATGTTTGGTAAAGTCTCTTGTATTTTGCAAAAATATATACGAACAAAATTTGAGAAGAATCAGTGCAATATTTTTGCTTTTTGATAGATTTAAGTGAAAATCGGGAAGCCTATGACTAAGAGTTGTCTAATAGGGATCGTTTTTGGACTACTGATTAATGGATGTAATAAATACATACAAACCCAATTTGACTAAGGTTTAGATGATAATTTGGATCTTATGGCAATTTATGTTGATTTCATAGGGGTCATTTGTACGGGGGCTAGGTCTGAACATGGACCGATTCTCACCAGTTTCAACAGTGTTCATCCTATGGCAGATAAAAGTTTATATACCAAATTTCATCAAAATATATTCATATTTGAGACCTGCAGGACACACAGACGGACGGACGGACGGAAGGACATCGTTAAATCGAATCAGTTAGTGTTTCTGATTCGATCGGTATAATAAAAGATGGATCTAGGTCAAATATTTTTGGTAGTTACAAACAGCAGCACAAAGTCATTATACCTAAACCACATAGTGGTATAGGGTATAATTAATGTATGCTGATGATGTTAAAATCTTCCTCACTTACAACGAAAAGAGTGATCACTTATATCTAGAGATGGACCTTGATAACTTCTGTAGTGGTGAAATATAAACTTAGTGGAAGTGAATGTGAAAAAATGTGAATACATGTGATTTTCAAGAAGAAACTATATATATGTAAACTGCTCCTTAGATGGACAACCGTTGGTAGCAGTTCATACCTTTACCGGATCTGGAGATTTTCGTTAATGCAAAACTGAGTTTCATTTCAGACATATATGTGACGATCAATAAAGTTAGAGGTGTACTGGCTTTTATTAAGCTATGCGCCAAGGAATTTACTCATCCTTATATCACTAAACAGTTATATACATCCCTCGTAAGAGCTAAAATTGAATATGGCTCAATTATCTAGGATCCTTTATAAAATATCCACATAGATCATATTGAATCCTTTAAAAACAATTTCTTCTCTTCTGTTTGCGGTGTTTTTCCTGGAATCCGGCAACAAACTTAAGAGCCGTAAAACCATGCTGAATATGTCGTTTTTGCTAAATCTGATTAAAGATGATGTATCGTCAGAATTCTTGTTACGCAATGTTAATGTTCCACAGCGACCTACACGTTACTTTCATCCACTTTCGATTCCAGTTTCCCGTATCAACTATACCAACGCTAATCCGTTTAGAAGATTATGTACTAACTTTAATGATTTGTATCAATTTGCTGATTATATTCTAAACATTAATATTGTAAACCGTTACATTATTCTGCATTTAAATCGTTAAATTCAAAAATTACTCATTTCATATGGTAAAATTTTTTATATTATATTTTATGATTTTAATGCCTGTCTGGATTTATTCCCTAGACTAAAATAAAATAAACAAAAAAAAAAAGCATTACATTAACAACACTTTGGATGATTTCAAGTGAAAAACTTGTAAAATTGTAAAGTTCTTACGTTGAAAGCGTTGCAAAAAAGTTTCCAAAATCAATCATTATTTTTTTTTTTAAATATTTATTGCATTTAGCATTAATAGCTTGTCAGATGTAAGGTGTCTAACACACCTTTTGAAAAATTATTATTATTATAAAATTTACTTGTTTAGGAACGGTAGTTTTTTAAGAAATACTAGTTTTCAAGAATAGGTTATTTTTAAGGAAAGGAAATTTTTCAAGAAAAGGTGCTTTTTAAGAATATATACATTATTCAAAAAAATTTTTTTTAAGAAAAAGTGTTTGTTCAGAAAGGTATCTTTTGAAGAAAATTAACTTTTTTAGGAAAAGGTACTTTTTTAAGAGACGTGACTTTTTTATGAAATGGTACTTTTTTCAGAAAACGTACTTTTTTAAGAAAAGTCATTTTTTAAGAAAAAGACTTTCCAAAGGCAAGGTGCTCTCTAAGAAAAAGTAATTTATTAAACGTTCTTTTTAATTGAATGTTTCTTTAGGAATAGGTACCTTTTTAAGAAAATTTAGTTTTCCAAGAAAATTTAGCTTTTCAAAAAAGTGTACTTCTTTAAGAAAAGTTAGTTTTTCAAGAAAAGGAAAAGAAAAGTAACATTTTAAGAAAATACTTTTTTTCAAGGAAAGGTGCTTTTATAAGAAAAGGCACTGTTTTCAGAAAAGATATTTTTTAAGAAAAGGTACTTTTTAAGATAAAGTACTTCTTTGATAAAAGGTACATTTTAAGAGAAGATATTTTCTAAGAAAATTTATTTGTTTAAGAAAGCATAATTTTTTAAGAAAAGGTACTCCTTTATTAACCCGTAATATTTTAAGAATATGTTATTTTTTAAGAGAACTTACTTTTTTAAGAAAGGTAAAAGGACGAAGGCCTCTGCAGCTAGTTTCCTAATTTCTTTGAATTTTATTAATTTGTAAATTTATTTACTATTAATAAATAAAAATAAATAAATAAAATAAGAAAGGCAATTTTTTGATAAAAACACTATTTAAAGAAAATGTTCTTTTTAAGAAAAGCTACTTTATTAAAGTAAATGTTTTTTTTATGAAAGCGTACTTTTTTAAGAAAATTTACTTTTTTAGGAACAGGTACATTCTTGGCTAAAAGATGTTTGGTAAGAAAGGGTACTTTTTTAGGAAAATATAATTTTTCAAGAAAATGTATTTTTTTTGAAGAAAAGGTGAGAGAATGAGTAACTGTTTTAGAAAAGGTGTTTTTTTCTGATAAGGTAAGAAGTGGTTCTGTTTCTTAAGAAAAGTCACTTTTTAAGAAAATGTACTGTTTTAAGAAAATGAACTCTTGTAAGAAAATTTACTTTTTAAAAAGAGGTACTTTTTGAGTAAATGTACTTTTTTAAGAAAATGGCCTTTTGAATAAAATATCCTGGAAACTCTTATATATTTTCTATCATACCAGCGATATTCTTTAAAATATCGGGATATGGATAAAGAATGTGTGACAATACTTGATTATGCTACTGCGACACGTGTAGCAAATGCAATAATAACAACAATAACGACAGTTACAAAAATATTTATTATAATTTTTATTTTTTATTTTCGTTGACATCTCACGGCTCAGTTGACCGATTTTAATGATTTTAAATAGCAGCCTAACCAGGATGTTAATAAACGCTATTATACAAAAACGAAAAGGTTAGCTTAGTTAAGAAAATATATAATTTTTGGGGTCTCCGGAATTTATTTCGAAGGAATAAAAATTATAAAATTAACTATTAAAAATTATTAAAGCTAATTAAAATTTTCATTATGCGTAATAAAAAATTAGTATAATTTGCAAATTTCTAAATTTCCTAATTAATTTCTAATTAACCGAATTACCAGAACAATTTTTTGATGCATTCATTTCCTCGATCAGTAAAAAAAAAACATCATTTACTATTAATGGATTATTCGAAAAAAAAAAGTAAAACAATTTGGATTGCCTACTATTTCACTTATTCATTACAAAGTAAATTGATATTTCGAACTATGTTGTAACATACTTTTTTATATTTTGCCTACTTTTCTACTTAATGATATGAAAAAAAAAACTATACAGTAGGAAACAGTACTTACGCAATGTTCAGCTCTATGTAGAAATACTGCATGCGATTTTTTTAGTGCGTGGAATAAAAGCATTTCTTTCATTTCATTGACATATTTTATTTGTTTTTTCTGTGTTGTTTAACAGAAATCAAAAAACCCTTTTATAAGTTTGCACTTTACTTGTAAATATTTTAAAACAGAAAGAAATGTTTTCAAAAGCAAAAAAAGATGTATTTTTAATAAAATAACATTTTTAATATATATTACAAAACTTATTTTTTAGTATTCTAAAAGAGTGAATATCGATGGTCAAATTTTGTGAAAGAGAATGAAAATATTTTTTTTTTAGTTATAGTATTCATCAAAACGTGACATGTTCTTACATTTTGATTCCTATTTCTCAACCACTATTTGGAATTCAATATAATCCTTTAGTCAAAAGTCAGATCATAAGATGCATAAGAGGCTCTATTTATTCAAAAACACAAAATAAGTTCTTGGATGTCATTTTTACCCCAAAAAAGAAAACCGCACCACAACTTTTCTGCGATATAAAAATGGTCCTAAAAAAAAATAATTTTGAAGAATATTTGACAGGGTCCATGAACGACAAACCCATGCTATATTTATTGGAGAAAAAAATATATATATATTTATTTGAGATGATCCAATAAAAGCGTATTTTCACTCTTTTTATCGGATGCACTTACATCTTTACTTTGCACAAAAAAATAAGCTCGCCAACAGAATTATTCTAAAATTTCACAATTGTATTATCGATCGTATTAACAGAAATTTTGTGGCAGTTAACCATTTTCTATTTTGATAAAATATATACTGTTAGGAAAACATAATTGAGATCATAATCAACTTAATATTCGGTTATCAACTTAATCCAACTCAAACGCAAATGGTATTTTCTGAAATAAATTTGATAATTTCTGAAATACATTCGATGTTAGAATAATTTTCCTAGTCTATTTAGATATGTCCGTCCATCCATCCTTCCTTCTGTCCAACTGTCTGTGTGCCCATATAAAACATTTTATCAAACTACACGTCACAAATGTAAATACAGTTTGATGAAATTTCGTAAACAAGCTTCTATCGACCATAGAATGAATGATTTCTATAGTATTAATAGGCTAGGCGATTTCTTGTGACTGATGTCTTGTTCTACCGTTCCATCCCGATTTTAATCAAACGTATATTATATGAAAGGTATTTCTTTTTAGCCGTTTTGCAGATTTACGAATTTTTAAGTTTGAGTAAATTGCATTTAAAGTTGCTACTAGCACATTCATAAAATTATACAATGCTATGTGTGTGTTTATTAAATTTGTTAATGTGTTTCTAATAAAAATGAGTTTGTTTTTGTGTTGATTTGTGAATTGACTATAATTGATTAGCATACTTTTAAGGTCTTTATTTAATGAAAAAATAAAATTTCCTAGAATTTGCGCTCGAATTTCGAGGGCTGGAATCTACTTGTTGGCGCAAATCGGTGTATGTTCAGACGTAGTCCCATACAAATGACCCATATGAGAACGACTTAAATTGGTCGAAAGTATGAATATATTTTGGTGAAATTTGGTATGTAAGCTTTGATCGACCGTAAGACGAACGCTATTGAAATTGGTTCCAATCAGTGCATGTTCAGGCCTCACACCCATTCAAATATCCCTTATGAGATCGATTCAAATTACAATAACATCCAAATATTTATAGTGGTATAGGGTATAAAAAAAAACTTATTCCATTAGAACATATTTATACCCTATACTTCTATGTGGTTTGGGTATAATGACTTTGTGCTGCTGTTTGTAAGTACCAAAAATATTTGACCTAGACCCATCTTTTATTATACCAATCAGCTCAGAATCACTTTCTGAGTCGTTTTAGCAATATCCGTCCGTCCGTCCGTCTGTCTGTACATGTAAACCTTGTAAGCAAACTACAGGTCGCAAATATGAATATTTATTTATTTATTTATTTATTTATTTATTTATTTATTTATTTACTTATTTATTTATTTATTTATTTATACAAAGTAAAATTGTGTTCTAATTTGGGTCCAGGGATAAGCCGGGTGACAAAGACCATTTGGCTGGTTTTTGCAGCGACAGACCAAAGCCTCTGGTGGGAATCGAACACACGACCCCCGCATGATAGGCGAGCACGCTACCTTCTCACCTACTGGGGCGCTTACATATGAATATATTTTGATAAAATTTGGTATATAAGCTTTCACCGGCCATAGGATAAATGCTGTTGAAAGTGGTGAAAATCGGTCCATGTTCAGACCTAGTTCCCATACAAATGATCCCTATGAAATCGAAATAAATTGCCATAAGATCCAAACAATCACATAGATCTTAGTTAAATTGGGTTTGTATGTGTTTATTGTATCCACTAATCAGTAGTCCAAAAATAAAACCTGTAGGACAATTCTGAGTCATAGGACCGATATAGAGCTGCTTCCCGATCTTCACTTAAATCTATCAAAAAACAAATATATTGCAAAGATTTTTCTCGAATTTGGTTTGTTTATAGTGTATATATATAATAATGTAAGTGACTTTACTAAATATGATCAGGATCGGTCCGTTTTTCGACCTAGTCCCCATATAAATATAGCACCCGATACAGAACTTTTTCATATCTGCAGCCAAAAAAAAAAATATTGGCAATACCACTCAAATTTGGTTTATGCTTATTTTCTATATATAATTAGTTGGACCGAAGATATAAGGTCTCTAAACCATAGTATAGGGTATCGTATAATTGTTTAGTTATGCATTAGTTGTAAATATTTTTTTTACTTCTAATTTAAGTAAAATTGTTATGGGTTGAATAAATCTTTGAATGAACAAATATGAATTACTAAATAACTTCTTTATGTTTTCTATCATAGGATGAAACGTTAGGTTAGTGTACGTTGTGGGATCCTAGATTATTATATATATTACCACTAGGATCATGGTACGGTGAATTTAGGAGGCAGTGGTTCCGAATAACATCAGGAACCCCAAATTTATTATAGGCAAACCTGATCCATATCATTTTTTTTTTAGTTTTCATTATCATTATATGATATAGGGGCTTAGTTTTGCATATGACTATTCCGGACCACTAAAGTAGAGTATTATTTATTTTAGTATATTTAGTTATTAAATACGGAGTCTATATAAAAGACTTGTAGCGATACTAGGTTAGAAAGGGAAGGTCACGAACCCCGCACCGACTGATCGGTAGTGATTATAAGGCCCCCGCAGACCTCTTTCTATCTCTCACTAAATGGAGACTTAATTTGAATATTTGTTTTTTTATTTTAAAATTAAATCTCCATCAAAATACGGAACTCTTATTGAGTTTACTTGGAACAATGTTCGTGACTCAAATATATTTGTCCTAAATCCAGACTATCCAGACTTGGGGCTATATGATCAAACTTAGGAATTTTTAGCTTGTCAAGAGAACACATGATTCTTTTGACGATAATTAAAATTAATTGGGTATTTTTGTGGATATTCAAACACTTTAAAGTTACTGCATAAATATTTTGCGTAACTTAATTTAAATAACTTAGGAAATCAGCACAGCTAATTTTATTCTTATAGATCTAGTCAACGACATGAAATAAATAAATTTAAATTTTGAATGATCGGTTGATCGATCTAGACCGACTATAGGATACTCATTGTATTATAAGATGGTATAATGTTCGTAAAAAATACTGTACACTTTTCATATAGGATAATAAACGAGAAATTTATGATGTTTATTTTTTTATACACATTATTTTTAGTAATAAATTTTTTTAATTTATTTTGGGTCCAAAATAATGTGAAATAAGATAATTACATTTCAAAGATGATAAAGTTTCAAACATTAAAACATAATTGTAAATAATTATGAATAATTTTTTAAAAATGCTCCTTCACCCTTTTCATAGATATATCAAAAGACAGACCAACCATGCAATTTTATTTTTGTGACACATTCAAAAGTTTTCTTCAATAAAATGTGCCCAGAAATTAATTACTATGCCTTAAAAAGGTTGCTGCATTCTTCACAAATAGAGTTTGCGGTGTAATTAAGAATATATTTTATTTAACATTTTAAACCTAGTATACTCTTTAGGCATTCAAAAGACCCAAAAGTTTGTACAATTAATAGACGAAAAATTTTCAATAAAATTGGAATAACATATCTGGAGTGATAAATTTCTGGGATTAATAGTCTTTTTATGTATTCAAAAATTTAAGATAGAAAATTGCATTTTTTTAAAATAATTTTATATGTTGCATATTTTCTACAACCACTCTGGTTTATTTAGTGTTAAGAACAACTTGCTGCGAAGATGGTAATTTTGTTATTCCGCAACTTTTCGAAAGTTTTGATTAAAGCTTTTCATAATTATCCCTTGGAACATAAAGGAGTAAGTATTTTATTTTGTTAAATTATTTACAAACAAAATCATCATGAAAAGTAATCACTTTAAATTCGGCCTGCTTTCTTTTTATGAGTTCATTTATTTATTTGCTCTTTCAACATTGTGTTACTAATTACTTTGGGTATTGATCAAATAGAATTATCCCAACATTATGGTACGCAAGTCACTAGCATGTTTTGTTTTTATAAATATGTGTGTCTGTATATAAATATATTTGCAATTTTTATAGCCCGGTATCTCTAGCTAATTTTTAAAAGGTTTTAATGACAAACTGATTTTATGAAAGACTGTGCGCGGATAATTTAAATGAAATTTGATACGTATTTCATAAAAATGTTAATGAAAGTCTGAAAGGAGTTGAACTGAAGCTCTTATATTTTAGGAAGAATCTCAGGTATGAGTTTATTCCTTTTACTAAGTTTTTATAAACTGATTTCCTTATCTGTTTGCTTACTCGGATGAAAATGCACAATATTCTAATTTTTTTAAGTAGCAAGTGGATAAGGTACCTCTCATATATATAGTACTAATTGAAGTAGCTGAATGGAAAAATAGAAAAATTTACCATTTTTCTACCCTTCTTTTTGCCAACAAAATATGACACGGGCTAGCTCGTCTTGTTTCTTCTGACTCATATCCAAACTGCAATGCAATTTAAGACGGCTACAGGTTCCTTATATTTTTTTTTTTTTTTCATTATTTGTTATTTGTAAGAACTTATTTTTAGTATTTTTTTTTCTACGGCTCTTAATTTTAGTTTGTAAATTTTATTTTTTTTTTTTTGTTACAAATTTAATCACTATAGCTTTTAAATTTGCAGGCAGCAATTTTATTGAAATGTTTTTTTTTTTTTTTATTTCATTGAATGTTAAATTTTTGAAGTGACCTAAAATTAAACATTCTTTTTGAGAATAGTCAAAAGAAACAAGTAAGAGCGTTAAATTCGGCTGTGCCGAATCTTTGATACCCTCCACCTCGGTTTGAGTCTTGATAATAAATGTAAATGAAAATGTAAACAATTTGTTAAACTTAATACCAAAAATTATTTCAGCAAATTCTTTGGGTTGGTTTTCTTCTTTTCTATGATTTCGGATTTATTTCGGTGTTTGCTTTTTGGTCATCGTGGTTGCTGATCGGCATGCATTTTGGTTATATACCTATATGCATGCGTTTCCGGTTATATGACATAACTTCTCGTTTAATTTAGTTTTTGCTAATTAAATAGCTCGCCCTAACCTCCATTGCAAAGGTAATGGTTGTGTAGAGTGGCTATATGCATTAAATCGTGCTAATTGGAGATGGCTGTATAGTTTCTTTTAACTGGCCAAATATTTCTTCATTGTGGCCATATGGGTCGGATGGAGTAACAAAATAATAACCAAAAAAAAAGCTCTCTCAACTTTTTTTTTAAAATATTGCCATATTTTGAAAACATAGAGAATAAATTTATAATAATAAATAATCAAATTAGGGATGAAAAACGCAAAAAACGAAAAGTCCCAAACATTTTAAATAAAATAATTTAATGTTATCTTTATTTTCTGAAAAACTTCAAATTTTCATCCAAAAAAAATTGTGAAAATTTATATATAAAAAATAACATTCTCATAAAATTACGTTTACTTATGTAACAATTTTTATGTTAGCAATTCTTAAATATCATTTGAGGTTTTCTTAAATTCATTGAATTTAAATTAATATCGACAAATCTGTTTTTCTATTTATTTAAATTGTAAAGGAGTGGCATCTCTGTCAAAATAAGCGAAAAACACAAAGAATAGAAAAAAACAAATTACTTCGTGTTTGACAGGATGATTTTATGTTTATGTTTAATATCTTTATTTTTTTTACTAATATTTCTGTTTATTTATTTGAAAATGAAATAATGAATTGAATATGCTATTTAATTTTTTTATTTATATAAAAAAGTTTTGTAATTAAAGCAAAATATTTTCACTATTTCATGATTTTTATTTATGTATGACGACATTTCAACCTAAAAATTTAAGTTTTTATCGATTGGATAAACAACACAAAAATGGTTGTCGTTTAGATAACAACAACAGCTGACTTTAACAATAGCGAATATCGTTTCAAAATTTTACTGATAATTTTGCAATTTTCTTTTTTTTTACAATTCGACTATCGTTCAAAGAAGTTACTGAATCGCGGTACTGAAAAGTTATTAATATCTCCTGAATGGCAATATTTTTTTTAAATGTAAACATTTTTAAATGTAAAGATATTTCTAAATTTAAAATTATTATTTCCGACGTTTTGATATGATTTTCTGAAACTCAATTAATATTTTCTAATTTATAATTGGAAATTTTATTTTCAGTTTTTATTATAATTGATATTTTCTTAAATTTGAATGGAAAATTTAAAAAGTGAAATTTTGTATTTATGTGAATAATAATGCTTTATTAATTATAAACAATTTTTAAAAATTAGATGTAATCGCAATCAGATATTTTATAGGTAAAGCAGAATAATAATTCTATATAACTATGTAGAACTGTTTTGTAAGCAAAAAACTCATTGACGAACTCGGTAACTCTATTTTGTAAAGACAACAAAAAGTTAACCCCCCAATCTCACATCACACTGAAATTGTAAAATCGTTGTGTACGTATTATCAACGAAAAATTGTTCGAATTAGTGGAATCCATCGCCATTAAATTTTATGCTCAAACATCTGACTGCAATCTCATTTTTAAAATGTTGTCGAAGCGTAAACTTGAAAAAATTTGTATACTTCTCTATCTTATTTTATTTTAAGTAGAGTTACCAAGTTTATTATACAGGCACATGTTTGAGGGAAAATGTTTACATTTATTATTATTAGTATTATTTTAATAATAGTTAATAATATTTATGCTCTATAATTAACAAACTTGCGTTTTTGTATGCGCATTTCAAAAAATAAATCATTATAATAGATTTAACAAGTTAAAACTTTAATTACAATTTTACAGAATCCAGTAAATTTGCATTAAATTTATAACAGGGTAACATTAATCATCGTTAGTGTCTGCCACTACTCGCACGAAAAATTTGGTGCCATTAGTGTGACCACTGCGGAAAATGTGTGTGTATTAGTAAAAAAAAATGTGAGTGTATTGAGTTTTTCGAACTTGCAGTGTGATGTGAGATTGGTGGGTAATATGTCAAACTTATGTTCATATTTGTAAAAGAATAATGAAAAAACGTATGAAATAAGAGACCAACCCGTGTATACTCTTAACATTGTTCTGTATGATATCTAGTTGAAAATATTAACATTCATGTTAAAATAGAAATAACTATTGCAAAGCTAATTAGAACAAACAAAAATTATGGCGGCATCTACTGTGGCATAGTCACGCTGAGCAAAATGAAGTGACACTCTGTTAATACAAAAGAAATGTATTTTCCCCACAACAAAATACTGCAGAATTTTATGTAAATAAAATAACCGATTTATTTCTAACATGCAGTTACTATGAATATACATACATACATATATATAATATATGTACATTATTTGTATTATTTAATAAGTGTATGTATGTATATTTAAATATTACACACAAAAAATACAACATCAAACGTTACTTTTGTGTTTTTCTCTTTAAATAAATTAATACATAAATTTTTTTGCTAAATTTACATTTGGGCAATTCACAACAGGTGTTGTATATTGTATGTTGTATTGAAATACACAATACAATCATTTGTTGTGAACACTCAGTTGTATTTTCATATTGTAAAACGCTTTCTTTAGTAATTTTCGATCCAACGAGGAAAGATCGCTTCGTCGCTTCTGCTATTTTGTATAAGAGAAAACACTTGTCAGTGTTTGCTTTTTGGTCGTGAGATATACCCTGGAGTTTTAGTTACGTACCTCTTGCATTTTAATTTATAATGAAAAAAAAAAAATGTTAAATGTTTTGGTTGGTACTGAAAGAAAAAATACATACTAAAAATATAAACATTAATTTTTATATAAATAAACTTATCGATGTATTTGCGTTATTTGCATTATTAGCCATATTTTATTTTATAATTATTTATGCTGATAATATTCTATGTATTTGTTTTTTCTTTTTCATAAAAACTGGCATTCACTTGGAACTGATATCTTATGATACAATATACAACATTTACTAAACATAGCAAATGAAGTTGGATCGTGTATCAGATTTTTCAGTGAAAATTACCAACAACAATTTTACACTATTGTAAAGTGATACACGATACAACAGATACAACGATACATTACCCATTGTGAATTGCCCAATTGTTTTTTTTATTAACAACTAGGTATTTTAGCATTATTTGATTTAGATGTTGGTGCATTTTTACTCCCTTTATATTAACTCGTAGTGTCTGCTTGTCGAAAAAATTTTGGATCGATTTTAACCACTTTCCCGTGACCCAATCGATCTGAAATTTTGCAGGCAGGCTTGTGGCAATGACAGAAATGATCTAACATATTTTTTTAGTGATGGAAACTTTTAAATTTTTCTACCACAGTTGATAAAAAAATGTACAAAGGGTTTGTTTTTGTTATATTATTACCATAACGACCACAAAAACAACAAGTCCAGCTATGAAAACAATGCAACATTTAGAATAACAGCAAGAACAATATAGAAATATCATGTTTTTCATTTTTTTTTACTTTTTCAGAGATTTCCCTGAATTTGGTGAATCATTCTCACTAAAAATGATCACTGTAGCTGCACTATTGAGGGCGTGATCGTGACAAGAACAACATAGGAAATTGTTTTTTTTCAAGACTTTTTTAGTTCTTCATTCAAATCTCGGGCCCTAATCGACCGATTTGGACGATTTTAAATAGCAAACTTCTCAGGATGTTAGTGAATCATTTTTATGTCAACGAGTACCCTAGCTGCCGGATTGATGCCGTCATCGTGATTTCCACAGACGGACAGACGGACAGACGGACATCGCTATATCAACTCCGGTTGTTATAAGGATCACAAATATATAAATTTTATGGGGTCCAAAATTTTTTTTCTAATTATTACAAACGGAATGACAAACTTATATACCCTCTACACACTGGAGTGGAGGGTATAACAACTCTACAACAGCAACAATGACAGTCATATGTTTTTCAAATAGGAAAAAACTGTTTATGTGTTAGTTTCGGTCATTCCCCAGTATGCATTGAAATATTATTTCTCCAATGTTGGAGAAAAGTTAAGTTCTTAAATTGATGTCAAATGTAATTCTCAACTTGGGTTGAACAATTTTTCTCCTTGTTTGCTTTCAACTTGACATCAAGTTGAGACTTAACATTTTTTCCAATCTTTGAGAAACATTTTTACTCTCAATTGGATATCCAACACTTTTCTCCACTTGAGACCAAACATTTTTTCAACTTGAATACGATTTGTGTTAAGTCTGAGATATTATTTAAATATGTCATAAATAATAAATTAAATTAAAAAATGCCAAAAAAGTACAAATAAATCATTGATATATTTTTAATTATTTCTGCTTTTTGTCGAATTTTTCAAAAAATGTACAACTAATTAATTCATTTATTTTTAATTCTAGATTTTAAAAAATGTACATAATATGTACATTTAATGTTAAATATGTACATAGTAATGTTAAATATATAATGAAATTAAATTGAAACATTAAAAAAAGTACATTGTTTTCATTTCTAAAATTAGTATAATATTTTTTAATATGGCAATTCCGTACCTTCCATTTGATACCGATTGGAAATATTTCTTTGCTATCAAGTTGAGAATCACAAATTTCTCAATTTGATAACTATGAAAATCGCCATATAAAAAATGTGCCTTTTAAGTTGAGAAGACTATATTCGAACTATTGAGGGCATTTGAGAATTAACGTTGGAGATTTGAGAAATGTATTTGATCTCAAATGCACCTCAAGTTGATAGCAAACAAAAATGTTTATTGGGACATTTATTGTAGGGTCGTTTGCACACACACAAAAAATAGAAAATAAATTGTCAATAAGCAAAGCAAGTGGCTTCGAAATTCGATGATGCCAGTTAATCATTTTTTGTTCACGCGGAATTTATAATTGGAGGAATTTTTTCTCGAGAAATGTATTTTCCGTGAGAAAGAAATTCCTTGAGAATATTCATAATTGGGATGAATAACTTTTAATTGGAACTTTTTAGTCAGAATAAATCATAATTCTAGTTAGATATTGGTTAATATTTAATTAGAAAAAATATTGTGGTGGCATCTACGCAATTATTGAGGCAGTCACGGAAAAATTAAATGCAAGTCTGTTTTTTTTAATATAACAAAAATGGATTTTCCCTTTAACAAAATATGGCAGAATTCTTTATAAATGAAATGCAAAATGGAAAATCAATTTTGTGCTAATTCTTAACAAAATTAATAAAATATATTTATATGTATTATTATATTTATTAATATTTGTAATTTTATTTGACACAATTTCACACACATTTTTACAGATCAACTGTTTTAATTACAAAAAATATTGTGGTGGCATCTACGCAATTATTGAGGCTGTCACGGAAAAATTAAATGCAAGTCTGTTTTTTTTTAATATAACAAAAATGGATTTTCCCTTTAACAAAATATGGCAGAATTCTTTATAAATGATATGCAAAATGGAAAATCAATTTTGTGCTAATTCTTAACAAAATTAATAAAATATATATATATGTATTATTATATTTATTAATATTTGTAATTTTATTTGACACAATTTCACACACAGTTTTACAGATCAACTGTTTTCAACTGATTTAGAAGTTTTCTGTTTTTGAAACAGTAGTGCCAATTTGTAACATTTTGTGATGTAATGAAAATCGCAGAATAATAAGTTAATACACAATAAAAAATATTAAATTTTTAAGTTTTATATACATATTGCAATAAAAAAAACTTTGGTAAATTTACATTGAAGATGGTCAGAAATGAATGAGAAAAAATATATAGGCATTTTAGAAAAGCACATTTAATATTAAACTTTATGCACAAAATATATGGGTTTTTGTTGTTTCGAATTTAACTGTGGCTCTAAGTGAAAAGTTTTAGACCGATCGTATATTACATCTTGAGGATCCTCAACTAATATTTTCAAATATTTTAAATTCTTTTTAACTCATTTAACCTCATTACGAAAATAGTAAAACAGTAAATATGGAAAATCCACGCACCTCAAAAAATTGTTTTCTATGAAATAAATTAAAGACATTTCATATTATACAATTTTCTTTCAAAAATGTATCAATTATTGCAAATTTGAAATTTGACATATAGTATTTGTACATATATTTGTATAGATTTCGCAGTATGAAAAGAACTATTATTTCTTTATTTAGAATATATGTAAGTATTGCTCGCAAAAAAATGCAACATCATGAATGAAACACATAGACGACTGCTGGCAGCAGCATTTGTAGTTGTATAGTCAGCTTCTTGATTTTTCTGAATACGACAGCAACATATAATACAAATGCATTTTTATTTAAATATACAATTACTTTTACTTATTTAAAATGCATTAGTACAACGTAAAAACAAGTAAGAAAATTATAGTCGGTCTAGACCGACTATACGATACCCTATACCATGCGTTTAGAAACCCTATCTCTTAGGCCCAACTAACTGGACATAGAAAATAAGCAAAAACCAAATTTGAGTGGGATTTTTATTAATTTTTTTGGCTGCAGATATGAAAAAGTTCATATCGGATGCTATATCTATATGGGGACTAGGTCAAAAAATGGACCGATCCTGATCATGTGTGGAAAAGTCTCTTGTATTTTGCAAAAATATATACAAACCAAATCTGAGAAGAATCAGTGCAATATTTTTGTTTTTTAATAGATTTAAGTGAAGATCGGGAAGCAGCCCTATATGGGGCCAAAGGGATCATTTTTGGACTACTCATTAATGGATGTAATGAACGCATATAAACCCAATTTGAGTAAGATCTATATGACAATTTGGATCTTATGGCAATTTATGTCGATTTCATAGGGGTAATTTGTATGGGGGCTAGGTCTGAACATGGACCGATTCTCACCAATTTCAATAGCGTTCATCCCATGGCCGATAAAAGCTTATATACCAAATTTCATCAAAATATATTCGTATTTGCGACCTGCAGTTTGATTACAAGCTTTACATGGACACACAGACGAACGGACGGACGGACGGACGGACATTGTTAAATCAACTCAAAAAATGATTCTGATTCGATCGGTATAATTAAAGATGGGTCTAGGTCAAATATTTTTGGTTGTTACAAACAGCAGAACAAAGTCATTATACCCAAACCACATAGTGGTATAGGGTATAATAAATAAATTAGTTTAACGCCTTTTGATTATTAATGGAATTATAGCCTTTCATTTTGCGATTTTTTTTTTAAACAAAATAAAATATTTCATAGCAATAACTTCTTTTACATATTTTGTTATATTGTCAACACTATTTTTGTTTTGTAGCCAACAAAACACACTTGCAGTTTTTTTTTCTATTTGAAGAACATATGACTGCCATTGTTGATGTTGTAGAGTTGTTTTTTTTTTTTTTTTGATTTTGTTTCGTTAACTCTTTTGTATTAAAGCACCTCCAATATATGTATCCATTTTAGTTTGCAAATTCAGTATATTTATAATTTATTACTTACAGCAAAAAATAATAGAAACAATTTTATCAGTTATGCTTACGAAACTATATAAATAGACTTGAAGTTGGCTGCAAAAGCAGTAGCCTGTGTAAAAAACAAGTTAGCGACATGTAACTGTTACGTAACGTGTCAGCCTTTTTTTCACATGAAAAGTATTGGAACGTTCCGGTTACGTTCGGTAACTGTTTTAAATTATTTTCATGTAAAAAAAACAACTGACTCGTTACGGTTACGGTTAGAAAACATTGACCTTTTATATGTATTATAATGCTATGAATGCATTTATCTTTATTTTATTTTATTTATATATTCTTTTTTTTTGTATTGTATATTATTTTTTTTTATTATTATTACTATTTCATTTAATTATTTTTTTCTTTAAATAAATTAATACATAAAAATTTGTTTTTTAAATTATTGGTGAACTTTTACTCCCTTTATTTACTGCCTTTATATTAACTGGTAGTGTCTGCTTGTCGACAAAATTTTGGATCGATTTTTAGCCCCTTTCCCGTGAGCCAATCGATCTGAAATTTTGCATGCAGGCTCGTGGCAATGACAGAAATGATCTAACAAATTTTTTTAGTGATGCCAAAACAATGGAAACTTTTAAAATTTTCTACCAGAGTTCACAAAAAAATGTACAAAGGGTTTGTTTTTATTATATTATTACCACAACGACCACAAAAACAACAAGTCCAGCTATGACAACAATGCAACATTTAGAATAACAACAGGAACAATATGGAAACATCATGTTTTTCATTTTTTTTTTAATTTTTCATAGATTTACCTGGACCTGTTCCACCGATTTTAATGATTTTTGAAGTAGAAATCTTCCCATGAATTTGTGAATCATTCTCACTAAAAATTATCATCCTAGCTATCCTATTGAGGGCGTGATCGTGACAAGAACAACATAGAAAATTATATTTTTTTCAAGACTTTTTTTAGTTCTTCATTCAAATCTCGGGCCCTAATCGACCGATTTGGACGATTTTAAATAGCAAACTTTTCAGGATGTTAATGAATCATTTTTTATGCCAACGAGCACCCTAGCTGCCCGACTGATGCCGTCATCGTGATTTCCACAGACGGACAGACGGACAGACGGACAGACGGACAGACGGACATCGCTATATCAACTCCGGTTGTTATAAGGATCACAAATATATATATTTTATGGGGTCCAAATTTTTTTTTCTAATTATTACAAACGGAATGACAAACTTATATATACCCTCTGCACACTGGAGTGGAGGGTATAAAAAGGAGACAAATGAGTAAAAAAAGAATAATAACAACTAGGCCAGTATAGTAAAGCTCCAAAGTGTTTGGCGTTCTCAGGACATTTTTATATTTTTTCTTTAACTTGATGTTTGTTTCTTTACTTTTTAGCTAAACAAAAGAACCATTGATAATTTCTCATTTCATTCTTCAGCAGAAACGTAGCTAAGGCTTAACTAAATAATTTGTACTAGTAGATTCCAGCCCTCAAAATTCGAGCGCAAATTCTAGGAAATTTTATTTTTTCATTAAATAAAGACCCTAAAAGCATGCTAATCAATTATAGTCAATTCACAAATCAACACAAAAAACAAACTCATTTTTATAACAAACACATTAACAAATTTAACAAACACACACATAGCATTGTATAATTTTATAATGTGTTAGTAGCAACTTTAAATGCAATTTACTCAAAATAAAGTAAAACATTTCAAAATCTGTAAGTCTGGAAAACGGCAAAAAAAATACCTTTCAAATAATATACTTTTGGTCAAAATCGGGATAAAACGATAGAACAAAACATCAGTCACAAGAAATCGCCTAGCCTATTAATATTATTGATATTATTACGTGGGCTAAATTCTGTTTTCGTTGGAATATTCAAATAACCGACGGAGTTTATAAAAGAATAAATTTTAATAAATTTCTTAACTTACATCAATAATATTGGTATTGCCCGCATTGGGTCGTATGTATGATATCTGATCATTTTTATGTATGGAATTTAATTTTTTTTTTTTGTTGCGAAGAACGCCATAAATCCAAATTAAGTGAACCAAGAAAAACGTTGGCAGAGTCATTTGTTGACGGATCTCACCGTTATTTTTGTCCCCAGTTTATTCGACACAAAATTTTTCTTCAACCTGAAAATCATGGAAGCGTTATTCATTTTTTAAAATTAATTTATGTATATTTCCAAAGTCTTTTAAAATTAATTTTAAACGTAATTTCATATACATATATTTTTTTTTTTTCAATTTAAATTAATTAATTTTATTTGTTTATTTTTTTAAGTATTTATTAAATTCATATACTTCCAAAACACACACACTGACACATACAAGCATACATGTGTACATCTAAAGCAGTCACACATAAACTCATATCTTATCTAAACATGCAAACATAAATACATATATAAAAACATGACATTATACTTAATTAATCCTAAATTTGTATACCCTACAATTTGTAGACCCATCTTTAATTATACCGATCGACTCAGACTTACATTCTGAGTCAAGTTAGTGATGTTCATCTGTTCGTCCGTACGTCCGTCCATCCGTTTGCTACTTTCCATTTGCCTGTCCATGTAAACATTGTTATCAACCTAGAGGGCGCAAATATAAATATATACTTTGATGAGATTCTGTATATAAGCTTCCGTTAACCAATGTGATGAACGCTATTGTAATAAGTGTAAGTCGCGTCATGTTCAGACTTAGCCCCATACAAATCACCCCTATGAGATCGACTTAAATTACCATAATATCCAACTTACCATACAGAACTCGGTCAAATTAAGTTTGTGAAAGTTTATTACATATATTTATCAGTAGTCCAAAAATAAACCCTATAGGATAATTCTTAGTCATAGCCCCCATAGAAATCTAAAAAAAAAACAAAAATATTGCACAGATTTTTCTCAAATTTGGTTTGTATATGTTTTTGCAAAAAATAAGTGACCTTACCAAATATGGTCAGCATTGGTAAATTTTTCGATCTAGTCCCCATACCCGAAGACAAATAAATTAATAATAATGCCACTCAAATTTGGTTTATGCTTATTTTCTATATTTAATTAGTTGGAGCTAAGAGAAACGGTCTCCAAACGCATGTTATAAGGTATCATATAGTCGGTCTCTAGACCGACTATAATTTTCTTACTTGTTATATATACGATATTGAGTGACTGATTTTTCTCTAAATAATTTACCCAAAACACCTTTGGAATTCAGGCTTGTTGTGGGAATAAAAGAGAGAAAAAAATTAAAGAAGTTGTGAGTCTATTTTAAAATTATTATTTAAATAAGGATATATAACATAAACTAATACCGTCAATATGGTTTTCAATTTTCAAAATTTAATATAAATAACTAAAGAAAGCAAATAAAAACAAAAAAATATTTGAATTAATATGTAGTGTTAATCTATACTAATATAATAAAGAAGTAATGTGTGTTTGTTTGTGTGTTTGTTTGTTTGTAGGAGGTAATCTACGTAACTACTTATCTGATCTTCCTGAAATTTTCACAGATATGGGAAGTGCTATAGGCTAAAAATTTTTAAATATTTTTAGTGGGCGTGGCACCTCCGACACAAAGTAATAATATCATATATATGAGTACTATGATAGGGTGAGCTGTGCAAATTTGTGTGAGGTCATATTAGTAGCTACGCCGGAAATGGGCGGGATCGGATAAGTGGGCGTGGTACCTCCCATACAAGTAATAATTCAATATTATATATCTCGAGTACTGTGATCGAGAGAGCTTTTCAAATTTGTCTGATGTCACCTATTATTAATGCGATGAGTAGTCGGAAAAAAACCGGCAGTATCGGACCAATAGGCGCGGCACCTGCCATACAAAGTAAATATAAAATACCAAATATCTGGAGTACTGTTATAGTGAGAGTCTTAGGACTTTGTGGGAGCCCATAAGTTATTCATGTGATTAGATAGACAAAAAATGGGCGTGATAGGTGCAGTGGGCATGGTACCGCCCGTACAAAGTAAATATATGATATCAAATATCTGGTGTACTAAAAAAGGGAAGCTTTGACACTTTGCACGACCCGATCAGATCCTAGTATGAGTAGTCGGACAAAAAGTTGGCGGGTACCACCAATGGGCGTGGCACTCCCCACCCAAAGTATATCTAGAGTACTGTAAAAGAGAGAGCTTTTTGGCATTGCGTGAGCCTATAGGTTCTTTGTATGATTAGTCGAACAAAAAATGGAAGTGATCGAAGCAGTAGGCGTAGCACCGCCCATTCAAAGTAGATATCTAATATCATATAACTGGTGTACTATAAAAGAGAAAGACTCGATATTTTGCACGATTCCATCAGATTTAATGTGAGTAGTCCAATAAAAAATGGGCGGGATGGGATTAGTGGGCGTGGCACCTCCTATATAAAAAATATGAAGTACTATGAAAGCAACAGTCTTTTGACAAGGACATTAGTTATCAATGTGATATGTTGTGGAAAATATATCTCCAAAATAAAATATCGCCATCCCAAAAAATCGCGAAAAGTAAAAATCGCCCAAAAAACAAAAATCTTCAAAACAAAAATGGGCAAAATCAAAAATCGCTAAAAAGAAAAATTGCCAAATGATATTTTAAGTTCAAGACCAATAGTTAAGTGTTGCCAGATCTAATTTGGAAAATCCATGTTCTTCTCATGGGAAGCTACATGCACCTTGCTCCAAGGTAGGAACGCCGAAAAATCTGATAATTGTTTTACCGAATGAAAAAACAAAGAACATTGTATATCAGCATCAGCATGCATTGAAATAAAAAATCTATACTAATAATCTATACTAATATAATAAAGAGGTAATGTGTGTTTGTTTGTTTGAAGGAACTAATCTCCGTAACTACACATCTGGTCTTCCTGAAATTTTCACAGAGTCTTACTGCGGATATGGGAAGTGCTATAGGCTATAAGGCACCTCCCACACAAAGTAAATTTTTAATATCATATATATTGAGTACTATGATAGGGTGAGCTTTGCAAATTTGTGTGAGGTCACCTCTTGTTCGGATAAGTGGGCGCGGTACCTCTCATACAAGTAATAATTAAATATTATATATCTCGAGTACTGTGATCGAGAGAGCTTTTCAAATTTGTCTGATGTCACCTATTATTAATGTGAGGAGAAGTCGGAAAAAAATGGGCAGTATCGGACCAATAGGCGCGGCACCTGCCATATAAAGTAAATATAAAATGCCATATATCTGGAGTACTGTAATAGTGAGAGTCTTGGGACTTTGTGGGAGCCCATAAGTTATTCATGTGATTAGTTATATAAAAAAGGGTGTGATCGGAGCAGTAGGCATGGCACCGCCCATACAAAGTAAATATATGATATAAAATATCTGGTGTACTAAAAAAGGGAAGCTTTGACACTTTGCACGACCCCATCAGATCTTAGCATGAGTAGTCGGACAAAAAATTGGCGGGTTCACACTAATGGGCGTGTTACTTCCCACGCAAAGTAACTATTTAATGTTATATATCTGGAGTACTGTAAAAGAGAGAGCTTTTTGGCGTTGCGTGGGTCCATAGGTTCTTTGTATGATTAGTCGAACAAAAAAAATGGAAGTGATCGAAGCAGTGGGCGTAGCACCGCCCATTCAAAGTAGATATCTAATATCATATAGCTGGTGTACTATAAAAGAGAAAGACTGGACATTTTGCATGAGTCCATCAGATATTAATGTGAGTAGTCCAATAAAAATTGGGCGGGATGGGATTAGTGGGCGTGGCATTTCCTATATAAGAAATATGAAGTACTACGAAAGCGACAGTCTTTTGACCAGTACATTAGTTAACAATGTGATTTGTCGTGGAAAATATATCGCCAAAATAAAAAATTGCCAACCCAAAAAATCGCGAAAAATAAAAATCGCCCAAAAACAAAAATCTTCAAAATCAAAAATGGGCAAAATCAAAAATCGCTAAAAAGAAAAATTGCCAAATGATATATTAAGTTCAAGACCAATAGTTAAGTGTTGCCAGATCTAATTTGGAAAATCCATGTTATTCCCATGGGCAGCTACATGCACCTTGCTCCAGGGTAGGAACGCCGAAAAATCTGATAATTGTTGTACCGAATGAAAAAACAAAAAACATTATACATCAGCAAGTATCGAAATAAAAAATCGATACTAATAATATATACTAGCATAATAAAGAAGTAATGTATGTTTGTTTGAAATTTTCACAGAGTCTTACTGCGGATATGGGAAGTGCTACACGCTGTATTTTTTTAAATTATTTTAAGTGGGCGTGACACCTCCCATACAAAGTAAATTTTTAATATCATATATATTAAGTACTGTGATAGAGTGAGATTTGCAAATTTGTCTCAAGTCATCTATTATTAACGTGAGTAGTCACACAAAAAAAGGGCGGAATTGGACATATGCGCGTGGCACCCCCCTACAAACATAATATTAAATGTGATATATCTGAATTATTGTAATAGTGAAAGCCTTAGGACTTTGCGTGAACCCTTTCATTACGATTCGGGGGGGAGGGGGTAGCGAAGCACACAGGGTTACATCTAGTAAAATATAAATACATAATTTCAAAGATTTACACATAAATTTTATACAATATTTCATATGTTAATATTTCTTTTTATACCCTTCAAGCCTGTGTGCAAAGGGTATACATAAGTTTGTCATTCCGTTTGTAAGAATTAGAAAAAAAATGTTGAGACTCTATAAAATATATATATTTGTAATCCTTATAACAAGCGGAGTTGATATAGCGATGTCAGTCCACCGTCTGTGGAAATCACGATGACTACTTCTATCGGGCAGCTAAGGTGCTCATTTGCATGAAAAATTATTCACTGACATACTGAGAAAATTGTTGTTTAAAATCGTCCAAATCTTCTGATTACGTCCCGAGAATTGAATGAAGAAGTAAAAAAGTCTTGAAAAAATTTGATTGGTCTATGTTGTTCTTGTAACGGTCACGCCCTCTATAGGATAGCTAGGGCGCTCATTTTTAGAGAGGGAATGATTTACTAACATCATGAGAAGGTTTCTGTTTGAAATATCATGAAAATCGGAGAAACCAGAGAAATCACTGAAAAAGTAAAAAAATTTAAAAATATATGTTTCTGTATTGTTCTTGTTGTTATTCTAAATGTTGTATTTTTGTCATACCAGGACTTATTGTTTGTGGTCGCTGTGGCAATAACATAATAAACACTAACCCAAAAATAACAAGGTTTTATTGTACTCCCTTTTCTTTGTAAATTTTTTTATCAACTCTGGTAGAAAAATGTAAAACTTTCCATTGTTTTGGCATCATTAAAAAAATTGATAGATCATTTTCATCGTGCCGCGAGCATGCTTGCAAAGTTTCAGATCGATTGGGTCACAGGAAAGTGGTTAAAAAACGTTCCAAAATTTTGTCGACAAGCAGACACTACGAGTTAGTATAAAGGGAGTAAAAATTCGCTAACATCTAATGCAAATAATCCTAAACTAGCTAGTTGTTAATAAAATAAAAAACCATGTGAGTTCGATCACAGGGGACATGTGTAAACATCTAGCAATTAAAGATTTTTTATGCCACTTTTTTAAAATTAAACAGAAAGCGTCATCTATGTATCACTTATAGAAATCAACTGCAGGGGCTCTGCTAATATAAAAATATTTATTATTATTTATTATTTCAACCGCTTAATTTTTAATTTTTCGTTTTTTATTTTTCATTTTTAATTTTTCATTTTTCGTTTTCCATTTTTCATTTTTTATTTTGTTTTTTCATTTTTATTTTTAATATTTTATTTTTTTCTTTTTTCATTTTTTATTTTTCTTTTATTATTTTTCATTTTTTATTTTTCATTTTTTATTTATAATTTTCCATTTTTAATTTTGTAGTTTTTATTTTTCATTTTTAAGTTTTCATTTTCATTTTTAATTTTGATTTTTCATTTTTAAATTTTCGTTTTTCATTTTTTATTTTTAATTTTTAATTTTTCGTTTTTTATTCGTCATTTTTCATTTTTCGTTTTTCATTTTTCAGCTTTTGTTTTTAATTTTTAATTTTTTACATTTCATTTTTCGTTTTTCATTTTTCATTTTTCATTTTTCATTTTCCATTTCTTATTTTTATTTTTAGTGTTTATTTTTAATTTTTAATTTTTTCCTTTTCATTTTTATTTTTCATTTTTATTTTTCATTCTCTATTTTTCATTTTGTATTTTTCATTTTTAGTTCTTTATTTTTCATTTTTCATTTTTCAATTCTCATTTTTTTATTTTTATTCTTCATTCTCTATTTTTCATTTTTCATTCTTTTCTTTTCATTTTTTATTTTTAAATTTGCATTTTTCGTTTTTCATTTTTTATTTTTCATTTTTCATTTTTTCTTTTTTTCATTTTCAAACAGGTTATTATGTATCATAATTTTTTTCACCAATACAATCATAAGTCACACCAATTTTGTCTTATGTACATGTTACGCTATTTTTGTGATTGTATTGTGAAATAGAAATTTACCCCCCTGCGCGTATAGATGTTTACAGATCAAAAAAATGTAAATTTACCAAAAAAAATTATTAGGTATTAATTTGTTTAAAAAAAAACATAACAATAACTACGATGTTGTAAAAAAAAAATATATGTATATAATAAATATATGTTATAAAAAAATATATATAAAAAAAATATATATATATATAAAATATATATAGCTATAATTCATGTCAATATTCATGTTCAAGTCAGAAAAACATAATAATGTCAAAACGCGAAGTGGGCAAATTATATCTAGACATCTAATTTCCAAAATGTCTTTAAACCATAAACACTTAAATTTGTGTCCGTTTTTTTATAGTTTCCATAAATTATCCAGTTTTTTCGGGTAGGTTTATTCCGCTTTTTTTCTCCTATTCAATTCTACAACTTTGTTGCAGACACAAAAGATTTATTAAAGTTATTTAGCAAAAAGTTGAAAATGTGAAAAATACAACTACAACTTTGTTTCAGACACAAAAGATATATTCCGTATGGTTACCGAGTTATAAGAGTGTTAAAATATGCAAAAAGTGGTAAAAATCCAACTTGAGCCAAAAAAAATCGTATGACCATTAATTTTTCGGGCTACTTTCAGGTGCAATTGTCAGAATTGAGCCCCAAAATCATGTGTTTACTGTGATATGACTACTAGCACACTCCAAACGTTTTGCAACATGCTTACGTGAGAGAAGGAGCACTATTCGGGAACTACAGGCGTTAAAGTTGTTGCCTCGCAATATCCGGCGAATAATTTAAACACTTGTGGACACACTTAGCTTCCTTTTTAACTCTATAGTTGACATAAATAGGGTCTTCTGGCATTGCCTGACAAAACGCTTAACCATAATTGGTGACAAAACGTGTTTAAGATTTTTGAATAAATTTTACTGCATTTACAATCATTTTCTTAGAGCACCCAACTAATTTTCTAATTTCAAAATATGATTTATACTCAGAAACCATTTTTTTATAATAGCACGTTTTTCAGGTGTACGATGCTTTCGAAGTTCCATTTCTATGAAAATATATGATGAATTATTTTATTTTTAATAAAGAACATCTTACCTTCTGTTTTTATCCTTTTATTTCAACTATTAAATCACTATTAATTTTTTGAAAGAATTTTTGTCATTCGGTGCCATTTTAATGACTGCACTGACGCAGTTTTTTTTTTTTTTAAATTTCGATCATTGGAAAATAACCATTAACTTTTTTGGAAAAAGTATGTTAGCTTAGAGAGAATATACATAATATAACAATATTACAAACTTACTTTCAAATAATACGCACGAAATATTTTTTTCTTTACCATGAACAAAGACTTGGTTATTGGTGCTATTTTTTGACCGTCACTGTATATGATTAAAAGAAAAATTTATGTTTTTATGTAATTTTTCAGTAAAATTGACTTAAAAATTGATATATGTATATTAGGGTAACAAATTTTTGCAATTTTTGCAAATATCAAATTCTTCAACGCATAGCCGTATAGACCTTGAAAAAATATTTAGAAATGATGTACTACTTTGTCGCGATCGCTAAAAAAGTTCACGCTCCACATACGATGAAGTTTTGAATTTTAGTCGTTTTTTTAAGTATAAAAAAGTATGATTTAACTGCAAAGTTTTTAGTATTTTCTTATAACTTCAATAATATAAAAAAAGCGCAACATTGGATGGAGGGCGCAAAACAGTCGTGATATTATGACGCTATCTAGTGATAGGTGGCCGTAAGATAGTGATAAATTTTCAATAACTTACGATTATGAGGGAGTTTTAGAAATTGCATTCGGTGCGTGAACTTTTTTCACAAAAATGCCCCCAAAAATTATTTTTATTATCAGGAAATTTTGTCAAAAAAAAAGATATTACCCTAATATACATTAGAGCGACTCAAGTTGTGTGGAAGCGAAATTCGTGTAAATTCGTCCTCAAAATAAACATTGGTATGTTTTATGATGACATCTAAAATATTTCGGCTCTAGCTTTGAACTCTCGTGAGCTGGACCATTTTGAAAGAGGGTCCATTTTTGCACGTGTTGTTAATTTAAGAATCTGTTTCCTTACCAACATATACCATATGGAAATCATAAGAAAGTTTTTTTTAAGGCGCGTCCAACTGTATAACAAATATATACTATCATCCATGTCTTTTTTAAGGATACTCTGTAAAAAAAATTGTTTTTGAATTTTTTGTTCGGGGTTGTTTGTAATAAAAATGCCAAATTAACATATTTTAATCTTTAGTCGTTTTAATTAAATACGGGTCTCACCTTTTTTTGAAATTCGCGCTAGTTCGCGTTTTGACAAAAATGCAATGGGGTGGTAACCCTTCGTTTTAAATAGGGCAATATGGGTATCAAATGTTTTCTTTTGCCTAGTACATCATCTTTGTATATAAATAATTTAGGTTTTTGCAAATTAGATGCATTTTACATGGTGCTCTATAATATATAAATGCAATCCTGTGGTAACTCTAATATGATAGCGGATTTAGTTTCTAGATCATGTATGGATGAAAATAGAACTAAGGAAAGAAAAAAATTTATCCACGCCTTTTTCGCGGCATATTTTTTTCGCATATTAATAAAAGTTATTAAATTTTATTGTTCATATTTATAAAACTGTCCTCAAAAACAAAAACGACTTGCGAATTTACCATAGATTTAAAATCCTCTTATAAAGTTAAGATGCTCTAATTATCTGCATTTTGGAATTGTATAACAATGTAGTTTTAGTTTTACTCCAAATGAAAACACAATGCGAGCTTTTATAAACAATTTTAAATTTCAATTTTGATTCTATTTTAATAAAATTAAAGTAAAATAAGTGTTAACATATTCTTTACTAACATTTGTAATATATTATTTTTTGAGTATACTAATTAGAAAACTTTTTAATATTTTCCTTCGAATTTTGCAACATAAAGGAAAGTCCCAAAAATTTGTTTTCAAAAATTAATATAAAAAAGAATTACTTCATTTAAAGTATACTAAACATTTCTACTTTTTTTTTTTTTTTTGATTCTGTAACATATCCATCACATATCCATCCATCAATATTTTGGGGTATTTCGCCCACCTCAATCGGTTGGAAATTGTCAGCGATCTAAAAAAAACAGTAATATAAAAGCGAAATTCGTATAATACATACTAATATAACAAAAGAATGAAAATAGTTTACCGGAATGTCTTCGCAATTCACCAGTGTTCTTACAATTACTCCTGGCCAGTTTTGAGGCCCAGATGCGTTTCCCAACAGTTTTTTTAACAGCGCTGTGAAGGGCAGTTCATTAAAATGAAACAAACACACTAACCACTGCAATGGTCGTTTCAATTGACGTTCTAATGAGCAAATTGCGCCATTAAATTTACCAGTATTGCAGCTCGTTCAAGCGCAATTATTAGTGACCAGATATTCTAACGACATTCCCCCAGCTTTCAAGAAATTTATAATACCCATTGCAATTCCAATTCCTCTTCCATCTTCAGGTGTGAAGTATCCAATATAAGAAGAATTTGGTTCTTCTATGTGATATTTCGGAGTTTCCCATAAATAAATTTTTGCTTTAATGTTTTTTCTCTTTTGCCATCAAAAGAAATGCATTTAAGCAAATCATTGCAGTTTAGCAAATCATTGCACTCTAGCTTTACCACGTTCACGACGTATTTTATGCTGGTAAAGTATAATGTCTTGAATGTTTAAATCTTAAGAAGGGTTGTTGCCAGTAATGCTCCAAAGCGATTTGACACCCCAGCACAATCCAACGTAGCACTAAATATCGGCAGAGATATTTCTGTTACTGTACGATGTTCTTTTGGTATTTCATTTTCTTCACACGATGATGACTCAAGATCATCATCTTCGATGTCGCTTGAAGGTAGATCATGTCTTGTCAATTCTCCTTCACTGCATGTACTGCCAGTTTCCACTAAACATTCAGTACCACCTGCACTAGCGTCTGCACGAAGAGATTAAAAAAAGCTCGTTCCACTCATCTTCCTTAAAATGCAATCGATTTTTTACGTTATCGCGATATCGTTTTGTCAAACATACGATTTTTTTACGAATTGACGATCTGTTTATTATAGGAATATGTGCACTTTGCCACACTTTTACAGTTCATTAAATCTGTAAAATTTGGAAAGACCGAATCTGCGATTTTTGTTTCGAGCGCGCAAAAATAATAAATGTTGTATCATATCGCAGTTTGTTGGTAATCTATTTCGGTTTAATTGAACAATTATTTAAATTTTTTTTGGCTTAAATCTAACGATATTGGGAACTGATAAACTTAAATTTACAATTTTGTTTTTATGCATGAAATTTTTCATACAACATACTTTGATTTTATATTTTGCATTTATATATATTATAGAGCACCGTGTAAAATGCATCTAATTTGCAAAAACCTAAATTACTTATATATAAAGATGATGTACTCGGCAAAAGAAAACATTTGATATCCATATTGCCCTATTTAAAACGAAGGGTTACCACCCCATTGCATTTTTGTCAAAACGCGAACTAGCACGAATTTCAAAAAAAGCTGAGACCCGTATTTAATTAAATCGACTAAAGATTAAAATATGTTAATTTGGCATTTTTACTACAAACAACCCCGAACAAAAAATTCAAAAACCGTTTTTTTTTACAGAATATCCTAAAAAGGACATGGCTGATCGTCCTTGGACAAATTGTATATATAGATGGACGCGTACATTTTAAAAGGATAAATTTCTTTTAAAAGTAAATTTTCTTAGAAAGTTAGCTTTTCTCAAACAAGGATCTTTTATATAAAATAACTTTTTCTTAAATACATTTTTTTCAAAAGTAAATTCTTTTAGAAATCTTTTTATATGGCAAACCAAAAATTGCCAAGATTTTTAGAAACTTTCATTCTGAAATACCGCATAATTTTTAGCTCTCGAAACATTGAAAAGTATTATTCCTTATTTTGATTTTTGGTATTATGTTGTAACGCATTGAACAATGAATTGCAACCCCCATAAAGTATTTGTATTCTTAATCCCTATAAGAACTCGAGTCCGTTTAACGTCCGTACATGCGTCTGTCTGTCTGTCTTTTGAAATTACGGCCATTCAACAAAGTAAACTATTTACCTGGGTAGAGTTAAAATAATATTATTTGTCGTTACTACGAGCAGGTTGGTATTTGAAATGGCTTAAATCGGGCATCACTGGTCTAAAATATGGAGATACCTCTAAAAATGCTAAAAAATCAGTGTATTTGCTGAAATAATGTGGTATTAAGTTTAACAAATTGTGTACTTTTTCAAATATTTTGTTTACATGTATTATCAATACTAAAGCCGAGGTGGAGGGTAAAAAGTAGCATGGTTTTCTTAAAAGATATTGCCTTTGGTTGTAGGAGTCGTCACATATTAAATAAACATATATACGGAGGCATTTCCGTGAACATATATCACCTTAAAAATTGTATATCAAACAATACAAAATGCCCTTGAAATATAATTTCCAAATTATACAATTCCATGTGAAATATTCGTTGTTCATCAGTTAGTAAATATTTTTATAAGTAACATAAGAAGAAGCTTAGAGTCACAAATAATACAATAATTATTCAATTAGTCAGTTATTATTTTCGTTATTCAAGGTCATGTTGAAGAAGAAATTATTCAATGAAATATATTTTGTAATCTTTATTTCAACAACTTAACACGGCTGGTAAGAAGAAGTTTTATATTGGTTTTTGAAATTTTTTGGTCAATTTTTCCACACCATTTCCAATTCAATTGTATTTTAGAAATTATATTATTCTTTAGGAAAAAAATCATTTTTATTTCGGAGATTAAAAATTGCAATTCAGAAAATAACAATTTTTTTATCAGTGAGAATTATCACTACTTTTTTTCGTATTTTCGTGATGTTGTTTTTATTTGCGGCCAAAAAAATTTTTTTTTATTAGTTGGCAAAAAAAATTAAAATTGCAAAAGATATATTAAAAAGAAATCAAAATAGTAAGAAAAGGAAAAAAATAACGATGGGATAATTTTATAGCAGAAGCATTTACAGGTTATCCAATAAATATTATTTTATAATTATTTATTTATTTAATATTTAAGAATATAATTCTTAGACTAAATATTAATTGAGAGCACTAACTGCATAGGCCATCAGCTCAACCAATAAATAATCTTCAATATTTCTTTCAAAAAACGATGTTTTTCATAGTTTCTGGACGGTTATTATTTTCCAAACTACTCATGTGATCCACACTCTGCCTCGTCATTTCCATCGACATCTTAAATTCATCACATTTTTTGTATTGAATACAGTTTGATTTCTTTCGAATGAAATAGAACGAATACCAACATTGCTGAGATATTTGAAAAGACACACTCCAAGTTGAATTTTATATAGAGATAGTGTTAAATTAATGGAAGGTTACGTTAACTTTTTAAATATTATCTCTATATAAAAACATTATCTCTATATATAAAATGCAAGTCGGAGTGTGTCTTTTCAAATATCAGTTTTCTGCCCCTTTTCTGAGATCTTTGAAGTAATTTCAGTTCACTATTTTCGTACAGCCATAAATAATAATAACTATGACTTAGAGATTAGAAAATTATTGGTTTTGTTTATACTTTAAACTCACTTTTAAATTTATAAGTCAAATAAGAAGCAGATACAATCTCAGATTACAAATTTTGACTTTTCCACGAGAGATTCCTTTGCAGTTCTACTCCTTAATATTTTGTCGAATTTGTTTCATGTATAACATTTCCAGATAAATCAGCAGTTTTGTTTTTCAGCATTTAAGCTTAATTTATTTATCCTTGCATACTCTGCAATCATTGTTGCATCACATGTCATATGAGCTGTCAGAGCAGTTTCATGTTAATATGGGTAAAAAAAATACTGCAGACAAAATCTGAATTTCCAGAAACCGGTCCGATTAAGAATACAGTGTAGTTATGAATTCAAATCTAACAAATAAAATTTTTTAGTAGGGCTCTTCTTACTTCCCATGCAACTTTAATGCAAACTTAATTTTAGATGGCCTTTCAAATATTGGCATTTTTTCGCAAAACTCTGATGGAACTTTAATTGGTGGAGATTTTAAAGCCAAGAATGTTTTTTGCATATTTTTGGTAAGCTGCAGCTTAGTTCATATTCATTTACAAGATTTTGCAACTTTTTCCCATCTTTCCCTAATGGCTGTTCTTTTTTAGATCATTTAATATTAAGCTCTAATTAATTGATTTATTTAGTCCAAATTATATTGTAAATAGTCTGCCAAACTTTTCAGACCATTTTCCATTAATGTTAAATTTAAAAATTTTTGATTTTTATTTATTTATTTTATTTTAAAAAAATTAGATTTTTGTACCATTAAGACATATGGGCCCAATACACTTCCCTGCAGCATTCTATAATCAAAAGCTCCCATGTAACTTTTATGATTATCCACTTCTACATATTGTTTCCTGTTTGGTAAGACACTTTCTATTAAAACTAATGCTCGTCTATTTACACCATAGATAGAACGATTTTTAATAATAATTTTATTATTTACAAGATGAAACAATTTCGAAAAATAAATCCATTATCCTCGACATGTGTTATTAATCACATTAATAACAGCTTCTTGCATGTCACATCCTTTTTTAAACCCATACTGACATTCATACAATAAACTGTTTTCATCAAAATGTAACAATAATTTTTGGTAAATGATTTTTCACAAAGATTTTGTAGCATTGGTTTCCTTAGAAATTGGTATAATTTAAGCAGTTCTATATGAATGATAGTACTAAAAAAAATTTCTAAAATAAGGAGAAGTAAAATCTTTGCACTGCAGTAACATTTAATTCAATTTTCGAAATAATATCACGAGCTTCAATGTTTTTAGAATTTGTAAGAAATAGGTGTCCTAACACATAACTTATTTTGTTATCAACAATTATATATCCATTAGCATCACAAAGTTTTAATTCGAGTTGTGTTTTCCGTCCAAGATTTTCGTTCAAAACTTCCAACTTTTTTTGATTCTTGTTGAATTTGATCTAAATTATCGTAGTAGCAGACATTTATTCACAAGTTTTTCTAATAACATCACCAGCTCACCTCAATCCATATTCAATATCTTTTTTCCCTGCCTTCGCATTTTAAGTATCTCCTTTCACACTCTTTAGATATAATACATTTTTTTATGCCATGTAAAGTAAATACGAGCAAGAAATCGATATAATACTTAAATCAATATGTTCTTCTTTAGTTACATTTACTTAATCAGCCAACAAATAATACGCATTTTGCAACAAATTATATTTTCTTTTCAATTAAATATCAAAAATATGTTCATCCCTGTCAAGGCGAGGTGAATAATGGCATATTGAAGTCAAATAGTTATTTTTCTACTCAATACATTCTACTAAATGAACTAAATAGAAATGAGGTATTATTAATCTTTTTCAATCTTACCATTTGTAAAATCAGAAATACACAAAAATGCAAAAATAGAACGTAGAATACGTGTCTTCCAGTCAGTTTAGCTCAATTCGTATACTCGTTAAAAATGTGAATATAATGCATAATTAAAAAATCACTCATACGTAACACATATCATGAACTTATTGGGGCATTCAGATTGTAAAATTTTTGTTTCTTCATTAAAAATATTATACAAAAACAAAACTTTGTTACGTAGGTTTTTTGAATGTTGTATTCATTTATATTATTTTTTTTTTTACTTTTTGATGTGTAAACATCTATACGCGCAGGGGGGTAAATTTCAAAAACAGCCTAACGTGTAAGCGTAACATGTGAGCGTAACATGTGAGTCGTAAGACAAAATGTGATTGTATTGGTGAAAAAAATATGATATTATGATAACCTGTTTGAAAATTAAAAATTAAAAATAAAAAAATTAAAAATAAAAAATGAAAGATGAAAAATGATAAAAAAATGAAAAATTAAAAATGAAAACCGAAAAATTAAAAATGAAAAATAAAAAATGAAAAATAAAAAAAAAATTAAAAATGAAAAATGAAAAATGAAAAATGAAAAATAAAAAATTAAAAATTAAAATTAAAAAATGAAAAATGAAAAATGAAAAATAAAAAATGAAAAACGAAACATGAAAAATAAAAAATAAAAAATGAAAAATAAAAAATTAAAAATAAAAAATGAAAAATAAAAAAATTAAAAATGGAACAAAAAATGAAAAATAAAAAATAAAAAATTGAAAACGAAAAATGAAAATCGAAAAATGAAAAATGAAACAAAAAATGAAAAATAAAAAATTAAAAACGAAAAATGAAAAATGCAAATCGAAAAATGAAAAATCAAAAATGAAAAATGAAAAACTAAAAATTAAAAATGAAAAAAAAATTAAAAAACGAAAATAAAAAATTAAGAATAAAAATGAAAAATAAAAAACAAAAAATTAAAAATAAAAAATTAAAACAAAATAAAGAGAAAAAATCAAATATAAAAAATAAAAAATTAATAATAAAAAATTAAACTAAAAAATGAACAATAAAAAATGAGAACTAAAAAATTAAACATGAAAAATAAGAAATGAAAAACTAAAATTAAAAATGAATAATGAAAAATGAAAAATAAAAAATTAAATATAAAAAATGAAAAACAAAAAATGAAAAATAAAAAAAGAAAATTGAAACATAAAAAATGAAAAATAAAAAATTAAATATGAAAAAGAAAAATAATAATTGGAAAATGAAAAATTAGAAATGAAAAATGAAGAAAAAAATTAAAAATGAAAAACAAAAAATTCAAAATGAAAAAATAAAATTAAGAAATGAAAAATTAAAAATAAAAAATAAAAAATTAAAAATTAAAAAAAAAATGGAAAATGAAAAATGAAAAACGAAAAATTAAAAATAAAAAATAGAAACGAAAAATTAAAAATTAACCGATTAAAATAATAAATTATAATAAATATTTTTATATTAACAGAGCCCCTGCACTTGATTGCTATGTAAATATAAGTGATACGCTTTCTGTTTTTTTTTTAAGAAAGTGCTATATATATATATCTTTAATTACTAGATGTTTACACATCTCCCCTGCGATCGGATTCACATTATTTTTTTTTTACTTAAAAAAACAAAAACTCAGTCGCATATGGGTATATAAAATATATGATTTTCTGCAACGCCTCACAATAGATAGTTTTAATCGTTCTTATGTAATTGCTTTTTGATGTGTAAACATCTATACGCGCAGGGGAGTAAATTTCAAAAACAGCGTAACATGTAAGCGTTACATGTGAGCGTAACGTGTGAGTCGTAAGACAAAATGTGATTGTATTGGTGAAAAAATAATGAATAATAAAAAATATGAGATAACCTGTTTGAAAATTAAAAATTAAAGATAAAAAATGAGAAATAAAAAATGAAGGATGAAAATTGAAAAAAAAATAAAAATTAAAAATGAAAAATGAAAAACGAAAAATTAAAAATGAGAAACAAAAAATTAATAATGAAAAACGAAAAATGAAAAATGAAAAATTAAACATGAAACATGAAAAATAAAAAATAAAAAATGAAAAATAAAAAATGAAAAATGAAAAACGAAAAATTAAAAATGAATAATGAAAAATGAAAAATAAAGAATGAAAAGTAAAAAATGAAAAATAAAAAACAAAAATTTAAAAACGAAAAATGAAAAATAAAAAATGAAAAATAAATTTAAAATAAAAAATGAAAAATTAAAAATAAGAAATGAAAAATGAAAATCGACAAACGAAAAACAAAAAATGAAAAATAAAAAATTAAAAATGAAAAATGAAAAAAAAAATTATATAATAAAAAAGGAAAATAAAAAATGATAAATAAAAATTAAAACAAAATAAAAAGGAAAAATTAAATATAAATAATAAAAATGAATAATAAAAAATTAAACTATAAAATTAAAAATAAAAAATTAAAAATAAAATATGAAACATGAAAAATAAGAAATGAAAAATGGAAAACTAAAATTAAAAATTAATAATGAAAAATGAAAAATAAAAAATTAAATATAAAAAATTAAAAACAAAAAATTAAAAATAAAAGAAGAAAATTCAAAAAAATAATTTAAAAAAAAAGGAAAAATGAAAAATAAAAAATGAAAAATCAATAATGAAAAATGAAAATTGAAAAAAGAAAAATAAAAATTGGAAAATGAAAAATTAAAATTAAGAAATGAAAAATTAAAAATAAAAAATGAAAAATAAAAAAAAAAAAATGAAAAACGAAAAATTAAAAATAAAAACCGAAAAATTAAAAATTAACCGGTTAAAATAATAAATAATAATAAATATTTTTATATTAACAGAGCCCCTGCACTTGATTGCTATGTAAATATAAGTGATACGCTTTCTGTTTTTTTTTAAGAAAGTGCTATATATATATATCTTTAATTACTAGATGTTTACACATCTCCCCTGCGATCGGACTCACATTATTTTTTTTACTTAAAAAAACAAAAACTCAATCGTATGTGGGTGTATAAAATATATGATTTTCTGCAACGCCTCACAATAGATAGTTTTAATCGTTCTTATGTAATTGCTAAAATTAAAAAAAAAAAGTTTTATTTTTTGTTGAGGTTCTGAATACCAAGCATTAGCAACCATAACCACATGCTTTATAATAAAACTAGTAAGAAAATTATAGTCGATTTACGATACCCTATACTATGCGTTTAGAGACCCCATATCTTAGGCCAAACTAATTGGATATAGTATAATGATTGTTGTCTTTTTCTTCCCACTGTGTTTGGAAACAGATATTCGCTATATCTGTGGAGCAGACAATCTTAGTTTATTGTTGAACAAAGTCAATGCTCATCTCATGGAGCATTGCCTAAATCACGCTGATGTAAATAATACTAAGCGTTTGATGGTTGTATGACAATTCTTGTTTTATTCAAATTTGCTTCAGCTTATAAAGCTGCTTTGAGAATCTATTTCTTAGTCTAGTATTGAGTGACGTTTAGAAGTCACTCAATAATTCTTTAATAACTTTATATAAATTCTAATTCTTAAAATTCTATTGTAACCTATGTACATTGTATTAACGTCCCAGTATTTTTAGAAAGCGATTGCGGTCAATAGTAACGTACTGAGTGATTTTCATATTCATTGAACGTCACTCAATATTTTAAATCTCGCTTTTTATTACAAAAATCAAAAGTGTAATCCTAAACCCTTTTGCTCTAGTTTTGCCCCAGTGCAATGGTTTGTTTACATTAAAACAAAAATAAAAACACTTGCCTGTTAAACTAGTGGGATATTCATATGTATGTACATGTATGGTTACTTACAATATTTATGTTTGCTTGGCATAATTATTACTTTAATATTAACAACTTAACATTACATTGTACAGTTGGGTATGTATGACACACGTATCATTTGTTTATATTTAACTTGTGCGTGACGTCATGCTATCACTACACCCCTACCCTTTCAGTTAAATCACACCATTTATGTTAACAGAAATTGTGTGATTTCACTTAATTACTGTTTGGTTGTTTTACAAAATATGAAATTTGAATACATTATAAGTGGTTTCTAATTGCATCTATTCAAAAAATTTGTTCTTTGATAATTGATTATGCCGTAAGTAGTGACTAAGTGATGTGACACTTATTTTGTAATTTTTATTTTTTTTTTTTTTGTTTGAAATATGATTACATGATAATTTAGGTGATAAGTTATATAATAATTGTTTTCATATTCGTTATTGATATTATTCTTATATGTATGTGTACATTTTTGTTAATTTTGTAAAGAAAAACTTATATTAACATTTTATTATTTTGTTTATTAAAATAGTTTTTGTATGTGTCACTTATTATATCTTTTTAATAAATTTTTATGAAAAGTTTTTGTTTTTTCATTTTTTCTTACTGTTACATTTAAATTATCTATATTTACTACTTCATATGGACCATGATAAGGTCTTTCATTCTTTTTTCTAGTTTCTAATCTTACTAAAACTAAATCTCCTACACTAAGATCTATACTATTTATTTTATTATATGATTCTAAACTTCTATTCTTTTTTGTTACGTCTATCAGTTTTCTTGCATTCTCTAATGAAATTTTCATTCGCATCTTTAATTCATTTGCATAATTGTCTAGGTTATATACTCTATCACTATTCATGACCTGTTCACCCGGTAGTCTTGGTAATTTACCAAAAATTAACTCATATGGTGAATAATTGGTGTCTATATGTGGTGTTATATTATATGCGAAAGAATAATAAGGTATCCAATCACTCCAATTTTCATTATTAACGAACGATAAAAAGTATTCGTTCAACACTCTGTGATTTCTTTCTATTGTGCCCAAAGTTTCATGGTGATATGGTGTAGACAATCTTTGTTCGATTTTTAACAAATTACATATTTCTTTCATTAGTTCATTTACAAATTCTGTACCTCTATCAGATTTTAGAGTACCGAAAATGCCATATTTTAATATCAAGTTTTCAGTTAAGCACTTTGCTACACTTTTAGCTTCTTTTGTCTTCATCGGGACTGCTATAACGTATTTGGTAAGCTCACACTGCATCGTTAGAATGTATCGAAAGTTCTCTGACGGCCTTAAAGGTCCAACTGTGTCGATAACTACAGTGCTGAAGCTATTTTCCGGTGTATCTGTTATGGATAATGGTTCCTTAGTGTGTCTTATCTGCTTACTTCTCTGGCAGAGATCACACTTTGAGACATACTTTCTCACCATTTTATTCATATTCTTCCATATGTATTTCTGTTTTAGTTTTATCAATGTTTTTCTTATTCCGAAATGTCCTCCGCATGGTGTGTCGTGATACAATTTTATTAATTCTTGTTTTTCCTTTTCATTAGTTATTCTTTGAGGTTTGCTATATAGGAGAATTCTGACGTCTTTTTCTTTGCTTTTATTAATGATTTCTTTCATTTTTTCTATCTTTATTTTCTTAAATATTTCGTCACCTTTTTCTAGTGCGAACATAACACAATTCAATCTGCTTAAAACAGAAGGTAGTTTCTCCAACATATTACATATATAATCGGGATTATCGCTACATCTGATGGCCATTTGATTTAGAGCAGTATTGTTCTCCATTTTAAATTCTCTAGTCGACTCGTCAATTATAAACTTCAGTTTTACTGCAAGTTTTATATCATTCATGGATGTACACTCCCACATGTTGAGTTGATCAGGCTCAGTAAGATTTGTATCATCATTAACCTCTTTCTTAGGTTTATTTCCTCTTTTTGTTTCATTTGTATCTTTATCTCTTGTTTCAGTTTTGTTTTCATTTTCTTCAGTTTGTATCATCTTTCTCTTCATATTTCTTGTCATCACCAGCGATTTTTTTATATTTTCATCAATATTCTGAGGTATCATTGTCTTTAGTTTATCGGAATCTATTTGTATTCTAGATAGAGCATCTGCATTGGTGTTGTTCTTTCCCTTTTTATAAATTATCTGAAAATCGTAGTCAGACAATTCCAAACGAATTCTAGTTAGCTTTGAACTTGGGTTTTTGTGAGTAAACAGTGCGATTAGTGGACGATGGTCAGTTACTACTACGAATCTTCTACCGAATAGGTATGGTCTGAAGAATTGTATACCCCAGTGTATACCAAGTAATTCTTTCTCGATTACTGACTTGTTTCTCTCGTGTTTATTAAGTGATCTGCTGGCAAAAGATATTGGTCTATCTTCACCAACTTCTCCCTGCGATAACACGGCTCCTAACGCAAAATCAGATGCGTCAGTAGTGAGTATGAATGGTTTTTCGAAATTCGGGTACTGTAGAATGGGCGGACTTATTAGTCTATTTTTTAGAGTTTCAAACGCTGTCCTACATTGTTCTGTCCATTCGAATTTTTGATCTTTTTTCAATAATTTATTCAAGCAATTTGCTATTTCGGCAAAGTTTTCAATAAATCGTCTGTAGTAATTACAAAATGCTACAAACCTTCTAACATCGTCAGCATTTTTCGGTACTGGATACTTTCTTATCGCGTCAAATTTCTCAGGATCTGGTTTTATTCCACTTTGTGTTATTAAATGTCCAAGATATATTACTTCAGGCTTTAGAAAACAACATTTACTAGCGTTCAGCTTCAAATTATACTTTCGTAATTTTTCAAAAACCTTTACCAAATTGGCGTTATGGTGATTAAGGCTACAACCAAAAACTATAATATCATCTACGTAAAGAAAAGCTTCAGATTCCAAGCCAGATAGGGCTATTGTCAACATGCGTTGAAAGCTGTTCGATGATATTTTTAGACCGAATGGTAGTCTTGTGTATTGGTAATGACCGTTTGGAGTAGAAAAAGCTGTGTAAGGACGTGATTGATGGTCAAGTTCAATCTGATGAAAAGAACTTGTCATGTCCAAAGTAGAAAAATACTTGGCTCTACCCAATTTATCCAAAATGTCATCTAAACGAGTCAAAGGAAATTTATCATTAACTATTTTATCATTCAATTTTCTAAAGTCGACAACTAATCTCCATTTTCCCAAATCTGTCTGTCCCTTCTTTGGAACTAATAACAGTGGTGCGTTGTACGGACTAATCGATGGTTCAATGATATTAGCCTCTAAAAGTTTCTGAACCTGAGAATTTATCTCTGTTGTCTGTGCCTGTGGCAACCTATAATTTTTTATGTATACTGGACTGTTGTCATTTAAGTCTATTGTTTGTTTGTAGAAATTATTTGCAGTCAGCTCCTCATCCTCCATGTGGAATATTGATTGATATTCCCTTATAATTGAAGTTAGTTTTTCTATATTTTCATTATCCAAGTCCTTCATTTCAAAGTTTTCCATTAACTTTTTAAATCTCTCTTGTGTATAAGATTTGTCATTTGTTCTCCTGTTATACGAACATATCCGATAATTTCGTAGTGGTCTTGTTTCGATTTTTAAGTTATTTATCGTAACTATTTTATCTGTTACATTTAACAATTTGATATGTTGATTGCCATTTTTGGGTATTATTGCGTTTGCCAAAAATACACCTTTAAATATTTCTTTATTCAATATTATCGCATCTTCCTCCAGTTCAATATTAAATGGTATTATGATTTCACTTCTATTTGGTATTCTTACTCTATTAATCTGGAAGGTATTATCATGAATTGGCATCATTATCGTCTCGTTGTCAATATTAAATGTTAGCACATATCTGTCATAATCGATATTGCATTTATACTGTGAAAGAAAATCTCTTCCCAGAATTCCATCTGTTTTTATTGGAAAATTATTCTCTACTATTTGTATCTTTTGCCTGATGGTGTTGTTATTTATATTAAAGGCAATTATCGTGGAACCCAGTGATTTCACAATCTCTTCTGAAATTCCTGTCAAGTTGCAGTATTCATCCTGGTTTATCTTATAACCCGTTAAAAACTTACTCTTGCATAATGAGACGTCAGCCCCTGTGTCAATCAGAAATGTTAGTTCATTTTCTGCATTCACGATGTTTAATCTTACGTAGTTTTCGAGTTCGGATGATATGTTATATATTCTTTTATTTTCTAATAATTGTTCCCTACTGGAGATTCCGTTTGTTCGGTCTCCGGGTCTTGGAAGTTTCCCTGTATTTGATTTATTGTGCGATTTCTATTATTGTTATTACTTCTTTGGTTATAGTTATTTCTGTTGCTACTGTTGTTGCCATTATAGGTAACATTTCTATTATTGGTAATCTTTCTATTATTGTTACGATTTCTGTTGTTATAATCATTTCTGCGGTAAATGTTGTTATCAGCGGTTGCAATTCTACTCATGCATTTATTTGCAAAATGATTCAACTTTCCACAATTGCGACATTTCGCGCCTTCTGCGGGACATTTATTGCCATGTCTTCTTCCGCAATTTCTACATTCTGACTGTCTATAGTTTGTAATATTAGTCGTTCTATTTTGTTGTGCGGTTTGATGTAGTACTTGCTTCTGCTGCGTTCTTGATGCAATTTTTTCGGCAATTTTCAAAGCTTCCACAAATGTTGTTACCTGGCTTGCGTCTATCGTGGCCATTATATGTGGATCTGTTATACCATTTACAAATGCGTTGAAAGCAATATTACTATTGGTATTTATTATAGCATTTCTATATACTTCGCCTTGTTCTGATATCTGAATTTCGTTCAACTCTGTTACCAGACTTTCTATTTTATTCGCAAAACCCAACACATTATTGTTCCTTTGTACTATACGCGTTATTTCGCCTAAAACCGTATTTGAAGATCTTGTCGGTTTATATGTCAATTTCAACACTTCTATCAAATCATCGATAGTTGTTGGTACAGAAATTTGTTTTATTCTATTCTGAACTGTTATGTTTAACCGTGATTTAAAAATGAAATTAAAAAATGCATTTGCTTTTTCATCTGTCACCGTCATCGAAACTGTCTCCAAATTTGTCAAGAAATCTTGCAGTTCATCTGACCTACCAGAAAATTTTGGCACTAATTTGGTGATCAACGACAATTCATTCATATCCAAATTAGACATGATTGGACTCGTCATTGTCTTTCTCTTTGAATGTTGTTCTAGCAGTTTTAGAGCTTCCTCTTTGGTTTTTTCGAAACTTTCTAAAGCTTCTTTATTGTCTAATTTTCCTAAATCTGAATTCTTGATATAATTCTTGAAATTTTCTTCTAATCTTTGTATTTCTATACTTTTTTCCTTGATGGTTTCTAAAGTGTATGGCCTCGACAATGATTTTCTTGCATTTAAAGTAATCTGTTCTAGAGCTTTCTGCGCTTCCATTTGAAAATTATAACTCACTTTCCTTTATTTTTGTATTTTATAGTTATTTATTATTAGTATGGATTCAGTATCAGTATGGATTATAAATTCATTTAATTTATTCAAATAGTGACAAGAGTGTACCCTTGATGTCCATTAAGTCTTTTAATTGATTTTGTCCTAAAGCAGCTAATTTGTTAACCCTATATATAATTGTATTAGTTACATAAATTTTTACAATAACCCCTATTATAAATAAAATCATAAATATTAACATAATAATAATTGATATTTTAATAGTCTTCATGTTAAATAATTATTAGAATAATTGTTTAAATTTATATAATGAAAAAGAATATATTTTTTTGTATTTTTATTTTTATTTTTTTTTTTTTTTTTTTTTTTTTTTTTTTTTTAGTTTCCAGTTTTCTTTCCGCTGGTTCTCATGTGGGTATTTATTATATGTTCGATCTCGTCGATCTTTACCCAATATTTTGCCGCTAAGTCCCACGGTGGAGGTGGCGATGAATTGATGATTCTCTTTAGATTTGCTAACTCTCTCCTCTTTTTCACCAGGAATCCACCCCGACGCTTCGGTGGTTTAACCTTAGGTATCTTCAAAGTTTCCTCCGTTGCTTTTGGTCTGCTTCTCTTTAGGTATTCTTCAATGGTTAATGGTCTAGGACCAATTGTATTATCGTTCATAATAATAATAAAAAGAAACTACTCTTTGTTTGTAATTTATGCTACACCTTATGCATGGGCGAAATCGCCTCCGCACCCTAATAGGTTCTCACTTAAGAGCACACTATTTATATTTTTTATTATTTTATTATCCGCATGTGTTTTACTCCTCGTCTTTTTCTTCTGTTGGTTCTGCTTGAAGATCCTGATTGTTCTTTGGCCGAACAATCCTTCTAATCCCCGGCGTGGATTAGGTTCCTTGCCAGCTCGATCTAGGAGCTCTTCTTATAAAAAAAATATATAAGGATGATCCACAGGAACGTTTAGGCTAGGATCGCCATATAATGATTGTTGTCTTTTTCTTCCCACTGTGTTTGGAAACAGATATTCGCTATATCTGTGGAGCAGACAATCTTAGTTTATTGTTGAACAAAGTCAATGCTCATCTCATGGAGCATTGCCTAAATCACGCTAATGTAAATAATACTAAGCGTTTGATGGTTGTATGACAATTCTTGTTTTATTCAAATTTGCTTCAGCTTATAAAGCTGCTTTGAGAATCTATTTCTTAGTCTAGTATTGAGTGACGTTTAGAAGTCACTCAATAATTCTTTAATAACTTTATATAAATTCTAATTCTTAAAATTCTATTGTAACCTATGTACATTGTATTAACGTCCCAGTATTTTTAGAAAGCGATTGCGGTCAATAGTAACGTACTGAGTGATTTTCATATTCATTGAACGTCACTCAATATTTTAAATCTCGCTTTTTATTACAAAAATCAAAAGTGTAATCCTAAACCCTTTTGCTCTAGTTTTGCCCCAGTGCAATGGTTTGTTTACATTAAAACAAAAATAAAAACACTTGCCTGTTAAACTAGTGGGATATTCATATGTATGTACATGTATGGTTACTTACAATATTTATGTTTGCTTGGCATAATTATTACTTTAATATTAACAACTTAACATTACATTGTACAGTTGGGTATGTATGACACACGTATCATTTGTTTATATTTAACTTGTGCGTGACGTCATGCTATCACTACAATAGAAAATAAGCACAAACTAAATTTGAATAGCATTGTTTTAATTTTTTTCTTTGAATATGAAAGCGTTCATATCGGATGCTATATTTATATGGAGACTAGGTCACTTAATTTTTGTAAATCACATACAAACCAAATTTGGAAAAAATCTGCGCAATATTATTGTTTTTGATACATTTAAGAGAAGATCGGGACCCAGTTTTATATGGGGCTGTGAGTAAGAATTACCTATAGGGTTTATTTTTATACTACTGATTGATGGATGTAACAAACAGACACAAACCCAATTTTACCGAGATCTATATGACAATTTGAATGATATGACAATTTAAGTCGACTTCATACTTAGGTGTAATTTGTATGGCGACTATGTCTGTACATGCACTCATTTTCATCAATATTGTTTATAATATAGCCGATTTAAGCTTACATATCAAAGTTCATGAAAATATATTCATATTTACGACCTGCAGTTTGATTGCAAGGTTTAGATGGACACACAGACGGACAAATGGACAGACGGACTGACGGACGGACGGACATCGCCAAATCGACTCAGAAAATGATTCTGATAAAAGGTTGGTGGTTACAAATATCAGCACAAAGTCATTATGCCCTGACCACATAAGTGCCTCTAAATGATAAGGTCACTCACAGAACCATTAACTTAAATACTTGTTGCTCAAATGTTGTTTTCAAATACATCATTTGCTCTCAATTGTTTACCGCTAGTTCTATTTATAAACCCAAATATCAAAAATTATCATTCTGATGCATAAAAAAACTAAAATTTTCAATGAATCAAAATGTTAAGGTCAGTGCTAATTTATCTGTAATCATCAACGCATTGTTCTTTTTGTGAAATTTTTGTTTATGAAATATTCATATTGAAACAAAATGGGACGGGGAAAAGCATTGCCGGAAATTGAGAAGGTTAGATTAATTCTTTGACATGCAATTGTGGATGCGAGAAATTGCACGAAAATTGGGCCGTTCGCTTTGTGTAGTGCAAAATTATCTTAAAGATCGTGAGAAATATGGCGAGAAAAAAGCTCTGGTCGACCAAAACTCCTCTCTGTGCGTAATATTCGTCAAATTTCCAGAATGGCTTCAAACACTGTACGCATCGCAAATATGATTAATATGCAGTTGGGTTTGAATACGTCAAAAATTACGGTTTTGCGAGCCATTAAAGCACAGCACTACATTAGCCGAGCTAAACTAAAGAAAGCTCTACGTTTGAACGCAAATCATAAAATCAAATGTCTAGAATTTGCGAGAAAAAAACACATATCAACTAACTGGCATCAGGTACTAATTTTTCAGATGAAAAAAAATTCAATCTCGATGATCCAGATGGTTGCAGAGATTATTAGCAGGATTTTTGAGAAAGGAATCCATGTATTTCTCTTTGAGAAATTTCGGTGGGGGTTCTCTAATTGTTTGGGAAGCGTTTAGCATAAGTGGAACCCTAACATTAGTGTTTCCTTCCACTCGCATGGATAGTCTGTAGTACCAACGAGTGCGCTCAAATTATTTGCTGCCATACTTGGCCGCTCATTGCGAAAAATTTAATTTCAGCAATTTCAGCAAGACAACGCCGCTTTCCATGTAAGCAGATCAACTAAAGCCTGGTTTGAGGAACATGAAGTATCTATTATGGCATGGCCGGCACGTTCTCCAGATCTTATGGATAATATGTGGGGACTACTTGTGCGGGAAGTTTATGCTCAAAACCATCAGTATAGTTCGATGGGAGAGCTAAAAGTAGCAATTTTGAATGCTTGGCGGTATATAAGGCTAGAAACTATAGAAAAATTTTTAAATTCTATGCCTAATCACATTTATAAAACAACTAGCTGTTTTTACCCGGTCTTGCCCGGGATTCAAAGGCCTTTGACTTGAAAAATGGTTCACTGTGCTTACCAGGCGCTGCGCACTTAGTGCGCAATGAACAAATTCCTCAAAACACTTAACTTTCTCCCCAAAAATTTGTATGGGATTGGAGAATTTGTTCATGATGAAAAAATTCCCCAATGTTTACGTTTTTTGGGGAGTAACTTCATTTTTATTTCAATATAAAATGCTTTGTTTTTTAATTTTGAGTAGATTCAGGCATTTCCGCTTCTCTTAACAAAGCTTGTTGAGCTGCGTACCGCGAGAATGTCGAAATGATGCTATTGAAAAGAATACAGATTTTAAATTTGTATATTGCAAGACAAATATTGAGATCAGTACGCAAATTTTCACATAAATAAATATTTAACAAAATTCATTAAATAAAAATGTGTAAAAATCTAAGAACGAATTTGGGGAGTAAGTTAATTTTTTATTTCGTTTAAAAAAAAAGGGCAATTAGTTCATTTCTTTTTGGGGACCTTTTTCTAAATTTGGGGAATTTTTTCATCGTGAAGTTATTCCCGTATTTACCAAATTTCAGAGAAATCCGTTGAAAAATACAAATTTGTATAGCGAACAAATGTACCACAAAATAGAAAATGGGTTTTATAAGAAAGTGGGTGCAAAAGTAGGCGTGGCCTGTAAGAATTTAACGGCGATCTCTCCCGGAGTACAGAGATCGTGCGTACCAGATTTTTGAGAAATCCGTTGAAATATAAAAATTTTTATAGCGAACAAATATACCAAAAAGCAGAAAATGAATTTTGTATAAAAAGTGGGCGTAAAATTAGCGTGCGCGGTAAGAGTCATATGGATACCTTTCCTGGGGCACAGGGATCGTGTGATAGAAATTTTTATATCTTTATTTATTTATTTATTTATTTATCAAATTTAATGATTTCCTGCACAACAAGACTAAGTCTTATAATTACAGTACAGGATTTTAGTAGTGTACAAGCATGTTTAACCAAATTAAATTAAATAAAATTGTAACTAATACATATAAAAATTAATATAAATAATATTTTAACATAAGAATTTTTAAAATTATGACATTAATAAAGTATGACATAGAATATTAAAAAAAAGAAATTATATTGAAAATTACTAAAAATTACAAAAAAAGAGAGAGGAAAAATTAAAAAAAATAAGCACACAATAACGAAATACCTTTAAAATGTTTAAGTTTAGGCAAAGTATTTAAAAAAGGATTTTTTGAAATGTATTGCTTTGCTATTAAGTTGAATATTAGGTGGAAGGCTATTCCAAAGACGTACATCATTTATGAAAAAGTGCCATACTGATACTAGGCATCGATGTTTAGGAATAATTAATTTCTTACCTCTGTTTGATTTGGCAAATCGTATATGATTGCATAAGTATTATGGCTTTCCAGTATATATTAAATTATGAAGAAAAATTAGTACTCTAATCTTTAGTAGGTTTTCAAGTGATACTCCATACAGGCTTTTCAAGAAGGACGATATGTGTTCAAATTTCCTTAATTCATACACATACCTAACAATATTGTTGTAAAGCATTTCAAGTTTTTTTTTTTGCTGATTGAATCGCAATTCACAAACAGTTCGCATCCATAAGTTAGTGTTGGAATAAGGTAAGCGTTTTCCAATAGTGTTCTTGCTCTTAATGGTGTAAAGAATTGCGTTGCCCACAAGGTCCTTAGTTTAACGTATGATTGTGCAACAAGCATGTTGATGTGGCTTGACCAATTTAAGTTGTTGTTGAAGACCAATCGAAGATTTCTAGCTGTTGAAACTATCTCAATTCTTTGATTATTTATTGATATTTCCATATCAATAAGTGGGTTTATAGTCCTTTTGTGTTAGATTTATTTGGCCTTAAGCAAAGTCCATAAGAAATTGCCCAACAATTTATTCTGTTAAGGTCATCGTTTATGTTATCCACATTTTGGCGAATAGATTTAACAGGGCTGCTAAGGTAAAGCTGTACATCATCTGCATACATGTGAACATTGCAATGTGATAAGTGGTGGGGTAATTCATTGGCATAAATAAAGAAAAGAAGCGATCCCAGAATTGACCCTTGGGGTACACCTCTACTAATAGCTATTAGTTCTGATATTTTATTATTAGGTATGTTGATATTTGCTGTATTGATGTTAATGAAAAATTTAATAATTGACTTAGCGCCATACATAATGTAGAATGATTGACAATATCAGGGGCTTTGGAATGATCAAGAAGAACCAAAAAATTAACTTTACCGTCATCTAACTCACGTCTTGTATTTTCGAAAAAATCAATAAGGGCAGTAACGCAACTATGATTGGGACGAAAGCCGGATTGCTTGTCAGTCAAAAGTTGATTTACATGTATGTGCTCATTTGCACGTGCAGTAGTTTTCCAAAATTTTCGAAAGAAAGCTAAGTATGGCAATTGGACGATATTCTGAGTTTGATTTAAGTAGCGGAATTATCTTTGCATGTTTCCATTTTATAGTAAAACGACTCGACTGATGATGGTGTTGAACAGATGAGTAATATAAGACAAGATTAGTGGTAAAAGAATTTTAATAAATTGGGGGTGTAGGTTATCATATTCAACAGCATTAAATTTTATTTGCGAGATACAAGAGAAAACATCAGACTGGTTGACGCAGGAAAACTCAAACTTGATTTCTTCTGGAAAGAAATTATTATTGACGTTTGCGAAAAAAACCATTACGGCTTGCAACGTCTGTTGGAATCATGCTTATATTAGTGAACATTTTATTGAGTTCATCATTATCAACAGGACAGTTTCTGGTTTTATCAAAATTACCAATACCAATTTCGCGAATAGTATGCCAAGTTTTTTTAGAATCCAACGCAGTACTAAAGCGATTAGTGAAATATTCTGATTTAGCGATCCTAATTTGGTGACTGACATCGCTTCGAGCTGATCAAACAAATATACCGAAAAACAGAAAATGAATTTTGTATAAAAAGTGGGCTTAAAAGTAGGCGGTGCCACAGGAATCACATGGTGACCTTGCCTGGAGTACAGAGATAATCGCTATTATCATCTTTATCATAATTTTCATCAGGAACATTTGGCAAAATTATGAACTCTGATTCCAAACTTGATAAATTATTGTTTTTTGCATATACTTCTTGCTCATGCTAGATATTAATGGATCAAAACTTAGACCGAACATATTGAAAATATCTGAACTGGAATTTTTCCGACTGAATTCTTGTACTTCTTTACGATTTATAACTTTGGTACAGCTTATGAGTTCGCTATAACTATCTAAATAATTCCATATATTCAATAACATATTTTTTTTTGCCAGAGCACAGTGGACAGTTTCATCAACTAATTACAGATATAGAAAATAGATATAACTAAAAAAAAACCTTGCTATATGAGTAAATGTTTAGTCGTGAATAAATTCAAACTTGCACAATATACAACCACCCGAAATGTCCTCATATAAAATTCATTTATGTCAAAATTGGGTTTTATATAAAAAAAAAAAAACAAAATTAAACATGTCATTATGGTATACGAGTAGTATGAGTTATTTAATTAATCTAGAGAACGAGATGCACAGGTATTTTATTATAACATCTTCTTTCAATCTACAAGCCATTTATTTTATGTCTACAACAAAAAAAAAAAAACAAAGAAATCATTAATTGGAATATGGTGCGTGTGAGTATTTTTTCTAAATGTTTCTTTGCATTACGGTGAAAATTCGAATCTCTGAAAAAGTGCGAGATATAAATTTTTTTCCCAAATTTGTTGTGTTTTTCCATGCGTTCCGCTAACAGCTGATATTAGTTGTTGTGTGTCATACAAAGGTATGGAATAAACCAAAACAAAAATACAAAAATATATTTTTCTTTCGATTTTGCAAGAAATGTACGTTATGTTTTAGTTTTGATGTGTAAACATCTATACGGCAGGGGGGTAAATTTCAATTTCACAATACAATCACAAAAATAGTGTAACACGTAATAAGTGAGAGCTGACACATAACGCTGTGTGACTTATGATTGTATTGGTGAAAAAATTATGGTATAACATTGTTTTTTATGCCACTTTTTTAAAAGCGTCATCTATGTATCGCTTATATACGTTTATATTGGGATATTTTTAACGTTTTACAGCAAAGGGTTGTTGAATTAGCTGAAGCAGTTTTTGCTATAAGTGACACATAGACGACGCTTTCTCTTTGATTTTAAAAAATTACATAAAAAATCATTAATTACTAGATGTTTACACATCTTCCCTGTGATCGGACTCACATGAATTTTTTTTCTAATCTAAGAGTGCACCAACATTTTACGTATATAAGAAATTAATTTCGAAATATCACAACGTTAATGTGAGGTACAAAAATTTAAAAACTGTTAAATATTTTCAAACAAACCATGTATTGCTGCTCAGAAGGCAGTTAAATATACTTGTATAAAAAAGAAAGAAATTCGTAAATAATCATAATAATGAGAATTTCAACGTAAGTTAGCACATTTTCATAGCGGGTAATTAATGTGTTAAGACAGCGTTAGCTGAAACTACATTAATCTGTACGTACCAAATAAAATCTACACGTGATAAGTCGAAAGGTACAACTTTACTACTACCATATATCGATATGTGCAGATCTCGCGCTTATTAAAAACTTTCAGCTTAAATCACCCGACAGTGTTAATTATATTGCAATCTCGAAATTTAAATGTTTCATAGTGAGTAGTCTGTCAGATCCCGATTCGTAAGCAAGGGAATACCACTTCAAACTTAGAGGTAACCTCAATGTCACTTTTCTTAGAAGAACGTTACTGCAGGGTTTTTCTTACGCTGATGACATGCCGTAAACTGGAAGTCTCTTACAGAAATTCAGCAAAGAGCTCTTGTGGAACTGTGCAAATTGACCAATAGTTGCTGTCTGCTTGTTAATCGGATTTCATCAGAAAAAAGTACAAGATGCTTTCTTCAATTCTACCTCTCTCGCCGGTACTGATGGAACCAAAACCCTGTAGTACTCCAAGGCAGGAAGCTGAACTACAAAACACAATACTGAGGAATATACAAGGAATGTAACTATGGCTTTATACTCCTGAGAAAATCATCGGGAAGCCAAAAATAGCCATTTGGTCGGTGGTGCAACCAAAATTGGCGCACGGGTAAATAATTTGTGGCCTGCTTTGGAGAAGTTTTTTATACTTACTCTCTTGCTAAGCATAGAGGTAGGCATCACTGGAGTTCTTTGGGATGCATTGAACTTAATTTCGCACATAATACCAGTAGACCGATCACTATGGCGAATGTACAAAAGTAATTATAGCATGCACGTGAATTATTCTACCCTAAGAATCTTAATCGGACAACACTACAACATGGTTATACGGGTCAGAGAAATTTGGGCTGGCAGATCCCAGGGCAGATGTTCCATAAATTTTTGCGCTCACGGACTGAAATCACACAAGCACAGTTGATGGCACTAAAGGAAGTTATTGATTGGCCGGGTCTAAATATTCTATTACAATCCAAGTTAGAAGTTGCACGAATAGTCAAGCCGCGATAAGATCTATGGAGTCAATATTGCTGAAAATAAGAACTCATTGGGGAAAAAATTAATTGGAATTCGGTTACCACTATGTTCGTTCATATGTTTGAAAAGAAAAATTTAATGAAGTAATATATTGTAATTTTGAAATATTTGAAATGCTACACATTTTCTTCGTTAACTTGGTTATTTCGGTGCTGAGTATTTAGGCTCCAATGAATAAATGGCAAAAAAAAAATTTTTGTATAGGATTGGGGCATTTATTCATGATGAACAAATGTACAAATGTTCATGATGAACAAATAATTTTTGGGGCACAAATTCATTTTTTATTTAAATTTTAAACATTTTGGTGCATTTTTTCATTTCTAATTTGTAAGTTTGAGGCCTAAACTAGTTTTTTTCTTTTACAAGACGCAACAGCAAACATCATCCCTCTTCAAAAAAATAAGCTACATGAAACCCGTTTTGAGTTATTTTTTTAGTGTGTTGTTGTTTCACTTACTTTTGTAAACTTCACAAAAAAGTAACGGAATCGCTTTGCAAGCAGGATGCAAAATTTTGACTTTCGACACAAAATTCATTAAATTATTGGAAAATGTGTGGTGGTGGTGGTGGTGGAAAAGTGTTGAAGAATGAATTTGGGGTGTAAGTTCATTTTTATTTGGTTTTTTGAAAAATAGGGGCATTTGTTTATTTGTTTTGGGACCTTTTTTTTAAATTTGGGGTATTTGTTAATTTTTTTTGGGGGGCCATTTGTTCATTGGGGCCTAAGTAATCAGCGCCGGTTAATTCACTTATCTTATACTATAAAAATGGTGTGTTGTACATTTTTTTGCATATTTCAAGTGGGCGTGGAACCTCCCATACAAAGTGAATTTCAGCATATAATTTTACATTGAATTTCTACTACGACACCAAGAGTTCTATAACTACGTAGATTAGGGTAGGCCTTAATAAAAAAAGTGTTGAAACTCTCGGTCTCACCCCTTAGAAATATGCTAATGGCAAAAAAAAAAATAAAATATGCAAATATAAAAATTGTGCTATACTTTAAGAAAGCTTACCCTTATGTGCTCCTAGGGTTTAAATGATCCAAAATTCAGCAGTATTTGCAAAATATTTGAAGTTTTTGAATTAATCATTCCATACTATTTTGGGTTTAGTTTTGGCACCAAGTCTTCTTGTAGCGCCAAGTTAGTCATAATCATCAAATCAAAAAATCGGCAAAATAAAGCACAATTTTATTTCCCAACCCATAGTAAAGGTTTCATCTAGTTTACTAGAACAATTAATTTTTTTAAATATGCCGACATTCAAAGTTTGGCTTCGACAAGGAATGGGTTAACGTTGTTCAATTTATTCCAAATTTTTAGTGTGGAAGACTTGCGCATTTTGTTATTATGTTTTAAACGTAACATCAAAAAATTCGACAGTACTTACAAAATATTTGAATTTTTTGTATAAATTGTCTTTCAGTAGTTTGGGGTCATATATAACCCCAAGTCCAAAGGGATAATGGGGTCATATAAGTATGAAGAAATAATACGTTTACTGAATATTTCACAAAAAACTAATTTTTCTCGTAATCCGCAAAAAAAATTCCTTAACTTAAAAATTCACACAATTAATCTCTAACATATATTTAGCTAAACTTTAAAGTGCCAGATCCATTTTTTTTTTTAAATTTTGTTTAATAAAATTTTTTAAAACTTAAAAAAATTTTTCCAAATTTTATCAAAAAGATTTTCCCTTTTTGGTCTCATTTCGCAATAGGTTAAAAACGTGGTAATAAAACTATACTTCATGTCTGAGTGCTCATAGGTATAGAAACCAAAGAAAATTATCGCTTTAATTAATTTCTTAAAATATGCCTCAAATTTCACGACCTAGTTTTTGTCTTTTTTTGCAAAAAAAAAAGTGGTCTGAGGCATTTGCTATTTCTTGGCGAGTTTCTATTCGATTTTGCAGTTACACAGCTTTTTAAAGAGATAATTTAGTACTGAAAGCTATTATTTTATTTTTGGAAAAATTAAACTATAGAACGAAATTTTCGTAAAATCTGAAAAAATAGTCGTATTTTCCCCATATAAACACACTTGAAATTTTCAGTAGGGTTGAGGCACCTCTAAATTTTTTTTTGATTGATCCAAAACTTTGTATTTGTCAGTTTTTTTTCTATTCGCATATGTGTAGCGGTGAGACTTTAAATTCGAACACTTTTTTCCCCTCAGTATAATGAAGGTTCACCCTAATGTACTATACATATATACTAGCTGGATTTCAAGCCTCGCGGAAAAAATGGGCGTGATCCGACCAATCGAAGAAGCACCCTATACAAAGTTAATACTTAATATCATATAACTGGAGTACTATAATAGAGAAAGCCTTGGGACTTTGTCTGAGTTTATGAGTTATTTACATAAATAGTCGCACAAAAACGGGCCGGATCAAAAAAATTGGCATAACACCTCCTAGACAGAAAATATGAAGTACAATGAAAATGACAGTTTTGAACTTTTGACAAGTACATAAATTTACAATGTGAGTAGTCGTTGAATATATGGGCGGAGTCGCCAATTCAAAAATCGCCAAAACCGAAAGTAGCAAATAACAAAAATCGCAAAATAAAAATTCACATAAATCAAATATCGCTGAATTCAAAAATGGCAAAAAAAAAAAAACAAAAATCGCCAAGTCAAAACTCGCAAAAAAAAATCTAAAATTGCAGAAAACCAAAAATCGACTAAATCGATTTTATTGAAACTGCTTCTTTCCTTATGCACATGAGTTTTGAATATCTCCGTGACTGTGCTTGACTGTATGTGACTATCTTAAAATTAATCTTTGGCCACCAGAAGTCTATGGACAAAGTTTCAGATCCATCGGATGAGGGGAAGTAGGTTTTTAATCTCTCCGTGACTGAGAATGACTAAGTCAAATCTAATCTTTTTTTCACAGCAAGTGTATGGACCAAGTTTCAGATCGATCCGATGAGGTAAAATGACATTTAGATCACTCCGTGACTGTGCGTGACCACGCGTGACCACGCGTGACTGTGCGTGACTACCCCAAAATTAATCTTTACTCACAACAAGACTATGGGTCAGGTTTCAAATCAATTGGATAAGGGGGAATGGGGTTGCCCCACGACGGACAGAGAGATTGAGTTAAAAGGGTTTAATAAATAAAATAGTTTTCTAGAAAATGTATTTCCAGTTTTTTTATCTATACTAATATTATAAAGAGGTAATGTGTGTTTGTTTGTTTGTTTGTTTGTTTGTAGGAGGCAATATCCGTAACTACTCATCTGATCTTCCTGAAATTTACATAGAGTCTTACTGCTGATATGGGAAGTGCTATAGGCTATAATTGTTTAAATGTTTTAGTGGGTGTGGCACCTCCCACACCAAGTAAATTTTTAGCATCATATATATTGGGTACTATGACAGAGAGAGCTTTGCAAATTTGTCTCAGGTCATCTATTTTTAATATTAGTAGCTACGCCGGAAATGGGCGGGATCGGATAAGTGGCCGTGGTACCTGCCATAAAAGTAGTAATTCAATATTATATATCTCGAGTACTGCGATAGAGAGATTTCCAAATTTGTCCGAGGTCACCTATTATTAATGTGAGTAGTCGGACAAAAAATGGGCAGCATCGGACCAATGGGCGTGGCACTTGACATACAAATTAAATATAAAATGCCATATATCTGGAGTACTGTTATAGTGAGGGTCTTGGGACTTTGTGTGAGCCCGTAAGTTATTCTTCTCATGGACAGCTACATGTCCTTGCTTCAGGGTAGGAACGCAAGCATTGAAATAAAAAAAATCTATACTAATAATATATATTAACATAATAAAGAGTTAATGTGTGTTTTTTTGTTTGTAGAAGATAATCTCCGTAACTACTCATCTGATCTTCCTGAAATTTTTACAGAGTCTTACTGCGGATATGGAAAGTGCTACAAGCTACAAGGCGTGACACCTCCCATACAATGTAGATTTTTAGTATATGCTAAAGGAAGGTTTGCAGAATTTGTCTCAGGTCATGTATTATTAACGTGAGTAGTCAGACAGAAAAATGGGCGGGATTAGACAAATGCACGTGGTACCCCCACAAAAACTTAATATTAAATGTGATATATCTGAATTACTGTAATATTGAGAGCCTTGGGACTTTTCGTGAGCCCTTTCATTACGATTTGTGGGGAGGGGGTAGCGAAGCACACCGGGTTACATCTAGTTTCTTATAAAATGAAAGTATCTACAAAAGCAAATTAAGTTCCGTTCAACAATCAAAGTATTTACATAAATGAATAGACTTATTCAATTAAGGCAACTTAATTAAAAGCATTATAAAATGCCACTACCATAAATATTATAATGTATTATTTTTGAACAATGTTTGCTTTAGTGAAAAAAGTTAACGGTATTCTCACCTCGTCCTTACCTACGGCGATGTTTTCTAAATGGCTGTTTGCGCGGATGTATCGTCCATGTTTTCTTAATTGAGGAAATACAGATTGTCAAGACTTTGAAAAGCCAATGAAAAATGCTTTCAATCCCAAAAAATTTGTCACCGTAGCTAAAAAGAAACCAGTCAATGTTGCCGTGTACCTGAATACCGCTAAACGTAACTTTGGTTCAGTTTTCTTGGAATTATTTTTTTCTGTGGTTTAAGTGAATTGTTGTGTTCAATAATATTGCAAAATATATACAACAATAGTATATTTATTTAGAACACCATTGACAGAGGAAATGAAAAACAAAAACCATTAACACGATTGGAGTACAAACAACAATTTAAAACTGACTCCCCGCCGCTGGCATAACAAATTGTATATCAGCTAATGAACATGAATTTTTTGATGACAAATCTAGCTACCGCGGAGTCGAAAACATGCAATTGCTTCAGTTTCTCTCGCTCATGGGAAAATTTCGACTGTCTTGGACATTACAACTGGAGATGGACTAATTAAAAGACACGCTGAATGGCTCAGGGTCTCACGAAGTAATTTCCTCAAGGTACTATCGCACGATGTGTTTTTTACATATGTACTGTCAAATTTTCCCACAACAAAAGTTGTTTCACATCGTGTGATACATATGAAACATTGTTTATGTACAATACATGAGGAAAGTCACATGTATATTTTTCAATTAGTAAAGGTTCAATTTTGGCATGACAAACATATGAAAATACAACACTGCTTGTGTGCAAAAGAAAAAAAAAACAGAGTAAAATATATAGATTAATATTGAAAAGAAAATTAATTGGTCAATATTAATTAACAATCTGTATATATAAAATTCATTTTCTGTTTTTTGGTATAATTTTTCGCTATAGAAATTTTTATTTTTCAACGGATTTCTCTGACCTTTGATACGCACAATCTCTGTACCCCAGGCAAGGTCGCCATATGCTTTTTACCGACCATGCCTAATTTTGCGCTTACTTCTATGTACATATATAAAATTTATTTTTTTTTTTCCTTTTATTTGTTTCTTTGTTTGAATGCTATACAAACTTTTATTTTTCAACGGCTTTCTCTGAAATTGGGTACACGTGATCTCTGTACTCCAGCGAAGGTCACATTATATATCTTTTTGGCCGCACCTACCTTTGCGCCCACTTTTTTATAAAACTCATTTTCTGTTTTTTGGTACATTTGTTCGCTATACAGATTTGTATTTTTCAACAGATTTCTCTGAAATGGTACACACGGGAATAACTTCACGATGAACAAGTTCCCCAAATTTAAAAAAAGGTCCCCAAAAGAAACGAACAAATTCCCCCGTTTTTTTAACGAAATAAAAAATGAGCTTAGTCCCCAAATTCGTTTTAAATTTTTTACATATTTTTTTAATGTATTTGGTTAAATATTTATGTAAGTGAAAATTTGTAAGTGATCTCAATATCTGTTCTGCAATATATGCATTTAAAGTCTGCATTCTTTTCAATACACAGCTTATCTAAAATATCGGAATGATCTGAAAAATATAAAAATATAAAATAAGTTGACGCGGAAGCACGATGTGGCTGACAAACGCCAGAAAGTGGCTCGCGGACGCGGCGCGCCTGCGAATACAGCTCAGCTAAAATATCGGATAAAAATATATTGGCGCATACAACAAGTTGACAACAACTGCGCGGCAGCACGGGTGTGGCTGCCAAACGGGCGGAAGAGGCTCGCGGACGCGGACGCAACGCGATCGCGGAACACAGCTCAGCTAAAATATCGAAATGATCTAAAAAATATATTTTGCCAATTAAAATATGTTCACGCTAACAGCGCGGTAGCAGGGGTGTTGCTCCCAAACGCGCGGACGCGGACCCGACTCGCTCGCGGAACACAGCTCAGTGAAAAGTCTTATGATAAATTTTATCTACGTATGTGCAATAATTATCTATTGATCAAAATAGGCCAAACATATAATATAAGCAGTTGCTTAAAGCAACCTTGCGATGCAATTTTAAACGTCGTATTCATATTCCTTTTTTGAAACTTCTATAAATTTGACGTCTCTGCTCAATGGTGATCATTTATTGAATGAAGTATTAAAATTTTTAAAAGTTCTGATTTCTTTAATTTGCAAACAATTCCGTTATAGTTGATATTTACAAAATAAATAAACTTCAAAAAAAATCTTCAAGCGGTTTCGCAGCTTATTTTTTAAGTATTTTTACTGTAGCGTCTTTAAAAAAAACTTCTAAATTAAAAAATCAAAAAATTTTATATTGAAATAAAAAATGAATTTACTCCGCAAAAAACGTAAATGTTGGGGAATTTTTTCATCATGAACAAATTCTCCAATCCCATGCAAATTTTTGGGGAGAAAGTTAAGTTTTTTTAGGAATTTGGTCATTGGGCACTAAGTACTCAGCGCTTGGTAAGCATAGTGAACCTTTTTTTAAGTCAAAGGCCTTTGGATCCCGGGCAAGACCGGGTAAAAATAGCTAGCATATTTTGAAAAGAAGAACTTCGCTCCTATCACAAGCGAATGTATTATTCTTCATCAATGAAAATTTCACAGAAAAATTACATCATATCCGGAAGTTGTATTTTTGTTTAGATATTTCTTGCTGGGTATTTACTTACTAAATGCATGTTCATCCATTCAAATGCTTTAGAATAAATTGTAACTGATAAGGTTGAACGATAAGACTTAACTTTTATTGCACAAAATTCAAATATTTGTATATTTTCTTAAATTTCACAACAAGAAATAAACTAAACCGAACGAAAACAAATGGGTTATAAAAACATGCAAACGGATTTATATTGATGTTTGGTATAATGCAAATATTCAAATATGCTAATATTAACATTTTCGTATGCATGTAAAACATATGGCAGGAAAATCAAAAAGGCTGGTTATTACCAACCTTCTGATATCCTACCTTATAAAAGAAATATATTTAAATAATATAATTTAGAAAAAAAAAAATAATAACTTTATAGCTTCCCATTAATTATAAATAAATTGAAGTAATAATAATTCAAGAAATGTCCGCCCCCTAACCACCATTTATAGTTTTCCACTTAGTAGTGGTAAACACCTTTTAAGAACAATATCCTATTTTAAAAGGACTGGCCATAAACAATACCAACGTCCAATATATGTATCTAGAAAAGTATGCGAGTCTAAGGATATACAAATACATACTAACAATAACTTTACTTGCTACGGATAACAACTTAATAGCTAAAAAGATTCATGTAACAAGAAACCATAGTACGAGTACAATATCTATTACAAACATAATAATGGAATATTTTTAATAAAGAAAAAGATTTATGCAAGATAATATTAAAGATTGAGTAAAATGAAACAAAAATGTTAAATCCCTTTAGTCTCCTTATAGATAAAATTTAAAATCTAAAAAAATGTGTTTACAATTGGGATATTCTTTATATAACAAAATATTTTATCTTACTCAAATAAGAAATGTTTCCAAATCTGTGCTCTGGCTTCTACAGATGCCAAAATAAGGTGACGTGAAAATAAATAAATCAAAGATGGATTAACATAATTACGGTTTTTATAGCAGTTAACCTAGAAGATTAGTTAAGGCGTCATTTGAAAGGCTGTAATCACATTATCTTTAGGATTAGCAAGATATATTTTGAAAGTTGTTGCTGATATTTTTTTCCATACTTATACTGAATTGCATTAGCTTCTGAGTTAGAAATAGAAATTCAAAGTCAGGTACAAAATTTACTAAAAAAAAATAAATTTTAAATAGTATTTACTTAAATTTTTTTTTTTACCAGCAAAATCTATATATAAAATATTTTTTGGAGCTCTATTCCAATTTAGTTTCTCATTATTTGACACTTCTAAGTTATCGAAATGCTAATATAAATACAAAAATACATAATCAATTGTAAAAAAATATTTCCATAATTTTAATATTCAAAATTTCTTTTTGAATCGATTCAGCTATATCCGTCCGTTCGTCAGTCTATCTATATGCCTGTCCATGTAAAACCTGTAATCAGACCAAGAACCACATGACTGGAATCCAAAATATCTGCAGAGTTCAGTTATATTTTAAGTCGTGGTGTGGCTCGTGTAGTAAGAAAAAACAGAACATGTACAATAAACAGGTTCGAGTTCAGTTATATTTTAAGTCGTGTTTAAAATATAACTGAACTCGAACCTGCTTATTGTACATGTTCTGTTTTTTCTTAGTACACGAACATGTACAATAAACAGGTTCGAGTTCAGTTATATTTTAAGTCGTGTTTAAAATATAACTGAACTCGAACCTGCTTATTGTACATGTTCTGTTTTTTCTTAGTACACGAGCCACAACGCGACTTAAAATATAACTGAACTCAAACCTGTTTATTGTACATGTTCTGTGGTTTTTTTCAGTACACGTACCAGAACATGAACTTCAAATAAAGCAACACTCAGAAATGTGTGCTTTATGTGTGATTGAAACAAAAAGTATGTGATACAAAAATGTTCGTGTAAATAACGAAATATTAAAACGAACACAGTCATGGTTGTGTTGGGCACCGTAGAAAATTTAGAAACGCACATAATTGATATGAAAATAAAGATATGTGTTGGCTGCTTTTGAACAGAACATTGTGTGTTTCGTGTGTGTATTTTCTGAACCTTGACTACATATTAATTTAATGCAGCACAAGTCACTCAAAAACGCGTTTTGAGCTAGCAAAACCTACCTTGTGACTAGATAATCAAAGGCGACATACATATATACGAACGTACGTATGTATGTATGTATGTCGTCATATGAATCTAAACGGTATAAGTCTCGGATTCCGAAAATGTGCTCCGGAATAACGTTTGTTTATATTCCACTCATTTATTGACAGAGAGGAACTAATACGATCGGTAAGATTCGCTGTGAACATCTTCAGCCTTTCAAAGGAACAATGTCTGTTCATCAGTGGACATGGATGAAGGAAAACAAGAATATCCTTTTCTTCAATAACCTCTGTTCTTATGTTTGTGATCGTAGTGGAAAATGCATTCACTTCAATATTGGTAAACCTTGGAAAATATGCGAATCACTGCCATTGAAAAATAAAGAATCAAATTCATAAAGATAATAATGAAAACAAGTGCAAATTAAGAATAAAAAAATGGAGTGCAAATAAAATACTGTTCAGAAATATTTGTTCATTTTGTGTTGAGCAAATTTGTTAAAGTTGTTCCTATTCATTGCAACTGTCATGTTCAATGATTTGCATGAATGTTCATTTTTTGTGTATTTTGTATATTTTTTAAAATATATGATATTTCTGTGGTTTTCTGGAATAACCGCGTATGTGCATTTTTGTCAGTTTTGAGTTAACGATGCCAATTATATTAATTTTTAACGCTCTTTACATGTGTTCAATTTTTTAAAAAAAAATATTGACCATTTCTGAGTTTTTTCTTTATATAACGATGTACCTTAAATGTTTATTAAATTAATTTGCAGCACTAACGACGTATGTCAACCTACGTTTGATCGCTGGAAAATTATTTTCTCAGAAAACAACACATAGCGACATACGTTGTTATTAATGAAAAAAAATCAAAAATAATTTTGGATTAGTTTTCAGTTTATAACCACTTGTAAAAACTTCTGTGTTTATTTCTGTTATTTTTTGTCACTATTATTCTTGATACTTTGTTATATTCTCATCCTAAATCCCGTTAACTTTTTGTTGACGAACCAAAAAATCAATTTTTCAAGCAACAACAACTTGTGTTTACATGGGTGGTTGCATTGGTAGTTTTCTTTTTCAAAGAAAACGGCGTTTGTCGACGTAAGTTATTTTATCTGCACACATTTTAAGTGTTATTTACGTATTGTTTTTTCATCCTTTTCTAGGATCTATTCCTCTGAAGACTTTAGACTCAAAATTTTATATAAAGTATTTATTGCCCATATATACAGGACAGTTAAATAAAATATCGGGCCCATAATTTCAAATATAACGTTTTTTGGCGCCCCGAACATTTTGATTTTATGACATAGGCGGTTATTCTAGAAAACCTCAGCTTTATGTTACATATTCTCAACTATTACTTATTTCCTAGCATCGTTATTCATAAATGATTCAATAAAATTGTAGGAGTGTAACTCCGTCAACTCTCGACCTTTAAAAAGTCCTTATTCATGCACTTTAAGTTCAACCATGAAATTTTCTGTCATAGTAAATCAAGTACAACCATTTACGAAGAAAAATTTATTCACAGGAAATGATTTCTCAAAAACTGAGCGTCGAGCTAAAATGGCAGTTATTTTGGATTCTCACCATATAATATGAGTATGAGCAAATTTAAGTTAAGAAGGTAAACGTTATAATTGTGAAGATGTATATAAACATTTATATAAACATTTGCTTTAATCCATCAACATTATACAAAAGTTGCTTTACGGTAGCATTTGTGTAGAGCACAATACACAAACGCGTATTAGTTAAAGAAATTTTAAATAATGAATTTTTTATACACATATATATATATTACAGCGGGTCGATTTGTTTTTTTTTCGCAAAATCTTATATGCGCAATCATACTGAGCAACTTTGCTGAAGAAACTATTGGTCTAGAATTTCGATCCAACGATTTTTAAGGGAAAGTTCGAGTTTGACGAATTTTTTAATCGATTTTGATGAAAATTGGTATGGACATAGTGTAAAAACGTTTTAAAAAAGTTTTTCAAATGTTAAAAATAAGCAAAAATAATTAAAATTAAAGTTTAAAAAAACAAAAACAAAACACCCATAGTTTCTCAGACAATTATACCCGAAATATGTGTCCGATCAAGTTCATTTTTGGTACACATTACTTGTTTTTTATACAATACCTATACTAGTATTCATCAAAATCGATTAAGTATAAGGCATACCTCCCATACAAAGTCACACTTCCCTTTAAAAATCGCTGGATCGATATACATTTTCTTCAGCAAAGTTGTTCAGTATGATCCCTAGTTTATTTTCCGCATTCGCCTTAATTATAAATATATCTGTGGTCACAAGCGATAACCGCCTAAGTCGACTTAAGAACGATTTGAGTTATGTATTCTATCATATTCTATTAACAATGCTCTATATTTACGTGAAATTCCCATTTTTCTAACGCTTTATTTAAAAAGTTATGTATGCTATCATATTCTACTAAAATATCTTCATATTTACGTGAAATCCCCATTCCTCTAACACTGTTATTAAAAAAAGATATTAGTACAAATATTCTGACCTAAGTCGTAATGAAGCCCCATTACATTTATATAAAAAGCTATTTTCCTCGAAAGCATGATTTTCGAGTTAGGCGTTTATTGCTTGAGACCACAGATATCTATACTAATAATTAATATAATAAAGAGGTAATGCGTGATTGTTTGTTTGTTTGTTTGTAGGAGTTATAGGCTTTTAACACTTACTGCGGTTTCAGGAAACGCCAGCGTTTTGCTCTCTTTTATGATATTCATGCTAAATCACACTATAAATCACACATAATTCCTGTGATTTGTTTGAAATCACAGTAAACACATGAGAAAGAACAGGGTTGCTCTCCAATAGTAGTTAAAAAAAAGCATTAAAATTAAAAAATTTGCATTGCTTATGTCAAAAAATAATGAAAAAAAAAATGTGTTTATTTATATTTCGTGATTGCTTTGTGCTGGTAAGTACTTATTTATTATTTACTTATTTACTGTTATTAATGCAAAACTTTTAATTTTAACTAATTGCAGAAAAAAAAATGGAGCCAATAAGTAATATATTGTGAGTATCTTAATTTTATATTGACTTTTCATTATAAAAATTTCATTTTATTTGAATAGAAACCAAGAAAGAAGTACAAAAAGCGAAGCCAATGGACGGCTACGGCAGAGCAAATTCTGCTTCAGCTGTGCAAGACAAGATTCTGCAGTTCCGCGGTAACAGGAAATAATATAATATAAAAATACAATGATATAAACTCATATATAATTAAAATTAAATTAATTTTCTGATTTTTGTTATATTTTTTTATTTACGCGCTTGTGTTGTTTACAATCAAAGCAAACCTGCTGCAGAAATGAGAAATGTCAAATGAAACCGCAGTAAATAACAAAAACATAATGTGAACACTATGATTTCGAAACCATCTCAGAGTAATACAGAGTAAATGTGTTATCATATAACTGGTGTTGTAAAAAAGGGAAGCTTTGACACTTTGCATAAGCCTATCCGATCTTAGTAGTCGAACAAAAATTGGCGGGTTCACACCAATGGGCGTATCACTCCCCATGCAAAGTAACAATTTAATGTCATATATCTGGAGTACTGTAAAAGAGAGAGCTTTGTGGCGTTGCGTGAGCCCACAGGTTCTTCGTGTGATTAGTCGAACAAAAAAATGGGCGTGATCGGAGCAGTGGGCGTAGCACTGCCCATGCAAAGTAGATATCTAATATCATGGAACTGGTTTACTATAAAAGGGAAAGACTCGACATTTTGCATGAGTCCATCAGATATTAATGTGAGGAGTCCAATAAAAATTGGGCGGGATGGGATTAGTGGGCATGGCACCTCCTACGTAAAAAATATGAAGTACTACGAAAGCGACAGTCTTTTGACAAGTTCATTAGATATCAATGTGATTTGTCGTGGGAAACATATCGTCAAAATCAAAAATCGTCAAACCCAAAAATTGCGGAAAAAAGGCCCAAAAAACAAAAATCTTCAAAATCAAAAATGCCCAAAATCGAAAATCGCTAAAAAGAAAAATTGCCAAATGATATTTTAAGCTCAAGACCAATAGGTAAGTGTTGCCAGATCTAATTCGGAAAATCCCTGTTCTTCTCAAATAACTAATTATATCAATGAGCCTAATCATCTTTATAATCGAATCACTTTCAGCCAACACAGAAGAAATAATACCATAATTCGAATAAGACATCATGCGCTAATATGAATTTGGCAATTTTACATTAACGCAATTCGTCTTTGGAATATTATCCCACCAATTATTAGGGCCAAATGTTGCAAACTACTGCGTTGGGTATCTGTTGGATTTTGCGATGAACCATGCAAACCCTAAAAAGAGAGCATATGAGAGCATATAACAGTAAATGACTGGCATCATCTTTATCTCTATCCTTCTTGCACTGGAATATTATAAACAAACAAAAATAAAGAAGTCTATCGTAAGGCCATGAAAGTAATATTCTTGGACAAAATCATGAAAAAAATGGAAAAATGCTCCAAAATTTGGACAAAAATGCCCGCAACTTTTGAACCGTTGGACCAATGTTGGAGATTTTTTTTTGTAAATTGATCAAAATGAGCTCACCTTTCCAACGCGCCTACTTTAAACCCGATCGATAGTTTTTGAGTTATGGATGTGAACGTGTAGGTAATATTTCATACGAACGTCAATTTGGGAAAAAATCTACCAACAAACAGTAGGGGACTCGATTTTAACGATAGAGGTATGGTTCCTTCGGCAAATTTTCATGGAATAATATAATATATATATATATATATATATATATATATATTAGAGCGACTCACAGTGGCTGAAAATTCTGTAACTTTTGAACCGATCAAAATATTTAAGTAATTTTTTTTAATGGATAGATATTTAGTTCAGCTTGATTCAGTTTTAATTACATTAAAATTGATAGAGGACTTTTTAAGGAATTCTAGGTCAAAGTTGAACTTTTGATTTTTTTTTAACTTTTAGAGTGAAATCTGTGTTTATTTTTTTATTTACTAAAAAATTTAATATTTGGATTTTAATAATAATTATAAACATTTTTGTAATAATGGGATTTTTTTAATGTTACACTCAAAAAAAATTTTACACTCAAAAAAAAAATAGTGAAATCAACTGGAGATTTTGCAATTATTACTGAAAAATTAAAAATTTTTTGTTGTCAAATTCGCAAATTTGTTTACACTCAAAGAATATTTACACTTAAAAAAAAGATAATATTATCTAAAAATCTTGCTATTACTACAGAAAAATTTATTATTTTTTGCTGCCAAATTTATTAAAAAACATTTTAAAGATAAAAACTGCAATAGATTTTAATTGCATTTGTAACAATGGTAGGTTCTGTTAATTATTATTTTTTTTACTAATACTATGTTTTTCGTACTTAAATAACAATGAAAGGCAATTATAATTATTATTCATTTGACTCAAATATTGATTGCAAATATTCCATATTTTGTTCTGTGTTATTTCTGTTCTTTAGTAGTTTTTTGACTTCTTCATCTAAATCCCGATGTTCCACTTTCCATTGATTTCGAATACTGGACATGAACGAATACTGACGTTGCTAATCTTATCTTATATATTAAAAGATTTTATGAATAAACTTTGCATTCAAGATTTTTTTTCAATATTTTTCTTCTCTCAAACCTCTATAACTAGAGTTCTAATTAACGTAGGCTGTTGACATAGGTCTAAGAACACTCAATGTATCAAGCACCTTCTTTTCAGCTATTAATTGCTTAAATTCGTTGGGTTTGAGGAAAGTTATGCGTGGAGAATCAACTTTACTTTTACTGTACGTTAACTTATCTTGGCATATTTTGGCATTACTGTACGTTAACTTCTCTTGGCAAATTCGTTGGGTTTGAGGAAAGTTATGCGTGGACAATCAAGTTTTACTTTTACTGTACGTTAACTTCTCTTGGCATATTTTGGCATTACTGTACGTTAACTTCTCTTGGCAAATTTTGGTATTACATCATAATACTAATATAATATAATATAATATTATAATTAATATAATATAATATAATGCTGCGGGGCAGCAGGGGTCCTCTAGTAATATATTAAATAGATCTTCATTTGTGGAATTTCGTGAAATTTTTCTAGTATTGTGCTTTCTATAAAATCTCTAATCCTTATTCCTTTTTTCCTGAGCCTCCTCTGATAGATCTACAAGTGGCACCAAATGATATTTAATGACATCTTCTCCATGGTAAAGGACTTTGTGAACTGTTGTAGACATATCTCTCTATGGGTAGTTGATTGTATATGTATATATTTTTGCAGTTTCCTTAGCATAATCTCCAAATTTTCTAGAGTCAATTTCTTCATTGCACCCAAGTACTTCTAGGATCCACTAATGTTTTTTCAGATGCTATTTTTTGATCTGAAAAGAATCTTTTTGCGGTATTGCCATCATTTGTATTGCCTGACCCTTGTTTTGGCTTATCTATAATCAATCAAAATTTGCGATATTCATCTTGAACATGTTTCTTTTTTTAACTTCTTAACTCTGAAGACCCGAAATCCAAATCATAACTGATTTTTAGTATGTGTTTCATAAGTCGTATTCTTGCATGTAGTGGTGATAATCCAAATTCATATGCATCGGTGTTAATCGGTATGATAATAAAAAAGAACCGGGTTAATAATGAATGACATCCTCTGTGTATTGACATTCTTACTTACAAATATATTATGGTAATAGAACAAATAATGACTATTATAAGCTACAAAATACCTAAAGCACAAATTTAATACAACATTGTATACGAGGACTTATATGGCTGTTTAAATTATCGTAATTTGAATTTTTTTAGAGTAATTTCATTAAAATTAAATTACGGGTCGTCGCGGGTGCAAAAGTATATATACGTTTAAGGAGGATACTTTCACCTTTCTTCGGGTGGTATACTTTTCTTGTTCTCTTTTGTTCCCTAGAAGTTCTATTCCACTACCAACATTATAAAAGAGACCGCAGGTCATTATCTATGATAGTTTTTCTGAAATTAAAAAAACAGTTGAGTCTGACAGCATGCCACGCCCACAATTTGCAATAGTTTAACCCAATTTTTTGGCTACCTTAATCCGGATATATTAGCTACAAAAAGGCGTTAAAATTTGAAAAATCGGTGACAAAAAAATAGACTTTTGGCCAATGAAATCAAAATTTCAGCCACAGTAAAGCGGTAACAAAATATCGCCTATCTATTAATATTATAGATAACTAAACCATAATAACAACAAGTAAGAAAATTATAGTCGGTCTAGACCGACTATACAATACCCAATACCATGCGTTTAGAGTCCCCATCTCTCAGGCCCAACTAACTTTATATAGAAAATAATGAGTGGGATTTTTATTAATTTTTTTGGCTGCAGATATGAAAAAGTTTATATCGGATGATATATCTATATGGGGACAAGGCCCAAAAATGGACCGATTCTGACCATGTTTGGTAAAGTCTTTTATATTTTGCAAAAATATATACAAACAAAATTTGAGAAGAATAAGTGCAATATTTTTGTTTTTTGATAGATTTAGGTGAAGATCGGGAAGCAGCTCTATATGGGACCCATGACTAAGAGTTGGCCCATAGGCATCATTTTTGGACTACTGATTAATGGATGTAATAAACACATACAAACACAATTAGACTAAGATTAATATGATAATTTGGATCTTATGGCAATTTATGTTGATTTCATAGAGGTCATTTGTATGGGGACTAGTTCTGAACATGCACCGAATATCACCAATTTCAACAGCGTTCATTCTCTGGCCGATAAAAGTTTATATACCAGATTTTATCAAAACATATTCATATTTGCGACCTGCAGTTTGATTACAAGCTTTACATGGACAGACAGACGGACGGACGGACGGACGGACATCTTTAAATCGAATCAGATAGTGATTCTGATAGTGATTCTGATGCGATCGGTATAATAAAAGATGGGACTAGGTCAAATATTTTTGGTAGTTACAAACAGCATCACAAAGTCATTATACCCAAACCACATAGTGGTATAGGGTATAAAAAACAATAATAACTTACAATGAGTAACAATAATTTAAACTAACAAAAATGTGTCCCTACACTTTTACATTTCATATTGTACTGGTTTTTGCTAATTTTTATATTTGTTTATAACGTGTCGGTAGCTTTGAGCGCAATTATCAGTGTCGGTTTTGAAGTTAATTCTATTCTCTTTCGGTATTTTATAACGTGTAGCATTTCAAGTGTGTACCGTTTGTTGTATTTGCCCCTCTTTGTAAAATTTCTATCTCATCTATCTAAGTTTGGTTGATGATGTTTTTCGGCACAATGGGCCATTAGTGCACTTTTTTGTGTCATTAATATATTGCGTTGTCGTTGCCATTACAATCATCTTGTAAATAATATTGGAATTTTCCATTTTATCGATTTTACTCTTTGTATGTGAAAAAAGGTGTTGTAACATGTTACTTGTCCTATATGTTATTTTCAATTTGTTCTTATTATATAGCCTCGATTTTCCTATTCTTTCGGAAAATTTCAGGTATACATATATGCTAACGATTTAAAAATCGTATTTGTTTTCTCATCTCTAATTGTCCCGGTTCGGTGGCTTTTTAAAAGTTTATTTAATAATCTTTTTGGAAATGTATTATTTTTTAAAATCTCTTTTATTTTATTAATATTTTTCCCATGAAATTGTTTATCACTGATTGTGAGAACAATTTTTATCAAATAGTTGGCAGTGTTCATAATAATGTTTTTAGGCTGACATGAAAAGAAATTTATTATACGTCCTGATTAAGTAGGGGTTTGATACCAATCTATTTTAACTTTACCATCCATTCTTACCAACAAGGTATTTAGGTGTGGTAGTCTTCCTTCTTGCTCTTCTTCTACTGTGAATTTAATTTGTCCATGAAAGTTATTTAGCTGTGCTAGGGTATTTTCAGTTGCACTAATTTTAACAATTGCAAATAAATCGTCAACGTATTTGGTTAGCAATCTTGGTTTATATTCCAGTCTATGTATACATGTTTTCAGGAGAACTTCCATAACAATGTCAGCTATAAATGGAGATGCGGGTGATCCCATTGGTAGACCTTTGTACTGAGTATAAAATTTTTCTTTATATTTAAAATATCGTGTATCTTTTATACAAAATTTCAATATTTTTAAGAATAAGTCTCTTTTTATATTCGTATGTTTTTCTATTTCATGCCATTTTCTTATTATAACTTTTATTGCATATTCAACGGGTATGCTTGGAAAAAGAGAAATTACGTCAAATAAAATTAGTTTTTCGTCGTCATCTATAGTATAAAATTTGAAATATTTTCAATGCATGAAATGATTTTATTTATTGTTTTTATTAAATACACGTGTCACAGTTTTTACTGGCCTATACTATTTAAAGCTAGCATGCTTTAATATAATGTTATCTCAAAAAAGTGCGATTATGATTTTTGTTCATGATGATTGGGCACGTTTCGGCATATACATATACTCGTGCATAGTTTGAATGGAAGTAAAATTGTATTAAAATGAATGTTTCAATGAAAAAGAAAAAAAGTCTGAATAAGAATATTTTTCGTAATTGGAAAAAAACAAGTTGGAGTGTTAAATACATAAATAATGGCTAAGTACAAAATTTGTTTAACAAGACTAGAAGAAAAGAAGTTAAAATAAATATTTCTTCGTAAAACATCTAAATATTCACTTGTATAGTTTTTCTTTGAAAACAAACTAGGTACGAGTATATCCAATGAAGACCTCAGCGAAGTTGGGTCGAAGACCTTTTCTAGAAACTCATAGCATATGGTATTTTATAACCAGTCTACACCGACTAATTTTATATTCTTCCTAAATATCATTATTGAAATATCATTGCGTAAGACACAAAATTTTTAGTATGTGATAACAACCAAACATTCCCATCGGAAATTCATTTTTGAAGTATATCTCCGCACATTGTATATGAGCTATCGTAAATATCATGTTACAAACAACAGTCACACTTGATTACGTGTTAGTTAGTTTGTGTTCACATATTTGGCTGCGTGTATGAGCGTCATGCCTACTCCTTTTGGATATTTGTACCATTCAATAAATATTGCAGATTTAAGAATAATTTTATGTATAAATATTTACAACGTTTGTCAGAAAAACGCACTTTGTAATCCAAATTAAAAGAGCTACTCTCGCTAGAGTCAAATGAAGTAAGTAATTAAAATAATTTGTTTTTATATACAACAATTTAATTTTAGACCACTTCAGAGAGTTTCATGTAATTGTAACAGCTTGTAATAGAAAATTTTTCTAAGTTTTGTAAAACGGAATACTCATTTTAAATTTGTTTAAATCAAAGAGGTTTAAAAAGCATATTTACTTCGTTGCATTAAAAAAGAAGTTTTCAATTAAAAAAATAACAATAAATTCGTATTCAAATTGCTCAACTAATTTAAACAAAAGCCTTTATGTCAACAGCAAATATATTTATTTTATTATCTTTATAAATGACTTCAAGGAATTAAAAGAAAGAGTATAATTCATCGATACAATGTAGCTGAAGAAAAGTAACAAAATCAAACAAAACACAGCTCACAAAAATCATTGCTAAAAGGAATTTTCTAACAATTTTTACAAAGCCTTAACATATTCAACTGCTCATAAAATAATATTTAGCACAAGTTAAAATTACGTTAATTCTCAAAAATGTATATAATCAACTAAACTGTTCATGGTGTTAGGAGAAGTTTCATTTGGAGGAAGTGGAAACAGTTTTTTATATTATTTACAATACAAATAATGTGACATTATTATTGTATATATGCGAGGGTGGTTTTATAACTACCCAACCCAGCAAAAAACACAAAAATTTAGAAAAAAAATTATTCATATCTCAATATAGTCTGTTAGGTTAATACTCGCGATATCCATTAGCTTCCATGTTATGATAATTGCAAAGAGTAATTCCATGCAAAAGGTAACCTTAGGTCGAATTTTAAAATTTTAGTTTAAATAATTTTTATTTTTGCCATTTGAAATAAAAGGGGTTCTCAAATGTGACAATAGTTTGTTAGATGTATTTTTGAATACTTTTATAGCCCTTATTTTTCCAGTAAGAAAGGAAAAGTGTAATTAAGTAATTTTGAAAACAAAGGCAGTGTCATGTCTGCCACAATACAAAATATTACTTTTTACTATAATTTATTTTAGAATTCTCGTCTTTTATATGCTTTACTAGCTGCTTTTACCCGTTCTTGCCCGGGATCCAAAGGTCTTTGACTTGAAAAATGGTTCACTATGCTTACCAGGCGCTGACTACTTAGTGACCAATAAACAAATTCCTCAAAAAAATTTACTTTCTCCCCAAAAATTTGTATGAGATTAGGGATTTTGTTTGAGTAAATTCATTTTCTATTTCAATTTAGAATTTTTTGATTTCTTAATTTAGAAGTTTTTTTTAAAAACGCTACAGCAAAAATACATAAAAAACAAGTAAGAAAATTATAGTCGGTCTAGACCGACTATACGATACCCTATACCATGCGTTTAGAAACCCTATCTCTCAGGCCCAACTAACTGGATATAGAAAATATGCAAAAACCAAATTTGAGTGGGATTTTTATTAATTTTTTTGGCTGCAGATATAAAAAAGTTCATATCGGATGCTATATCTATAAAGGGGCTAGGTCCAAAAATGGACCGATCCTGATCATGTTTGGTAAAGTCTCTTGTATTTTGCAAAAATATGTACAAACAAAATTTGAGAAGAATCAGTGCAATATTTTTGTTTTTTAATAGATTTAACTGAAGATCGGGAAGCAGCTCTATATGGGGTCAAAGGGATCATTTTTGGACTACTCATTAGTGGATGTAATGAACGGACGGACGGACGGACGGACGGACGGACATTGTTAAATCAACTCAGAAAGTGATTCTGATTCGATCGGTATAATTAAAGATGGGTCTAGGTCAAATATTTTTGGTTGTTACAAACAGCAGCACAAAGTCATTATACCCAAACCACATAGTGGTATAGGGTATAATAAGTTGCGATACAGCTTGAAGTTTTTTTTAAGGTTATTTATTTTGTAAACATCAAATATAACGGAATCATTTTAAAATAACAGGAATCAGAAGTTTTAAAAATTGAATTACTTCGTTTACTAAATGATGATTATGGAGTGGAGACGTCAAAATTATAGAAGTTTCAAAAATGGAAAATGAATGCGACGTTTCAAATTGTGCCGCAAGGTTGCTTTAAGTAATTGCTTATAGTATATGTTTGCCTATTTGGATCAACAGGTAATTAATGCACATACGTAGATAAAATTTATCATAAGACTTTTCAATGAGCTGCTCCCGCGAGAGAGTCGCGCCCGCGTCCGCGCGTTTGGTAGCTTCACCCGTGCTGCCGCGCAGTTAACGTCAACTTATTTTAATCGCCAAAATATATATTTCGGATCATTCCGATATTTTAGCTGAGCTGTGTTCGCAAGCGCGTCGCGTCCGAGCGTTTGGCAGCCACACCAGTATTACCGCGCAGTTGTTGTCAACTTACTGTAATTGCCAACTATATTTTTCAGTTCATTCCGATATTTTAGTTAAGCTCTGTTTCGTCCGTCCTTCTGTGTGTCCATGTAAACTTTGTAATCAAACTACAGGTCGGAAATATGAATATATGTTGATGAAATTTTGTATATAAGCTTTTATCGGCCATAGGATGAACGTTATTGAAATTGGTGAGAATCGGTCCATGGTCAGACCTAGTCCCCATACAAATGGCCCCTATGAAATCGACATATATTGCCATACGATCCAAATTATTATATAAATCTTAGTCAAATTGGGTTTGTATGTGTTTATTACATCCATTAATCAGCAGTCAATATGGACAACTCTTAGTCCATATTGAGCTGCTTCCCGATCTTCACTTAAATCTATCAAAAAACAAAAATATTGCAATGATTCTTTTCAAATTTTGTTTGTATATATTTTTGCAAAATACAAGGGACCTTACCAAACATGGTCAGGTTCGGTCCACTTTTGGGCCTAGTCCCCATACAGATAAAGCATCCGATATGATGCAGCCAAAAAAATTAATAAAAATCCCACTCAAATTTTGTTTAACCTTATTTTCTATATCCAGTTAGTTGGGCCTGAGAGAAAGGGTCTCTAAACGCATGGTATAGGGTATCGTATAGTCGGTCTAACCGACTATAATTTTTTTTTAAATTTGGGGAATTTGTTCATCGTGAAGTTATTCGAAAAAACAGAAAATAAATTTTGTACAAAAAGTGGGCGGTAAAGTATGCGAGGCCGGTAAGAATCATATGGAGACCTTTCCTGGAGTGCAGAAATCGTATGTACCAAATTGCAGACAAATCCGTTGAAAAATAAAAATTTGTATAGCGGTCAAACAAACAAACAAACAGAAAATGAATTTTATAGATTAATAATCTAAAAACAATTGTTTCTTGTTTGTCACGCAAATAACTTCACAGCTTTTCTGAGTTTAACAAACATCCTCTAAAATGATGTTGGTTTATTGCCACGTCTGCCACGACTTTTTGTTTCCACCAATTATTAATATTAATAATGCTTTCTACATAGTTTTTTATATTTTTATGAGCAATGAAAGACTTTCATTTTATATTATGTTGGATTAAAAAGATCACTGAATATCATGTCTGCCACTATTTAATTATCCTCAATAGATTTATCAACGTCAGTTTTGAAAATATCGAGAAATATGCATTAATTAACTTTTTTCAATTTTTTATACCTTATGTGATCAGGGTACATTGAGTTGTAGTGATGTTTGTAACTAACAAGAATATTTGATCACTTTCTGACTTGATATTAATCCGGGTAGACCACTATGGTATATATGTATATATCATACGACATCTTATGAAATGCTATCTCTACTGATATTGTGATTTAGGAATATTATTCTTTTCGATTTATTTTTTTTATTTAAATTGTTTTTTCTCCACTTTTATATTTGATATTAGGCCGACGGCCTTCGTGAAGAAATAAATTATTTAGCGAAGATGGCATGAAAATCTTTACATAAACTGTAATTGGATCGAGGTCGATGAAGATTCACGATAAAAATTTGCGAACTTTCAATCAATTACCGTAAGATACAATTCACAGCAATCTATCATCTTATATCCAAATATGAATTTTTTTGATCCAAATTTGGCTTGTATTTGTTGTATCACATTTAGATATAAATCAACATCGAAATTCCAGACTTCCTTTTGGTGCTAAATAATTTAAAATTGTAGCACTCGATTTCGTTATAAAATCCAATAAAGGGAAATAAAAAACACACCTTATTTAGTTAGTTAAGAACACACATACGTTTGTATATTGTTTTATGTTTGTGCATATAAATTAATCTAGATTGATGTACATAAAGCATTATTGACACTTCCTTTATCAAAATTTTTTCATTCCTTTTGAATTGTTCTCTTTCAAACAGATTCAAATAAAATCGATAGTATGAACGATTACAATGGCATCGATGAACGAGTATTTTTCAAGGATTACATAATGACAAAACATATTGCTTTGTCCAACAATTTAACACGAGAAACAACTTCAAAAACGGCAGAAACTATGACAACGAAATTAATATCATCAAAAGTAATTACACACCCAACTACAACAATGAATCCTGCAACATCAACAATAAGTAGAACAACTACAGTAGCATCACCGTCACTAGCTGCTGTTGACCATTCACAATTCATCTTCAACAAAACTCAATTAGATGTTTTATCATCACTATCGCTATTATCACTAAATGACACAACAACAGAATTAAAATCATCAGCCTCAGCTACATCCTCTTCCGCTTCCACATCAACATTTACATTTCCAAATCATGCGGCAACTGCCCTTAGGCACCAAGGAAATGAACAGAGCATGCATAATACGAACAGCCATCTGTCTGTTGACAATGTTAATGCAACCATTGTCTCTTCTGCTAGTGCTGCGAAACCGAAAACAACAACAACAACACCCACAAAAATTTCAGCACACAATGCTAAAAACTCATCAAGTAATAGCCACGGCAGCAGCAGTAGTAGTGTGAGTAGTAGCGGAACACGTATTGGTGGTGGAAGTTTCATCACATCCACCCGAGGAAATGTTAGCAGTGTCAATACTGGCATAACTAGAATTTCAGCAAGAAAAGTTGATAGCAAATATTTTTTATCCAAATCACATAAAACCGATGCACCGATGCTAAATTATATTTTTGATACATTTTCATCAGCTAACAAACATCATCATCATGATCAAAGGTAAATATTCACAGTTGAGTAAATCTAATCAAAAATTATTTGCTTTTGAAATTTACTCTTTTAATACTGAGCTGATAGTATACTAGCTTTCTTGTTTCTCTTTTTCATCTTATTCGATATACATATACATTAGGGCGGGTCGATTTAAAAATCGTTAAAGTGACAAGGAAAATCGGCCGATACGAACATTGCAAAATATCACCATTTTTTGTTTAGAATTGGGCTGACCATGTTTGATTTAGTATTAAAATTAACACTCATACGTATACGTATCTTCTACTCTGCTAATAAATAATATTCATACGCCTTGACTATGTTATGTTATTCAAAAAGATCGATCGGATGAGGGTAAATAACTTTTAGATCACTCCGTGACCATGCGTGACTCTGCGTGACTACCCCAAAATTAATCTGTAGTCACAACAATACTATGGGGCAAGACTCAAATCAATTGCATGAGGGGGAATGGGGTTGCCCCATGACAGACAGACAGACAGACAGGTCAAAAGTCAGGGCATCAGAATTCGTTTAGAGGTATGGTTCCTTGGGCAAAGTTTCTTATTTTGATCCCTAGAATATGATTTTCCTTGTCACTTGAGCGATTTTTTTGCCTCCCTACAAATCGACCCACCCTATTATATATATGCATACATATAAATGCGAAAATTTGTTCCATTGTAAATTTGGATTTTATTTATATAACTTTGCGTTAATCTTCTTAAAATTTTCACAGCATCTAAGTGCCTATCTGTAAGCAAATGTAGGCTATATTTGTTTTAATATAACAAAAGAGCGTGGCGCTTCCCATACAAATAAGTTTTAGAATATCAAATATCAAAAATAGTAGAAGAGTTAGAGTACCGAAACTTTTTATGAGTTCAGGGGTCTGAGCAGTTATGCCTAAAATGGCACATCAGTCAAAGTCAAATAGCTGAAGTCTTGTGAAAGCTAGAATCTTAACCCTTTAATGAAAGATGTTGCCTAAAGGCAACATTGTATATTTTAGCTTATAAGTCCCGCAATTTTTATTTTTTCTCCTACGGTTTTTTTCTCAAAGTAGCTTGATATATTGTGCAAGCATATTGCAAATATTTTATTGTAAGTATTGATAGTGATCATTTGAGAGCTAATCTTATTTGATTGCACGCGTACAATTTTTTTCTGCACAAAGTGAGGTTACAAATAATCAAAAAAAAAAAAGTAATAAAGATATTTAAAAATTTAAATTTGAATGCTTCAAAATATTGCTTAAAGGTAAGAAAATTATAAAAAAAATTAAAAAAATACTTTTAGATGGTGGTCAGTCATTTTTCAAAACATAACGTTGCCTATAGGCAACATTTCATACCTGCGAAACCAGAATACATAAAACTTTGAAATTTATATCAATTCATATTTAGGTCTAAGCTAACAACTATATAAACTTAAAAAATGTTTAACCATGCCTCAATTAATTCGGGCATGAAATGGTTAAAATTTTTGCGAATCCAAAAATTATTATTATCAAAAATGGTTGTATCAAACTAGCGGACACTGTAGCCCTTATACAAAGTAAACATTTATCATCATATCTGCGGTCACAATCGATAAACGCGTAAGTCAACTTAAGAACGATTTGAGTTATGTATACGATCATATTCTACTAACAAAATTTTATATTTGCGTGATATCCACATTTCTCCAAAAATGTTTTTAAAAAGATATTAATAAAAACATATTGACCTAAGTCGCAATGATGCCCCATTACATTTATATAAAAAGTTATTTTTCTCGAAAGCATGATATTCGACTTATGCGGTTAATGTATGTGACCACAGATATAACTGGATCAAAATGACAGTAAGAGATTTTATACTTTGTGCGAATTCATTGGTCATTAATTTGAGAAACATTTTCAAAAATGGACGGTATCGAACAAGTGGGCGAGGCATCTTCTACGAAAAGTAAGTTATCTGAAGTGCTATAAAAGTGAAACTATTTACATTTTCCCAATTTGAGTAGGAAAACAAAAAAATGATAGAATGGAACCAGTGGGCAGTGGGTTTGTCACCTCCCATAGGAAGTAATTACTAAATATATTTTCTCTCGAAGTTAAGTTATCTATTACTGCTGTCAGTTTCCATGCCAAATATGCGCGGGATCATATCAATAGACACGGCACCACCCACAGAAATTAATTATTCAATATAATATATCTAGAGTACTCTGCTAGGGAGAACTTTGGAAATCAGGGTATTGTTATTTATTACTACTTTGAGTTGCTATGGCAAAACTGGGTGCGATTGGATAAGTGGGCGTGACACCTCCCGCATAAAGTTAATTTTTAACATCATATATCTTGACTAATACAAAAGGAAAAACGGCGACACTTTTTGTCAGTCCACAAGTTATAAGTATCAGTAACCATGCCGAAAAGAGGCTGTATCGGATCAGTAGGCGCGGCACCTTCCATACAAAATTATTACTGAATATCATATATTCTATAAAATATGACAGAGTAACCTGTGATAATCTCGTGACGCCATTTGTTATCAATGCAGGCAACCGTAATAATCATAGACATATAATATAAAGATATTGTAAAATGAATAACGGTTTTAGTTTAAGAATACGACAATAAAGGGTGTCAAATGAGCTGCATTTCATGGAATAATTTTTAATATTGGAAATATTCTCTCTTAAAAAATCATGGCCATTAATCGAAAAAAATCTGATGTTTAATAACATTTTTGAAAACATTATTTATATACAGTGTCTCCAACTAAAAATCGGAAATTTATTTATTCTTATATTTATTCTTAAAAATATATTATATAAGCAATAATTTGATTTACTTTCCAACAATCATTTTTGGTTATTATTATCTATATCTATGTATATTCTTAGAGAAAATGTGGAAAATAAAAGCACAGATGGACAAAGAAAAGATATTAAATGATCACATTTAATGTTAAAACGAATTTTCTAGTAACCCATATACATCCGTACCACATCTTTACGTATCAATTATATTGTTCATGTATGTAATTGATTCAGACCACACCATCAGTTCACTTGGTGCTCTATATAGTTTATTTCTTTTTGTAGGTTAAAAATATTCATCTTACTTGGTTCATAGGCCGTAAACCAAATATAGAATTTGATAAAAAAAAAAATACAAAAATTAATTCAAGATGCATTACAGTGCCGCCCAAAAAATTATTTTTTTTTTTACTTTCTATTATTCTATAGAAATTATTAATATTTTTTTTTTTTTGTATTATTTAACAAAGAATAATTTTTTTTTATCAGGTATTGTATATGTTATAAAAATCTAAACTTTAAGTGAGATTTGTACTGTACTGTTAAAAAAAACTCTGTCTAAGGGTATCCGATTATTCCTTTGACGTACTGTAATTGTTTCTATATTTATTTATGTTTATTATTTTTTATTAAAAATATATATAAGTTAACACCTGTGAGACCATAACAACAACAACAACAACAACATCAACGTTACAGGCGCAACGTAATGGAATGATAACAACAACAAATATCAACAATAACCCAGACAGAAACAATAACAGTATCAGCAATAACAGTACACGCGCATACCAACAACACATGCAAAACGTGCCAACGTCAAAACGTAATGTTAAGCGGATTCCCAGGTAGTAACCCGAATCCGCAGAAGTAGCCAACAAAACATCGTACCATCGCTCAACGTGGGAAACGCTGAATCAACAATTATGTTTTATTTAATTTTTATTTAAGTTGCATTCATTTGTAAAGTCTTCGCAGTCGGTTTGAAGAATTTAATAATAAAGGTTTGTTGCTAAAATTAGTTAGCAACATAAAAAAATATTTTTTTTACTTTTAAATAAAATAAATCTTTAATTTATATATTGAATGAAAATGTGATAGCTTTAAATAGGATAATTGATTTTAGAATTTGGGGTTGTTCATTTTGTAGTTTTTTTTATTAGCTTCGTTCACATTATTTCTGTAGAACTATGTACTTTTCCTGATCCATCCCTTCAACATTTCGCTTATAAAACAAATTAAAAAATATTGCATGCCCTTTGAGAAATTTTCTTCGTTTAATTTCGAAAATATTCCGTAGTTATATTCAATAAAAAACAACACTTAATTTATCGAATGTTCTAATTTATTTTTTAGTTTGTTTAATAAACAAGTAAGAGTGTTAAATTCGGCTATGCCGAATCTTTGATACCCTCCACCTGGGTTTTACGTTTACATTAATATCTGGACTTCTTGCACTATTTGTAACAAATGTATATAAAATATTTGAATATGTAAACACTTTGATAAACCTATTACTGAATTATTACAACAAATGCTCTGAATTTTCAGCATTTTATAGAGGTGACTACATATTTTAGGTCATAAATTGGCACAATGACTCCCGATTTATCCCATTTTAAATACTAACCTGATCCAGATAATTACAAACAATATTAAGTTTAACCACGTAAATGGTTTATTTTGTAATTTTCTTTTTAATTAAAATTTTTTAATATAAAGGTGCATTTTATTTTTTACAATCCTTTTCAATTTTCCATACCTATTAGTACAGGGCACATTTGTGAGTCCGCATAGATCAACTTTCAACTCTTACTTCTTTTTATTGTATTAAATCTATCTTTGTGTCTTTAAATTAATTATGATAATTAAGATGAAAATATTTAACAAACTGTTTTTTTTAGTTAATATCTGATCAAATTTCATTACCTTTATACTGAAAAATTATATACTTATTAATAAATTCTTTGGTTTTTAAATCGAAAAATTAATATAAAACATATGTTTCGATTTATATTTTTTAAATTTTAATTAAAATTATTTTGGATTTCTTCTGAAATTTTTATTAACATCAAATTTAGTTTATTTTAAACTTAAATTAAATATTTTTAATTTTAGAGGGATTGTTTTTTATTTAAAATATAACAGAAATTACATTATCAAAAGATTATATAGAATAATTGGTTTATGGAATCTAACATTTCTGTGATGTCTTCATCTTCAAGTTCTTCTTGGCTCTGATATTTTTCTGACGATCGACTCTTATCAACGATATCGCTCGGTATATTGTAATTGTGACAGCACCGATTTTTCAATTTCAATCCGTCTTTTATACGTATTACAGAACATAACAACTCGGATTTTATTCTGTTCGAAGTTTGCTTTTAACTAAAGCCATTAAACTAAACAAACGTTCAACTTTGGCTTTTGAGAAAGACAAAACTAATATAGACAATACAAATATTGATAACTCCTTAAATGGATTTTCGCCAATAGAATTTTTCAATCCATAAAGAGGTTGTATTCAGTGTTGTATCCCAGTTTTGTTCTTTGATATAACTCCATTGGATTTGAATTTTTCCTGTTTCAGGTGATATAAATTTAAACTCTTCTAATATATTGGTTATCTGTTCTTTTACCCGATTTAATGTGTTTTGTATTGAAAATTTTGCATTTTTTTAATACAATAATATTTTTTGGCAATCGACTTTCTAATTCATTAAAAACTGTTGTTGGTGTTTACATTCTTCTATTTCAAAATGTTTTGTTATATTTGTTGAAAGAAACGAGCAGAGTGGTAAAAGGAGTAGTACACACAATTACTGTACTACACTTTGAGAAATAAAAACATATCAATACCATTAAAATTATATATTCAAAAATAATGAAAAAAAAATATCAAAAAAAAGATGCTAAAAGCAGCTTTTTATTAATAAAATATTCTAAGTTAGCATCTAGCATCTTTTGATAAATTTTGGATGCTAAACGACAAAAAAAGTTGCTAAATCTAGCAACTAAAAAGCTAAAACGGCAACACTGAAAACCAAGAACAAATATTCTGTTTGATTTGTAACATCTCATTTGCAAGCCATTTTAATTAAGCTGCGTTCACACTTGTGTTTTACTTGTGTTTTTCTTATTGTTTTAGCATGTGCAATTTGTACACATAGTGTGAACCCTTTCAAAAATTGTTTATGTACAACACATTTGGCAAGACATATGTAAATTTTTCAATTAGAGCAGGTTCTATTTTGGCATGACAACAATATGAAAATACAATACTGCTTGTGGCGAAAGAAAAACAGAGTAAATTATAAAGATAAATATTGAAAGAAAAATAAATTGTTTAATATTAATTAACAATTAAAAAATATGTAAAATATATTTCTTTATTTTTAACAATAACTTTTTGTAAATTCACAAATTAAATCAGCTGTTGTTTACATTTAGAGGTTATGTCATACGGAAATACATATGTACGTTTGATCGCAAAAATGTTGAATTGTATGTAAAAAGCCAATTTTGACACACACGCCGAATTACGTATGGATCGTAAAACTGAATTTACATATGGAAAATACACATAGTGTAAACACACCTTTAGTTGTGTAAATTTTAAATGCACATCTAACCATATCAAAAAGATGAATTATACAGAATTGCAAAAATATTTTTTTTATAATAATATAATATGTTTTTTATATTATTCTTATGTAATTCTCATGATATTTTTATCTTATTTTTTATATTGTTTTCTTTGTTTTTATGTTATTTTTATATAATTGAAATTGAAAATGTACAAATTAAAAATAAATTTAAAAAAAAAGTAGTGTAGGGAAAAAAGGGAATTTTTTTCATAAGCGTTGAGATTTCTGAAAAAATCTCCTGGCATCACTAGTACCTATTAAAAAACAATGTAAAAATTCACAAGACAACGCGACATAGACTTGCTTTGTTCAAAAGCTTCCATAAGACTGAATGAAATTGTTGCTTACTTTACTCTTTGGTGAGTATTTTCATTTTTGTTCGGCTGTATACATATAAGAAGCCAATTAGAGTTCGGTTTACTGGTGCTGCTATGCATATGTTTGTGTGTTAACAAAAATATCCGATATCCCAGTCATCATTTCGAAGATTGTTTTAAAAAAAATTACCTTACTGTGTCTTCTTCGAGAACTTTTGATGATTAAAAACTGCTTAATCACATGCGCTATTAGAAAAAGGCTAGATAATGATTTTTGCTTTCTCTTAAAAAGTGATTTATAGAAAAATTACATTAAATAAGACTCAAAAATGAGTCGAAACTGATTAGAAAAGCGGATAAAAAGGACTCTCAAGAAGATTCGCGGGAAAGGTAATATTTAATCCCAACAAAAGAATATTTTGTGATCAGCAAAAGGGCGCATTTATACCTGTTTTAATAGCACATATGAGTCAAAAAGACTCTACATGATCATTTATTGCATAAAATGCTTACTGGGATTTTATTCACTATCTGTAGAAACAGGTTTTTTAAGTAAAACAAATCTGCATACAATTTCAATTCTATTTCGTTCACAATGATACGATCACTTTGTTTACTAGCTACTAGTAAAATAAGAAAATAGTATTATAATACAGCGTAATGATGAATTGTACTTCTCAATTAGTTTATTTTTAATGTGCCATAAGAAGTTCGGTTTGTGCTAAGTAAAGCATGAATATATGTTTCCCAGGGCGAAGCTTCATCATTGCACTATGATTGAGTTGAGCTCCGCGACTATTCATAATGTGAATAGTTCGTGTCAAAAATTTTTGGTAGTTGGGAATGGCGTTTGTGTTAAGAAAAGCATAAATGCATGTTTCCCAGGGCAAGGCTCGATCATTGCACATTGATTGAGCTGAGCTCCGCGGTTATTCTTAATGTGGATAACTGTTGAAACAAAATTTTGGGAATGGCGTTTGCCTCCGTCCCGACATTAAATAAGAAAGTTTCAAAATTTATTGTAATTAACATCTGACAAAAAATAGTATTTTTTAAACACCAATTTTTTTACAGGGTAAATAAATATTTTATGTCTTACCTACCTACTACTTTTGAAAGCAAGTATGCAGGGTTTAAAAATTTACTAAAAATACAACTCTTAAAACCATACTATTTTTTCAACTCTAAAAATTTCAGAATTTTGTAAAAATAAAATAAAATACCTTTTTTTGTTTTGTTAGATTTATCGTCATTTTTCAGACATATTGCAATTACTACTGTAATTAATATGCAATTTTTTACCGATTTATTTTAATATGCTCTTATTATGTATATACATATACAGAATATATGAATATTATTTATTGTATTTTGATATTGGCAACAGTAGTATGTATCAATTTGTAACATTTTGTGATGTTATAAAAATCGGAGAATATTGATATTGATTTTATATAGTTTATTTTATTAATTAATTAACTTAAATATTACACCCAAAAATATTGATATTGATGAATTTTTATATTATTAACACAACGACCACAAAAACAACATGCACAGCTATGACAAAATACAAAATTTAGGAAAACAATATAGGAAAACGTCATATTTTTTTTACCTTTTCAGTGATTTCTCGGCACCTATGAAACCTATTGTCATGATTTAAAAACAGGAACTTTCTCAAGATGTTAGTGAATCATTCTCACTAAAAACAAGCGCCCTATCTGCCCTATTGAGGGCGTTATCACAAGAACACATATTCAAATCATATTTTCTCATGACTTTTTAATTCTTCGCTCAATTCTCGGGACCAGATTAACCGATTTGGACGATTTTAAATAGCAAACTTCTCAGGATGTTAGTGAATCATTTTTTATACCAAGGAGCACCCTAGCTGTCCGATTGAAGCCGTCATCGTGATTTCCACAGACGGACAGACGGACAGACGGACAGACGGACAGCCGGACAGACGGACAGACGGACAGACGGACATCGCTATATCAACTTCGCTTGTTATAAGGATCACAAATATATATATTTTATGGGGTCCAGAATTTTTTTTCTAATTATTACAAACGGAATGACAAACTTATATATACCCTCTGCACACTGGAGTGGAGGGTATAAAAAAATCATGTGAGTCCGATCACAGGGAAGATGTGTAAACATCTAGTAATTAAAGATTTTTTATGTCATTTTTTAAAATCAAACAGAAAGCGTCATCTATGTATCGCTAACTGCAAAAACTATTTCAGCTAATTCAACAACCCTTGGCTGTTAAACGTTAAAAATATCCCAATATAAACGTGTATAAGTGATACATAGATGACGCTTTTAAAAAGTGGCTTAAAAAGAATGTTATATCATAATTTTTTCACTAATACAATCATAAGTCACACCCTGCGCGTATTGATGTTTACACATCAAAATAAAAAACTTTTTTCAAAACTGAAATTTCTATGTTTACAATTTATACAATTTCTGACATTTTCACGCCAACACAAAATTGTTTACATTTATTTTCGAATATCGCTCAGAAAATAACTGGAATAATAAACAGAATTGCAATTTTGTAAAATTCATCCGCAAGTGCCATCTATGTAATATTTGTAGCAAACAACTACAGAGACTCGGTTTTTGCTTGTGTTAGACTTCCCCTAGGTGGTGCTGGTGTCGCTTTTTTCGAAAAGTTTTATTCATGGAACGACTAGGCTCAAATTCACAGAGTATAATATTTAAATAAAGCAAACTTACACCTGATCGGTGGTACTGCTGTCAATATATTTCCAAAAATTCAGTTTTCCTAGTATAAAATTTTCATATCAACAACATTGAAATGAAATTTAATAACATACTTTCGTACAATCACAAAAACTACCGACAGCTATTTTCTATAGCTGGGCGAAAGGAAATTTTATCAGTAAAAATATTGGAATCCCCGTCATTTTCATTTAAGTCAATTACCAAATTACTGAATCATTGGTACCCTTCACATCGCTTTACATTAATATCTGGACTTATAGCACAATTTATAAGAAATGTAAGCAAAATATTTTTAAAACCAACAATTTGATAATTTGACCAATTTTAATACTAAATTATTACAACAAACACACTGAGTTTTTAACATTTTTTTGAGTTGTCTTCATCTTTTTGGACAAAATATCTCGGCACAATGACATACATACTTTCGTACAATCACAAAAACAAAATCTACCGACAGCTATTTTCTATAGCTGGGCGAAAGGAAATTTTATCAGTAAAAATATTGTAATCCCCGTCATTTTCATTTAAGTCAATTACCAAATTACTGAATCATTGGTACCCTTCACATCGCTTTACATTAATATCTGGACTTATAGCACAATTTATAACAAACGTAAGCAAAATATTTTTAAAACCAACAATTTGATAATTTGATAAACTTAATACTAAATTATTACAACAAACACACTGAGTTTTTAATATTGTTTTGAGTTGTCTTCACCTTTTTGGACATAATATCTCGGCACTATGACACCTGATTTACCACATTTTTAATACCAACCCGTCCGAAATAATGACAAACAATATTACCATAATTTTTCCTAGGTTCTTTATGAATGAGCGTGATTTCAACAAACAGACAGACACACGGATGAACGGACAGACGGACATCACTATATCGACTCGAGTTGTTGTAAGTGTCAGTACTTAATGTGGTCGCAAATGCATTTTTCATTGCGTTACAAACGAAATGACAAAGTGCTACATACCCTTGCACAGTGGTGTGGAGTGTATAAAAATTTATAATTTTACGATTCGAAAACCTCAAAAATAAAATACTCAATCAAAAAAATTTGATAGAGATACAAAAGCGATTTATCTTTTCTCTGTTATTGTCTACAAAAATAACAGTATTTCATTTTATGGCCCCACATCTGAAACATTACACTATTGGGCAGCCATTTGCACCCATGGACGAAGCTGTATAGACGTAAAATTTGAGATCATGTTCTCTGATCTTGTTTAATTTTTTAAATACTTAAAAGTTTTTTATTTTAAAACAAAACCAAGAAATGAAAACCTGCATGAAATTTTACTACATATGGTCCCTAGTTTCACATTTTCGTTCATGGGTGCAAAAGTTTTTATTTTTATTATACGGTGTTTATAAGTAAATGGATTTGTAATTTTGAATGACGTACTGTATTTAGAAGTAGTTTCTGCCTATGATCCGAGCTATTTCAAAAAAAAAAAAAAAATTACCCCCATTTCTAGTTTCCAAAAACAGTATAATTGTGTTAAGTCAACTTTACACAAACATGTTTATTTATTGGTTTATACATTAAATATTAAAATTCGTATGATATTAAAACAACTAAATTACTAATATTAAAAAACTTATACAATAACAATATATAAATAATACAAACTTTTTCGGTACAGAAACTTAGAACAAAGCTTATTTAGACAGTCTACAAATGATTTCACAGTTTGCAATAAAATTACTGCTTTCCAAAGAAAAGTTATTCTTATTAAATCGCGTGGAAATATATCAATACACATCAAAATGTTATAACAGATAATCAAACGATAAACAGTAAGAGTAATTAACAGGCGATTATCGATAGGTACAGATGAAAAGATTGTAATTAGGCAGTGGCGTAAACAATAGCCTTTTTAAATAAATTACCATTTTTTAAAAAGTACCCCTTTTAAAAGAACCTTCTTTAAAAATTACCCTTTTTTAAACTCTTTCTTTTAACTCAATCTTTCTGTCTGTCGCGGGGCAACCCCATTCCCCTTATCCAATTGATCTGAAACCTGCCCCGTAGTCTTGCTGTGACTACAGATTAATTTTGGAGTAGTCACGAACAGTCACGCGTGGTCACGCACAGTCACGGAGTTATCTAAATGTAATTTCCCCTTATCCGATCGATCTGAAACTTTGTCGATATACTTTCTATAAAGAAAGATTAACTTCGACATAGTAACGCACAGTCACGCATAGTCATAGGATCTAAAACTTTGTCCATAGACTTGTTGTGACCAAAGATTAATTTTAAAATAGTCAAGCAAAGTCAAAGTCACGGAGAGATTCAAAACTCATATGCATAAGGAAAGAAAGAGTTTTATTAAAAACTTTGTTTTTATTGGTTAGATTGTTTGAAATATAAAATGTTGTTATAGGTACCCACTTATATAAAAATTCAAATTTTCCGTTTTAAAAATCTACCCTTTTTTTAAGATACTACCGTTTTTCTAAAGTGCCCTTTTTCCAAAACGCGCCTTATAAAAAACGCATAACTATTTTAAATGCCGTGTTTTTAAATGTCCAAATGTCGAAAAAGAAAAGCAATTAACTTAAAATTTTATTGGTATTCGAATTTAAAATTTCAGTAGCGGCAACAGTTTTAAAGTGATAGCCGTACTCAAAGATTCGGCAAAGCCGAATTAAACACTTTTACTTATTTGCATTGTAAAAAAAAAAATGAAGTAAGAAAGTTGCGTAAGTTTTTTGGAAAACATGTAAGATTCCCAGTGTGCTAATGGTAAAAAGTTCGTAATTCTATTAATTTTATTAAAATATTTATTATTACTAGCAGATTCCAGCGCTCGTAATTCGAGTGCAATTTCTAGGCAGCTTTATTTTTCAACTTAGCCAATTCACAAACTAACACTTTTATGGTTTTTTATTATTGTGAATGAAGACAACAAACTCATTAACAAACACATTAACAAATTTAGTAAGACACACATAGCATATCGCACCTGTACCTCTAAAGTGAGTCAACTCAAAATTTTTCAATTTTCACTTTTTCAAGAAAACGATACACAGTGCATATCTATCCACAGTAAAAATCTTACATCGGTTCTTCTAGCCTTTCGCAAAAAAATACAGTTGTAACCCTCTTTGTGTTATAAGAGCAGTTTCTTAAGAATCCACTAACAAGACATATTTTGAGTTGCACCCAAAAAAACTTGTTATTTTTTATGATCGCTGAAAAAATCGCTACTACTGCTATTGGTGTATACTTATTATTCGCAGATCTTTACAATAAAACAACTGTTTTTAAATTTTATAGTAAATATTACAAAAAAAGACCGTGTTTTGCCTCTACTGAAAATATGTAAATTTTGAGTTGACTCACTTTAGGGGTACAGGTCCGATATGTATAATTTTATGTATGTGTTAGTAGCAACTTTAAATGCAATTTACTCAAAATAAAGGAAAAAATTTAAAAATCTGTAAATCTGCAAAACAACTAAAAAGAAATACCTTTCAAATAATATACGTTTGGTTAAAGTTGGGATAAAACGGTAGACCAAAATATCGGTCACAATTAATCGCCTAGCCTATTAATATTATAGATATATGAAACATCTTTAATTGTTTGATTGTTGCCATTAAACTCATAAATATATAAATGTGCAATTTAAGCATGAAGTACATGTTATTATTTTCAATATATAATTGTTCAAAATTTCTTTATTGGAAATCATCAAGCATATTCCAGAATATAAATTTAATGGGACATTTGTTTTTCTTAAATATAATCTCTGATGTGATACATATATTGTCATCATACAACAGAAATAAGTATTTTTTTAACGCACCTGTATCGTTTAAAATTTTAAAGTTCTTCAAAAAGTAAACAAGAACAGGAATTGAATTCAAATAGTTTCTACATTCATGTCAAGAATGCAAATGGAGTGAGAGTTCAAATGTTGTTTGTGCAAAGGTGAAGATAATGCAATTGTTGAAGAAGAGTTGTCAAATATCAAAACAAAATTTAATCAATTAGATTCTATACACGAATTAATTACTTTTACGCCTAAACAATACGATGATGCACTGAAAACTGTGGTTTAAATTAAAGTAAAATTAGATGAAGTAAAACAGGAAAATGTCTTTTTGAGTGCAAATGGTTGCCACCCGTTGAATGGTTACTAACAATAAAACTGATCAAATTTCACTAATACTAGTACTAATGAATTATGGTAACTATGTACATATATATCTACATCCAAAAACTCAATTTGCTATATTTTATGTAACTGAACAAATATAAATTATTTTTTAAATTTTACTAGTCAGCGGTCTACTTTGAATCGAAAAAAATTAGCAAAAGTACGATATAATACAAGAAAAAAAAACATCCTTGAAACTGTAACGAACAGACATTGATGTAGGTCAGTAGCTAAGTTTCACGTGAATAAAAAACAAACAAAAAAGAACTACACGATAAGCGGCAACAACACATACCCACCCAAATGTATTTTGTATCAAATATTCTTTTTTGCAAGTCACTCTTTAATGTTATCGGACCCTGTCTTACTTGTATTTTACCAACCGAAAACATAAAAATTCATCCATTTGCTGCTGCTTCAGTTTTTCAAGTTGTCTGTGAACAATGAAATAAAAATGCTTTAAACACCTGAAAAAAGAGATAAATTTTCAACAATGTTTCGAAGGGAGAATCATCACTGTAAAAGCATCACTTATTGTACTCGTATTGTATATATGATACATACATACATACTCGTACATACATGTTTGTTTGTATTCTATGGAGTCTCTTACCACTCTAAAAAAATATGGATGCAGAAATGAAATAAATGAACACAACATTCACATATCGAGAACATCCATTTAAATGTTAGTCCAACTCGTTTACTGGCTAGTACTTGTAAAACAAACACATACACGTGTGCACTCGATAACATTGAAATACAGATACAAATATAGATGAGAATAGGAATATGCACGAACATTAGGGTACCAGTCATTTTGTAACTTGATTTCTATAATTTGTACTCTGTGTTTTAACGAAGAAATTTTCTACAGCTGTTATCGAGAGTTTTCTTAACATGCCTACTTCAATTCACCGCAGTGTTAAATTAAATGAAATGAGTTTTTGTAAAGTCGAATTACATATATTAAAAGCACACTTTAATTTAATGTCAAGTCGGGCTTCCAAATATTATGAAATAACTTTTATAAAAAAAATGCCACCAAACTACTCCATAAATTTGTGAGTTCTCATCATGTGATTCTTTGTAGTTGGGACAACAATTGCAAGTACTCAGCAAAGATTTTCAAAGAAGTTCTAATTTCAGCAATTCTGTAATTTCAACCTAATTGTTTTAAAACAAACTTGTTCTGTAAACTCTTGACTACACAACATTTTGTTTTTCATACGGCAGTTCTCTTTTTTCTACACAGACATATTTCAAAATCTTAAAATTTTAAAATTTTGTAAAAATAGTTCAGAATTTGTTAATTTACTAGCTTTTAGTACCCGGCTTTGCACGGGGTTGCTTGAAGAGATTCTATTTTGTAATAGCCATGCTCATGACCTGGCTTACTGATCTGCTCAGGTACTGATATACTAATTCATTATGTTGGGGTTGGTTGTGGTAAGGTCTTAAAGGCGAAAAAAGGCGTATTTTCATTTTTTTAATGAATGAATAATGTTGGGTTATTTATTTCATATATTCATTATAGTGTAACATTTAAAGTATCTTTGAAAAAATTTGCAATTAAAAATTTTAATAAATAAATACGTGACAGTAAATATCCGGAGGCGAATTATGTGAAATAAGAAATAGAAATTAATTTAACCCATTAGAGCAATGTGACCTTTTAAAAGGACGTTAACATTTTTATACTTTACAACAAATTATTTGAATAAAAGTTTGAATATAGTTGGCTATGAATTTTTGGTGACATTTCTTTTTTCGAAATAACCCACATTTATTTCAAATTTTTTTGTGGTTTGTGATTTATTTTACGGAAAAAATGGACAATGCATTTAGAAAAAATCGTAAAACTCATGGAGGGTAAGTAAAAATTATATAAAATTATCTATTAAATATTAATATTTTAAGTAGATATTAATTAAAATATGTTCAAATAATAATTTAAAGTAGATAAAAGTTGCTGCAAAATTTTAGATTTTTCACTATACATTTTTTTGTCCATGTCCTTTATAAAGGACGCGATGCACATAGCACAGTTTTCAACGTTAAAATTTTACAGACTTAAAGTTGCCGAAATATGAGATGAATTGGAGGCCATCGATAATGATTTGAAAGAGACTGATATATTTGCGATACCCACCACCCCCCCCCCCCTGGATGGGTGTGATACAGATCAAGATTCTGATGAAAGTGATGATGATCATCAAGCAGACCTCAATCATCTTGGACGAGGATTGTTAAACGCAGATTGTAAAATTCGACATGTTGGAAATGTGTCTGTTTTATGTGATGAATGGGAGGAAAGCGACGGCGACGACGACGGCGACGAAGCACCCATAAAAACATTCTTTGCAAAACTAATAATTGTTCGTCTGAAGCAAACTAACTAGCTACTAAATAGAAACTGAATGTCAAAAAGCATTACCAAGCCCAGATGCTCAATCCACAAAAACTCCAGCTGATTTTTTTCAACCGTTTTTTCGTAGGAAATTTCAAGTCACTGTACGCTCTACAAATTTGTTCGTTCTTCAGAAAAACATTGATTTAGGAATGACTTTGGATGAAGTAAATATTTTTATTGGTGGTATGTTGTTGTCAGGATATGCAAAATAACTAAACAAACATCTTTACTGGTATGAAGAATGCAATAGCATGCGTTTTAATAGATTCGTTGATCATCTCAACCGAGTTTTTTGCGATATGGTGGATTAGATGAAAATCTTTGTACTGATGAGAGCATGATTCCTTATTACGGAAAATACTCTGCAAAGCAACATATTCGGGGTAAACCAATTAGATTTGGATTCAAAAACTGTACGTAATGGATAAGTAATGGATAAATGCTTCAATTTTCTATATATATAAAAATGCTAATGTCGTTTCACATGGGTTTGCTGTAGGTGCGACAAAGTTTTTGAACTTCTTTCAAAGGCAAATGTACCAAACAATAAAGGATTCAAAGTAAGATATAAAATATATTTTAAGCTACCAAATATATATAAAATTATTTTGCCGCAAAGGTTTTCATCGATAATTACTTTACATTCGTGAATCTACTTCGTCATTTGTCAAGCAAGGGTATGTGCACATCTGGTACTCTTAGAGATGGTCGTACTCAAAAGTGTCCATTTCGCTCCATTTCCGATATGAAAAAGCAAGAGAGAGGATCTACCGACTTCCATTTTTCAAGTAATAAAAATATTCATCTTGCAAGATAGAAAGATAACAATGTCGTCACTATTGGAATAAATTTCGGCAACAACGAAATTCTATCATGCAGACGTTATGCAAGAGGAAAAGATGCGATACAAATACCACAACCGAAATTATTTCAGCACTATAATAAATGCATAGGTGGCATTGATAAAATCGACAAGGTGGTGGCTGCATATACTATAGATCGAGAATTAGAGAGCAAAAGTAGTGGAGGCGAGTATTTGCATATTTATTGGATGCAGCAGTTGTAAATGCATGGCTGCTTATGCGGAAGCTACTTCTTACCTTAAAGTATATGGAGTTCCCTCTATGAGTAGCTTATCTAGAAATAATGTCAACACTGAAGTACGATACGATGGCAGGAATTACAATGTAAACTACTGCGAATTACAAAGGCGATGTGCGCTTTGTGAAAGGAAACAAATGATATTTGTATTAAATACAATAGAGGTATTCCCCCAAAAGAATATTTCAAAATTTCTCATACGCCAAGTGTTCACAGGGCATAGCGTCCTTTATAACGGACACATCGTAAAACGCAAGTTACCTGTTTTTTTTTCTTAATAAAGATTTTAAAAAATGTTTAATTGTAATCTTTGTTCCATTTTTACATAAAAAGTGGCTACAAAAGTTGCTGGAGATCCTCATGCTCTAATGGGTTAAAAGGTGATATATTTCCCGAGGTAACAAAGTAGAGCTTTTTTAATTTTTTTTTTATTTTTGATATCAATTTAAAGTGATATAAAATTTCGTTGAATTTCTTATTAAAAAATAGGGAAAAATGATAAAAGAAAAGTATATAAAATTATACAAGGATCGGTCAAGTGGATTTTAAGTTGTGATGTTCATGGACTTCAAAAATGGTGTATAACGTATGGAAACGCTGATCTTCGTTAGTTTTTGTCCGATTTACTTGAAATTTTGACACTCTCGACATGTTTTGCATCAGAAAAAAATTTAAAACAAATTAAAAAAGCTTTAAAACCCTAAACTCTGTAGTTATACGTATCATTAATTATAATTAAATATCGATCATACGTCTACGCGTTAAGTTTGCTGTGGAATAAAGAAACTTAGCGTCGCGCTGTGGCTGAAATTTTGATTTCATTGGGCAAAAGCCAAAATTTTTTTTGTCACCACTTTTTATAATTTTAACGCCATTTTTTAGCTAATGTAGCCAAATTGAGCTAGCCAAAAAATTGGGTTAAACTATTGCTAATTGTCGACGTGGCATGCTGTCAAACTCAACTGTTTTTTAATTTCAGAAAAAGGTGATTTTTTTGTTTATTTAACAAAAATAAATGCTTACTTGACCTGCGGTCCTTTTGAGAGGTGAAAGCATTCTCTTTAACCCGCCGGTAGAACACATTTTTCATTTTAATGAAATTACTCAAAAAATTTTATATTACGGTAATTTTAAACAGCCCTATAATTACACGATGGTGTGTTAAATTTGTGCTTTAGGTATTTTATAGCTTATTACCATTATCATTATTTGTTCTTTAACCAGTAATGATATCTGCTTGCAAAAAAATCACCCTTTTTATATGTAAGTAAGAATGTCAATGGATACACAAAGTTAATTCTTTTTTGTAAATGGGGATGTGATGGTTCTTCCGGACACAAACAAGTATCATGTGAAAATATTTCGGATTCAGATATGTTCATGGTATCATTTGTACCATTGCGATTGAAAAATATTTTGGAATATTCAGAGCCTGCGACTAGTACAACGCAAACAAAGGATATTTGGAAATACGAAATACGAAATACTGCAGGCCAATCAAATTTGATTTCAAAAAAGAAACTCATGAGGCCATTAACAAAGAAAGGCCAAATTGCAACGCAGCAGCCATTACAATTGCAGTTAAATGGGCAAAAAAATTGAAGTACGCTACCAATTAATGCCGATAACGATAGATGGAAAAGTGGGCCAGGCTTTGCCTAACACGAGGTCTGCATCCAGTTGCATCATATGCCAAGCAACATCAAGCCAAATAAACCAAGTCCCGACAAAATCATAAGACAATACTGATGCATATAAATTTGGATTATCTTCCAAAATAACTGGAGTAGATTTAAAAAAATCCTAGAAGTACTTACGTGCAATGAAGAAATTGCTGAGGCAACTGCAAATATATACAACCATGTACGCATGTAGTAATATGTATGCAATAGTTCACAAGATCTATCAGAGGAAGCTCAGGAAGAAAGGAATAAGGATTACAGGTTTTATAGAGAGCACAATACTAGAAAAATTTCAAAAACTTCCACAAATGATTAATTTAATATATTATTGGTAACGTCAGATCCGTTCATCTTCAGTAATCGAGTTTAATGTAAAGTGGAACATCAAAAAACTATAAAAGAACAGAAATAACACAGAACAGAATATGGAATATTTACAATCAATATTTGTATCAAATGAATTATTCATTATAATTGGATTTCATTCCCTGCAGGAAGCCTGGAGTCAAGTGTCCCCAAGTCACCACTTTTGTCTACTATTTTGTTGACACTGTCAACTAAATGTCTCTACTATTTACTTTACTTTATCTGTTAAAAAAATATTCCATACTGAAGTTGGGAGTTCTGTTTCTTCTTGATTTCTATAGTTTTGTTTGAAAAACTAAAGTTTTAAAACAAGATATAGAAAAATTTAATATAAAAGGTAAATAAAAATATATTTTATAATAAATCAAATAAAAAAACATAATCAGCCCTGTTCTTGAAACGCTGTTATTTGAATAAGAATGAATTTGAAATAATATGAAATTGAAATTTTGGGTTTCTTGAAAACACAAATTTTATATTATCCAAGTAGTTTTCGAAATCATATTTTTTATTGTCAAATAATATGAAACATATGGTTTAGCTTCAGAACCATATGTTATCTAGAAATCGAGGTGCCATATAGTTCTTTAGTCACTTTCACAAAAAACCTTAAGTTATTTTGCATGTTTTCCTTAAGATTATAAAAAAAGTTAGAAAAAAAAAATATTTTCTTTTAAAATAACATCTTACTTGTTAATTTTATTGTTTTTGTTCTTCAATTTCATTCAATTAAGAATGACTTCTCTTTTTGAAGTAAGTTAGGCATCACCAAAGAAAATTCCAAATTCAAATAATTCATCACAACTGTTTCGAACATAAACAAAGTTGTGACAGTCATATGCAAAAAAAAAAAATAAAAATATGTGATTTGAGTGATACATTATTTTGAATTCCTTTATTCGTAATAATAAGTGCATAAGGAATCTATGTTATAATTGAGAAAATTATAATGGAAAATAGATTGTGTAAATAAAAAGTTTTTATTATAGTTATAGAACATCATCTCCAAAAGTGTGCTTTATTAACATCGACCACTGATTACGAGTTTTTTTTTTAGTTTTTTAAAATAGTTTTTTTTTCATAAAATCAATGTCTAATTTTTTAAAACAATGACAAGGTTCAATAAAAAACATGTTAGAGTTTAAATATCAATTGTTTTTTTTTTAATCTCTTAAGACCTGTTTAGTAGAAAAAATGGCATTTGTTTTGATTTCACAAAAACTTTTCTATGTGAATTAAAACAAGAAAAAATATTCTTATTGAAATCATAGAACAGCAAAAACTCGTAAATTAAGAATTTTTCATTTACCAGTTTTTTTCTTGTGATAGAGGTTTCAAGAACAGGGGTGAATAAGTAAACGAAGTTATGAAAGAAAAGTGAAAGAACAATCAAATTTGTACAAGAATATCTGGTTCCAATGTCTACATATGGTCCCATGAGAACTACCTAGTCACTACCTAATCAATAGTACCAATGTACATGTTAAATGTCTATAGAAAATTACATTGTCTGGGGTATAGTTGGTCAGTAGTACTGGCGACAAGGTCAATAGTGAATCACTACTGTTTCACTATTGACATTTCCTGCAGGGTTGTTATTTAAGTACGAAAAACATATTATTAGTAAAAAATAATAATACACAGAAGCTCACACTTTTACAAGTCCTATTAAAATCTATTGCAGTTTTTACATTTAAAAGATTTTCTTACCCACATATGTATGAAATGTTTTAATAAATATGAAAGATTCAAAAAACAAAAACCCATAGTTTCATATCATTCATATTTTCAGCAAATTTATTTTGCTAAAATTAACAAATTTGGCAGCAAAAAATAATCTAACACATAAAAACAAAATTTTTACTAAAACTCTTTCTTTCCTTATGCATATGAGTTTTGAATCGCTCCGTGGCTGTGCATGACTTTGCGTGACTATTTTGGAATTAACCTTTAGTCACAACAAGTCTATGGGCCAAGTTTCAGATTGATTGGATGAGGGGAATTGGGGTCTAAATCACTCCCTGATTAATCTATAGCTACAACAAGACTATGGGCTAAGTTTCGGATCAGTTGGATGAGGGAGGATGGGGTTACCCCATGGCAGAGAGACATACAGACAGAGAGTATGAGTTAAATGAGTTTAATAATAATAATTTATTCTGTAGTATTAGCAAACTTTTTAGATTATGTTACTAACGTTTTTTAAGTGTAAATATTCTTTGAGTGCAAACAAATTTGGAGCAAAAGATTTTTAATATTTCAGTGATTCCAGTACTTTCCAGTTGATTTTACATTTTTTTTTTCAGTGTTGACCTAGAATTCCTTAAAAACTGCTCAATCAATTTTAATGAAATTAAAACTGAGTCAAGTTCAACTAAATATCTATCCATTGAAAAAAACGACGCACAGTGTGTTCGATGGTACCCAAAGTGGCGATTAATTCAGCGAAGCCGCAATTCTAAAATATTGTTATTTTTTATTGATGTATATTCATGAGTACATAAACAACCAGCATTTAGAAAAAAGGTGGACAAAAAAAATTTTTTTTAAGCTGTTATGCCCTTTTTTTGTATTTTGGGAAAAATATTCCTATTTCACAACTTTGGCTGTAACTTTGGAACGAAAATGAGCACGTTAAGTTGCAAATTAGAGCACGTTTAACGAGCTTTTAGAAAAATATACGTTTTTAAAAAATAAGAAAGGAATAAATATTTAATATGTATTTATATTAGTAAAATTTTAAATTAAAATTTTCTCCAAATTCCGTAATTCCACAAATTCAACTCAAAAAGTCGCATTAGGAAAATTGTATTTTTTTTTTTTGTTAATAAATATGCATAAACACATTAAAAATAAGTATTAAAGATGATATTATTTTAACAAAAAATTTTTTTTTTGAAAATCACTATTTATCATTTTAATCATCATTAATATCAAAATAATTATTTATTTTATAATCATCAATTACTTCAAAATCACGCCGTGAAATGAAAATAGTGTTGGGACTCGTTCTTAAAAAAAATTAGTAACTTTAATAGATTCAAGAATTTCAATTGTTTTTCGTTAATCCAATACCGATTACAAAAACAACTTACATCGCTTTCAAAGAATTAAGAACATCACAATTTCGAAAACGTCAAAAAACAAATTACAACAAAAATTACTTAAACATCACAACCGAAATAAGTAAACATTTGGTCGTTAAACTTAGCCGAATTTGAAACACTCTACTCTGCGTTATTGTAAATGATCTCTTTAAAATGAATTTATTGGCACACAATAAGTTTCTAATAAAGTATAAGATCAGTAACATACATAGTTAGAACTTTGTTTGTAGGGCATACATTATCAATAACTTAGGATGTGTGAGTGAGACGACTTTTGTTTATCAATCACGCAAGATCCGTAAGGCTAGCTTGAGAAATAGATATTAATAAAAATACTTTATTACAGTTATTAACAGTTACGTCAATTGTGAATAAATCTTATTTTGAACTGTTTTATATGGAATAACAGTTTTATATGTAACTAGATGCAACCCGGTGTGCTTCGCTACACCGCCCTCCCCCCCCCCCCATGAATCGTTATGAGAGGGCTCACGTAAAGTCCCAAAGCTCTCACTAATACGGTAATTCAGATATATCACATTTAATACTAAGTTTGTGTAGGGGTGCAACGCGCATTTGTCCAATCCCGCCCATTTTTTTGTCTGAATACTCAAGTTAATAATAGATGACCTGAGACAAATTTGCAAAGCTTTCTCTATCATAGTACTTAATATATATATGATATTAAAAATTTACTTTGTATGGGAGGTGCCAGGCCCATTAAAAATACTACAGCCTGTAGCACTTCCCATATCCGCAGTAAGACTCTGTGAAAATTTCAGGAAGATCGGAGGAGTAGTTACGGAGATTTCCCCCCACAAACAAACAAACACACATTATCTCTTTATTATGCTAGTATAGTATAGATTAGTACAACAATTATCAGATTTTTCGGCATTCCTACCCTGGAGCAAGGTACATGTAGCTGCCCATGATAAGAAGATGGATTATCAAAATTAGATCTGGCAACACTTAACTATTGGCCTTGAACTTAGAATGTCATTTGGCAGTTTTTCTTTTTAGCGATTTTTGATTTTGCCCATTTTTGAAGATTTTTTTGGGCGATTTTTATTAATTGCAATTTTCGGTTTTGGCGAAATTTTGATTTTGGCGATATATTTTCCACGACAATCACATTGATAACTAATGTACTTAACAAAAGACTGTTGCTTTCGTAATACTTCATATTATTTATATAGGAGGTGCCACGCCCACTAATCCCACCCCGCCAAATTTTTATTGGACTACTCTCATTAATATCTGATGGACTCGTGCAAAATGTCGAGTCTTTCCCTTTTATAGAACACCAGTTATATGATATTAGATATCTACTTTGCATGGGCGGTGCTACGCCCACTGCTACGATCACGCCCATTTTTGTGTTGGACTGATCATACAAAGAACCTATGGGCTTATGCAAGACCACAAAGCCCTCTCTTATACAGTACTCCAGATATATAACATTAAATAGTTATTTTGCATGGGGAGTGCCACGCCCATTGGTGTGAACCCCCCCAATTTTTTATCCGACTACTCATACTAAGATCTGATGGTGTCGTGCAAAGTGTCAAAGCTTCCCTTTTTTACCAAACCAGTCATATGATATCAGATATTTACTTTGTGCGGGCAGTGCCACGCCCACTGCTCCGATCGCGCCCATTTTTTGTCTAACTAATCACATGATTAACTTATGGGCTCACACAAAGTCCCAAGACTCTCACTATAATTGTATGGAAGATATATGGCATTTTATATTTAATTTGTATGGCAGGTACCACGCCTATTGGTCTGATACTGCCCATTTTTTGTCCGACTACTCACATTAATAATAGGCGATACCGGACAAATTTGAAAAGCTCTCTCTGTCACAGTACTCGAGATATATAATATTGAATTAATACTTGTATGGGAGGTACCACGCCCACTTGTCCGATCCCGCCCATTTTCGGCGCGGCTCCTAACATTAACAATAGGTGACCTCACACAAATTTTCAAAGCTCTCCCTGTCATAATACTCAATATATGTGTATGATATTAAAAATTTACTTTGTGTGGGAGGTGCCACGCCCACTAAAAATATTAAAAAAGTTATAGCCTATAGCACTTCCCATATCCCCAGTAAGACTCTGTGAAAATTTCAGGAATATCAGATGGGTAGTTTCGGAGATTACCTCCTACAAACAAACAAACAAACAAACAAACAAACAAACAAACAAACACACATTACCTCTTTATAATATTAGTATAGATAAAAATAACGTAATAATATATTTAAGCGAGTGAGCACAACTTGATAAAACTCACGCGAACATCACTAATAAAACGTATTATACTAACAAAAACAACAGTAACTCAAATAGGAAAAATAAAGAATAAAAGAAAATAACAAACAAAATATTTTTGTATATAAAAATTTTAATTCACAAGTATTTTTACATAAAACTTAAAACATTAAGAAAATGCGCAAAAACGCGCCAATATTTTTTCCCGCATATAAAATAATATAAGAACAAACAACCTAAAACATATGCAGTTCCATTCCATCACACATAAAAAATACTCTTTATTTGGAACATTACAAATAAAAACAACAACAATATTTTTACAACAAACATCTAAACAAAAATTTGTTAATTATAAGTTAAAATACCTGAAGTTGATGGTTCCGTCATAAAATGTTTACTTTTAAAAGTTTTAAATAAAAAAAAATTACCTTGAAATCTGTTAAATTTCACTTTTTTGTCACTTTTTGCAATAACACGGAAAATTGTTCTACTTTGGCACTTCACTGTAGAAAAAGTATGTAACTTAGAACAATGATTGGTACCAGTAGCGATTAATAATTTAATACACAGTAACCCGGTACCAAACATTATAAGGAAACTTAAGTTTAAAAAAATCAATTAAGCGCCACTTCGAACGTTATTCAACCCAATGTGCGTCGTCCAGTGGGGTGAAAAATATGCAAAGTAGCTATTACGAGTAATTCAGGGAAATCAAAATTTTGCAATATTTTAGCGCTTTTAATTTTCTAGTTTCAGAATTTTCACTATAATTTTTGAATGAAAAGTAAATTAGTAAATTGCATTACAGCAAAAGTATGTTTTTAAAAAATAAAATGATGAATAAATATTTAATATGCGTTAATATATTAGTAAAATTTTAAATTTAAATCCGATTGTTTTATTTGAAAATTCCATAAATCTATAAAATTAACTCAATAAAGTAAAATAAAATAAATTAACTGAATAATGAATGGAAAAAAATTAATTGCTAGGCGTTTTTTTCTTGGAAAATCACAAGTTCTCATTTTAATTATCTTTAACTTCAAAATTATTATTTACTTCATAATCATCATTTGCTTCATAATCAACATTAAATTCTTTTATTATGATAAAAAGAAAAGTATATATCCAATAGATATGATGGAATGAAACACTCGTCCTCTATTTTTATGTATTTATAAAACCATTAATTTTTATCTACAATATTTTTAAATACTTTTCAGCTATATTTACACTTGTTTAGGGCTCGACAGAGACTTCGACGAATTTCCTTCTTTAATATTGTCTCTTATTACTGTCTTTATTTTGGCTTATGGTTGCCCAGATCGAAACTCCAATTTCTGAACAGGAATAATGTTATTATCATCAATAAAATTTGCAATTTTGGCCCTGATAATTTTTTCAAAATTTTGAGTTCAAAAGACGTATGAGTCGGGTCTTGAAATGTTTTCCCCTGGTTGTGGTATTGCAATTATTTTTGCCTTTTCCCAAATAAATGCAATATAACACAATTAAGACACCAGTTTTTAAGCTGTTTTATAATAATTTTAAAATTGCTACTATTAATAATATTCGGATTCAATATTGAAGGAACATTGCAGTATATATACGACATTAATATAAACCCACTTTTTATTATATCGATCGATTCAGTATCACTTTCTGAGTCGATTTAACGGTATCCGTCTATCCATGTGAGTCCATATAAATGCTTCTAATCGAACTATATTAGCTTTCATGGGCCATAGTACCAACGCTATTGAAATTGGTGAAAATCGGTGCATGTTAAAGCACAGTCCCCACACAAGTAGCCCATTAGATCCAAAATATCATATTGATCTCAGTCAAATTTGGTTCATCTGCGTTAATAAAGCCCATATAAAGCTGCTTCCCGATCTCCACTTAAATACATCAAAAAACCAAAAATAATGCACAGATTTTTCTTAAATTTGGTTTCTTTATATCAGGATCAGTCCATTTTTCGGCCTAGATCCCATATAATATAAAACTTGGTTTATGCTTATTTTCTATGTTCCGTTATTACTTCAACAAAGTTGGATCTAAAAAACCCCCCACTCGAAACGCATGGTATGGAGTATCCTATAGTCGGTCCAGACCGTCTACAACTTTCATTCTCGTTTTACATCATGGTTTTATCTAATATTAAAATAGTTATAATCAATAATAAACTAAATTAAGAAATGTAAAATAATGTTAAAAAATTATATGTATACACTTTTTTATAACGGGTGATTTTTTAAGAGCTTGATAACTTTTTTTTAAAAAAAACGCATAAAATTTGCAAAATCTCATCGGTTCTTTATTTGAAACGTTAGATTGGTCCATGACATTTACTTTTTGAAGATAATTTCATTTAAATGTTGACCGCGGCTGCGTCTTAGGTGGTCCATTCGGAAAGTCCAATTTTGGGCAACTTTTTCGAGCATTTCGGCCGGAATAGCCCGAATTTCTTCGGAAATGTTGTCTTCCAAAGCTGGAATAGTTGCTGGCTTATTTCTGTAGACTTTAGACTTGACGTAGCCCCACAAAAAATAGTCTAAAGGCGTCAAATCGCATGATCTTGGTGGCCAACTTACTGGTCCATTTCTTGAGATGAATTGTTCTCCGAAGTTTTCCCTCAAAATGGCCATAGAATCGCGAGCTGTGTGGCATGTAGCGCCATCTTGTTGAAACCACATGTCAACCAAGTTCAGTTCTTCCATTTTTTGGCAACAAAAAGTTTGTTAGCATCGAACGATAGCGATCGCCATTCACCGTAACGTTGCGTCCAACAGCATCTTTGAAAAAATACGGTCCAATGATTCCACCAGCGTACAAACCACACCAAACAGTGCATTTTTCGGGATGCATGGGCAGTTCTTGAACGGCTTCTGGTTGCTCTTCACTCCAAATACGGCAATTTTGCTTATTTACGAAGCCATTCAAACCAGAAATGAGCCTCATCGCTGAACAAAATTTGTCGATAAAAAAGCGGATTTTCTGCCAACTTTTCTAGGGCCCATTCACTGAAAATTAGACGTTGTGGCAGATCGTTCGGCTTCAGTTCTTGCACGAGCTGTATTTTATACGGTTTTACACCAAGATCTTTGCGTAAAATCTTCCATGTGGTCGAATAACACAAACCCAATTGCTGCGAACGGCGACGAATCGACATTTCACGGTCTTCAGTAACACTCTCAGAAACAGACGCAATATTCTCTTCTGTACGCACTGTACGCATTCGTGTGGTTGGTTTAATGTCCAATAAAGTAAACTGAGTGCGAAACTTGGTCACAATCGCATTAATTGTTTGCTCACTTGGTCGATTATGTAGACCATAAATCGGACGTAAAGCGCGAAACACATTTCGAACCGAACACTGATTTTGGTAATAAAATTCAATGATTTGCAAGCGTTGCTCGTTAGTAAGTCTATTCATGATGAAATGTCAAAGCATACTGAGCATCTTTCTCTTTGACACCATGTCTGAAATCCCACGTGATCTGTCAAATACTAATGCATGAAAATCCTAACCTCAAAAAAATCACCCGTTATGTAATATTATAGTCAGCTTTCACTTTACGTCTGTCTGTGAAGTTAAAAAACCATCGGCTCAGCTGATTTTTCCCTGTAGCTAGCAAAAACAAATACACAAATTGAAGCACAACATATTTTATAATATCCTAGTAGGCATACTAAGGTGCCTGGATGATGTTAAGTGCATTACTATGTTCATGAACAGTTTCAACATAAGTAATTACAGTTGGTGTTGGGAGGCTTAATTGGGGTTGTATGAAGTGACACAAAACAAATACATTAACATTTATTTGTACTTTCTCAGTTTACTTGTGGCGAAATAATTAAAAAAGGATTTTGAATAATGCAAAAAAATAGAGCAATACTATATATCTCACATTTTTTTCCGGAAAAAGCTAATGACTGTGTAACGTTTAATTTCATCTTAATATGTTCGATATTTGTATATAACATTTCAATTCTTCAGTTAGTCCATTAACTTCTTGCAAGCCAGTTCTGGCCGCAGTTTCCTTAATTTCCAAAGGTTTATTGAAACCGATTTATTGGTTTTAAAATGTACATAATGCAAGACATATAGAAACTTATGCAACAATTGCAAAAATCCATGAAAATTAAAATAGAAAATAGAATTGTTATTTGTTTATAAAAGTGATACTAAATAATATCATTCAGAATTTATTTATCAGTAAGTAAGTGTTACGCATTCGGTGACAATATGTTTGCTATTGATGTGAAGCTTGGATATAGGAGGCATGCTAGTTTTGCCTTCCGACTATCTACAGTCTGGCGCGGTTCTTTTATCCAGCAACACTGTTCGCGTAACAAATAAAAAAAATCTTCATGCCTCTTTTTTAAACAGACAGATTAAAATAAAAATATATTCAAATAAAATGTCCGCAAGTTGTACATAAATGAGGTCTGGTTATTTTGACCCCCGGAGCATAATTTTTCCCACACATAGAACATCTATGGCAACTCTAATGCTCGTTGTCAATGATTTGCCCCTATAACCGATCTTTTCAATTAAATTAGCCACATAATTCTTCTTTTAACACTCCTCTTTAATATAAATTTAGAAATTCATGTTGTTAATATATACAAAATTTTTAAAATACCATAATTTTTTTTTTTTTTGTGTATAATTAGTGTATGTATATAATAAGAATAAATGACAAATAGAAATATAGGTATATTATTAAATGTAAGAAAATTATTAAGTATAATTTTAGTTTATATATATTTTTAAATTGAGTCGAATTTCGAGGGATTGATGTTAAATAAAGAATTTTAAAGTATATAACAAACTAAATATTTAGCCAATGTAGTCAATGCACTCATTGCTAAAGAATTACAAAAGGAAAAATGGTTGGATTGCGTCTCGGCTAAATTCGCCGCATTCTCATCAATTGAGTTGTAAGAATTGTTTTTGTAAAAAAAAAAAATAATTTACTGGCTAATAACCAACAAAAAAGATATGAATGTAAAATTAATTTGTATAAAACTTACAATTTAAGAATAAGTTCTTTAGCTTTTCCATCGATGAAGTCACAAAAGGCCCTTCCTGACTGGAACTGATGAACTGAATATGCTGTTAAAGAAGTTTGTGTTATATGTGTTTGTTTTTGTAGTTATTTGAAATTTTCCTTTTTTTCAAAAACAATTTGGTTAGGGTTTATTATTGTGTTATTTGGCTAATATCCTTTTATTTCTTTTATTTCAAAATAAGCTAATACGGCCTAAGATTTTTAATGTAAATAAAATTGCATTTGAATTACATTTCTTTCCGACGTTTCGTCAATTCTTTGTTGACTTTTTCAAGGAAATTGTATTTAATTATAAAAAACATCACGTTAAAACATTTTTAAAATACACTATATATATAACAATAACTTACAGTAACATGAGTATTATTTATCACATTTAAAAATGAATTTAATTTACATCCAACATAAAAAACAAAAATTACATTGAACATATATTAATAACAAGTACTCAGCTTAAAATAATATCACAGTAAAGTTATTGTATTGCAACCCTGTACCTAGCATTAATTTTAATTCTTTTAAAGTTATAAATATAAATGATTTGTTGAGGATTACATTAGTTAATTTCACTTTCAATTCATTTCACGTCTTCTATATAATTTTAGTTTTTAAATTATACGGTTTTTCTTCTTTTATTTAATACTAGATGTAACCCGGTGTGCTTCGCTACACCCTCCCCCCCTTCCGAATCGTTATGAAAGGGATCACGCAAAGTCCCAAAGCTCTCACTAATACAGTAATTCAAATCTATCACATTTAATATTAAGTTTGTGTGGGGTACCACGCGCATTTGGGTAATTCCGCCCTTTTTTTTGTCTGACTACTCACGTTAATAATAGATTACCTGAGACAAATTTGCAAAGCTTTCTCTATCATAATGCTTAATATATATGATATTAAAAATGCACTTTGTATGGGAGGTGCCACGCCCACTAAAAATATTTAAAAAAAATGAAAGCCTGTAGCACTCCCATATCTTCAGTAAGACTATGTGAAAATTTCAGGAAGATGAGTAGTTACGGAAAGTACGTCCTACAAACAAACAAACAAACAAACCTCTTTATTATGTTAGTATAGATTATTAGTATATATTTTTTATTTCAATGCTTGCTGATGCTGATATACAATGTTTTTTGTTTTTTCATTCGGTACAACAATTATCAGATTTTTCGGCGTTCCTACCCTGGAACAAGGTACATGTAGCTGCCCATGAGAAGAAGATGGATTATCCATATTAGATCTGGCAACACTTAACTGTTGGCCTTGAACTTAGAATATCATTTGACAATTTTTCTTTACAGCGATTTTTGATTTTGCCCATTTTTGATTTTGAAGATTTTTGTTTTTGGGGATTTTTATTTTTCGCGATTTTTGAGTTTGGCGATTTTTGATTTTGGCGATATATTTTTCATAACAAATCACATTGATAACTAATGAACTTGTCAAAAGACTGTCTCTTTCGTAGTGCTTCATATTTTTTACATAGGAGGTGCCATGCCCACTAATCCCATCCCGCCCAATTTTTATTGGACTACTCACATTAATATCTGATGGACTCATGTAAAATGTCGAGTTTTTCCTTTATATAGTACACAAGTTATATGATATTAGATATCTACTTTGCATGGGCGGTGCTACACTCACTGCTTCGATCACGCCTATTTTTTGTTCGACTAATCATACAAAGAACCTATGGGCTCACGCAAAGCCACAAAGCTCTCTCTTTTACAGTACTCCAGATAAATAACATTAAATAGTTACTTTGCCTGGGGAGTGCCACGCCCATTGGTGTGAACCCGCAAATTTTTTGTCCGACTACACTTACTAAGATCTGATGGTGTGTGCAAAGTGTCAAAGCTTCCCTTTTTTTGTACACCAGTTATATGATCACACCCATTTTTTGTCCAACTAATCGCATGCATAACTTATGGGCTCACACAAAGTCCCAAGACTCTCATTATAACAGTACTCCAGATATATGGCATTTCAAATTTAATTTGTATGGTAGTGCCACGCCTATTGGTCCGATAATGCCTATTTTTTGTTCGACTACTCACATTAATAATAGGTGACATCAGACAAATTTGAAAAGCTCTCTCTATCACAGTACTCGAGATATATAATATTCAATTATTACTTGTACGGTAGCTACCACGCCCACTTATCCGATCCCGCCCATTTCCGGCGTAGCTACTAATATTAACAATAGGTTACCTCACACAAATTTGCAAAGCTCTCCCTATCATAGTACTCAATATATATATATGATATTAAAAATTTACTTTGTGTGGGAGGTGCCACGCCCACTAAAAATATTTAAAAAATTATAGCCTATAGCACTTCCCATATCCGCAGTAAGACTCTGTGAAAATTTCAGGAAGATCAGATCAGTAGTTACGGAGATTACCCCCTGCAAACAAACAAACAAACAAACACACATCACCTCTTTATAATATTAGTATAGATTAATTTAATTATTATTTATTAATTATTATTTATTATTAATTTATTATCTACGTAGTATATTTTTTTCCCGCGGACAAACGAATTAAGTGGCAGACCGACGTCTTCACTAAATATTGATCAGCATTAAGTATTCACTAGGTTAGAAAGAGATCAATAGTAAGTAAATTTTAAGTTAAGATTAAATAGAATTACGCAAATCAAAAGGAATAAGAATAAGAAAAATTAAGTGAATGAAAATAGATAAAATAAGAGAACCAAATATTCTGTTCCTTTTTTTTCTTTTAAAATATGAATGAGTTAGACTTTATGTTGTAATGCTCTTTTATATAATTTACCACAGATGCGGAAATCAAAATAATAACCGTACTACGAATAATATTGGGTACCAAATAGTCCTAATTATACCCTCCACTCCAGTGTGCAGAGGGTATATATAAGTTTGTCATTCCGTTTGTAATAATTAGAAAAAAAATTCTGGACCCCATAAAATATATATATTTGTGATCCTTATAACAAGCGAAGTTGATATAGCGATGTCCGTCTGTCCGTCTGTCCGTCTGTCCGGCTGTCCGTCTGTCCGTCTGTCCGTCTGTCCGTCTGTGGAAATCACGATGACGGCTTCAATCGGACAGCTAGGGTGCTCCTTGGTATAAAAAATGATTCACTAACATCCTGAGAAGTTTGCTATTTAAAATCGTCCAAATCGGTTAATCTGGTCCCGAGAATTGAGCGAAGAATTAAAAAGTCATGAGAAAATATGATTTGAATATGTGTTCTTGTGATAACGCCCTCAATAGGGCAGATAGGGCGCTTGTTTTTAGTGAGAATGATTCACTAACATCTTGAGAAAGTTCCTGTTTTTAAATCATGACAATAGGTTTCATAGGTGCCGAGAAATCACTGAAAAGGTAAAAAAAATATGACGTTTTCCTATATTGTTTTCCTAAATTTTGTATTTTGTCATAGCTGTGCATGTTGTTTTTGTGGTCGTTGTGTTAATAATATAAAAATTCATCAATATCAATATTTTTGGGTGTAATATTTAAGTTAATTAATTAATAAAAGAAACTATATAAAATCAATATCAATATTCTCCGATTTTTATAACATCACAAAATGTTACAAATTGATACATACTACTGTTGCCAATATCAAAATACAATAAATAATATTCATATATTCTGTATATGTATATACATAATAAGAGCATATTAAAATAAATCGGTAAAAAATTGCATATTAATTACAGTAGTAATTGCAATATGTCTGAAAAATGACGAGAAATCTAACAAAACAAAAAAAGTATTTTATTTTATTTTTACAAAATTCTGAAATTTTTAGAGTTGAAAAAATAGTATGGTTTTAAGAGTTGTATTTTTAGTAAATTTTTAAACCCTGCATACTTGCTTTCAAAAGTAGTAGGTAGGTAAGACATAAAATATTTATTTACCCTGTAAAAAAATTGGTGTTTAAAAAATACTATTTTTTGTCAGATGTTAATTACAATAAATTTTGAAACTTTCTTATTTAATGTCGGGACGGAGGCAAACGCCATTCCCAAAATTTTGTTTCAACAGTTATCCACATTAAGAATAACCGCGGAGCTCAGCTCAATCAATGTGCAATGATCGAGCCTTGCCCTGGGAAACATGCATTTATGCTTTTCTTAACACAAACGCCATTCCCAACTACCAAAAATTTTTGACACGAGCTATTCACATTATGAATAGTCGCGGAGCTCAACTCAATCATAGTGCAATGATGAAGCTTCGCCCTGGGAAACATATATTCATGCTTTTCTTAGCACAAACCGAACTTCTTATGGCACATTAAAAATAAACTAATTGAGAAGTACAATTCATCATTACGCTGTATTATAATACTATTTTCTTATTTTACTAGTAGCTAGTAAACAAAGTGATCGTATCATTGTGAACGAAATAGAATTGAAATTGTATGCAGATTTGTTTTACTTAAAAAACCTGTTTCTACAGATAGTGAATAAAATCCCAGTAAGCATTTTATGCAATAAATGATCATGTAGAGTCTTTTTGACTCATATGTGCTATTAAAACAGGTATAAATGCGCCCTTTTGCTGATCACAAAATATTCTTTTGTTGGGATTAAATATTACCTTTCCCGCGAATCTTCTTGAGAGTCCTTTTTATCCGCTTTTCTAATCAGTTTCGACTCATTTTTGAGTCTTATTTAATGTAATTTTTCTATAAATCACTTTTTAAGAGAAAGCAAAAATCATTATCTAGCCTTTTTCTAATAGCGCATGTGATTAAGCAGTTTTTAATCATCAAAAGTTCTCGAAGAAGACACAGTAAGGTAATTTTTTTTAAAACAATCTTCGAAATGATGACTGGGATATCGGATATTTTTGTTAACACACAAACATATGCATAGCAGCACGAGTAAACCGAACTCTAATTGGCTTCTTATATGTATACAGCCGAACAAAAATGAAAATACTCACCAAAGAGTAAAGTAAGCAACAATTTCATTCAGTCTTATGGAAGCTTTTGAACAAAGCAAGTCTATGTCGCGTTGTCTTGTGAATTTTTACATTGTTTTTTAATAGGTACTAGTGATGCCAGGAGATTTTTTCAGAAATCTCAACGCTTATGAAAAAAATTCCCTTTTTTCCCTACACTACTTTTTTTTTAAATTTATTTTTAATTTGTACATTTTCAATTTCAATTATATAAAAATAACATAAAAACAAAGAAAACAATATAAAAAATAAGATAAAAATATCATGAGAATTACATAAGAATAATATAAAAAACATATTATATTATTATAAAAAAAATATTTTTGCAATTCTGTATAATTCATCTTTTTGATATGGTTAGATGTGCATTTAAAATTTACACAACTAAAGGTGTGTTTACACTATGTGTATTTTCCATATGTAAATTCAGTTTTACGATCCATACGTAATTCGGCGTGTGTGTCAAAATTGGCTTTTTACATACAATTCAACATTTTTGCGATCAAACGTACATATGTATTTCCGTATGACATAACCTCTAAATGTAAACAACAGCTGATTTAATTTGTGAATTTACAAAAAGTTATTGTTAAAAATAAAGAAATATATTTTACATATTTTTTAATTGTTAATTAATATTAAACAATTTATTTTTCTTTCAATATTTATCTTTATAATTTACTCTGTTTTTCTTTCGCCACAAGCAGTATTGTATTTTCATATTGTTGTCATGCCAAAATAGAACCTGCTCTAATTGAAAAATTTACATATGTCTTGCCAAATGTGTTGTACATAAACAATTTTTGAAAGGGTTCACACTATGTGTACAAATTGCACATGCTAAAACAATAAGAAAAACACAAGTAAAACACAAGTGTGAACGCAGCTTAATTAAAATGGCTTGCAAATGAGATGTTACAAATCAAACAGAATATTTGTTCTTGGTTTTCAGTGTTGCCGTTTTAGCTTTTTAGTTGCTAGATTTAGCAACTTTTTTTGTCGTTTAGCATCCAAAATTTATCAAAAGATGCTAGATGCTAACTTAGAATATTTTATTAATAAAAAGCTGCTTTTAGCATCTTTTTTTTGATATTTTTTTTTCATTATTTTTGAATATATAATTTTAATGGTATTGATATGTTTTTATTTCTCAAAGTGTAGTACAGTAATTGTGTGTACTACTCCTTTTACCACTCTGCTCGTTTCTTTCAACAAATATAACAAAACATTTTGAAATAGAAGAATGTAAACACCAACAACAGTTTTTAATGAATTAGAAAGTCGATTGCCAAAAAATATTATTGTATTAAAAAAATGCAAAATTTTCAATACAAAACACATTAAATCGGGTAAAAGAACAGATAACCAATATATTAGAAGAGTTTAAATTTATATCACCTGAAACAGGAAAAATTCAAATCCAATGGAGTTATATCAAAGAACAAAACTGGGATACAACACTGAATACAACCTCTTTATGGATTGAAAAATTCTATTGGCGAAAATCCATTTAAGGAGTTATCAATATTTGTATTGTCTATATTAGTTTTGTCTTTCTCAAAAGCCAAAGTTGAACGTTTGTTTAGTTTAATGGCTTTAGTTAAAAGCAAACTTCGAACAGAATAAAATCCGAGTTGTTATGTTCTGTAATACGTATAAAAGACGGATTGAAATTGAAAAATCGGTGCTGTCACAATTACAATATACCGAGCGATATCGTTGATAAGAGTCGATCGTCAGAAAAATATCAGAGCCAAGAAGAACTTGAAGATGAAGACATCACAGAAATGTTAGATTCCATAAACCAATTATTCTATATAATCTTTTGATAATGTAATTTCTGTTATATCTTAAATAAAAAACAATCCCTCTAAAATTAAAAATATTTAATTTAAGTTTAAAATAAACTCAATTTGATGTTAATAAAAATTTCAGAAGAAATCCAAAATAATTTTAATTAAAATTTAAAAAATATAAATCGAAACATATGTTTTATATTAATTTTTCGATTTAAAAACCAAAGAATTTATTAATAAGTATATAATTTTTCAGTATAAAGGTAATGAAATTTGATCAGATATTAACTAAAAAAAACAGTTTGTTAAATATTTTCATCTTAATTATCATAATTAATTTAAAGACACAAAGATAGATTTAATACAATAAAAAGAAGTAAGAGTTGAAAGTTGATCTATGCGGACTCACAAATGTGCCCTGTACTAATAGGTATGGAAAATTGAAAAGGATTGTAAAAAATAAAATGCACCTTTATATTAAAAAATTTTAATTAAAAAGAAAATTACAAAATAAACCATTTACGTGGTTAAACTTAATATTGTTTGTAATTATCTGGATCAGGTTAGTATTTAAAATGGGATAAATCGGGAGTCATTGTGCCAATCTATGACCTAAAATATGTAGTCACCTCTATAAAATGCTGAAAATTCAGAGCATTTGTTGTAATAATTCAGTAATAGGTTTATCAAAGTGTTTACATATTCAAATATTTTATATACATTTGTTACAAATAGTGCAAGAAGTCCAGATATTAATGTAAACGTAAAACCCAGGTGGAGGGTATCAAAGATTCGGCATAGCCGAATTTAACACTCTTACTTGTTTTTATATATAAATGTAATATTCAATTTTTTTTCCTTTTTTTGAGTTAGATAAATTTTTAGATATAGAGTATTTATGGAACTTTTGGTTATTAGTGAAATTTATGATATAGTAGAAACATGAAACATGGAGCACTGTGATGGGCAACCGAATGTAATAGGAATTAAGCACAAAGAATATGTTCTGGGATATTGGTGTCTGCTAAAAGTTGATCTTAAAGCATTTAGATTTCCCAGATTTTTCCGTCTTTTCCCTTTTCGAAGATAACTTCCAAACTTATCGACTGGAGATTTTTGAAGATCTCAATATGATGTTGGTTGATAAAAATTGTGGCCCCAAACCATAGGGCAGGTATAACAATATTGGTATTCCAGGAACAAATAAAAATTTGGCCATCCACTAAAATAAAATGTTCTAATTTTTTCACACTTTTTTTTTGTACCATAAATTCAGTTAGTCTTATCTCAAATATGAAGAAATTGGTGAAATAAGCAAATTATGTTGAAGTTAAGTTATGTTATCAAACAATTATTTGTTAAGATGACTCTTATATTTTGCGATTGATTTAAACTATAATCACTTTTTTTACTTAATTTGAGCACGTTAATTGATAAACTAAAAAGAAATGAAGCAGAATAATAAAATGTGCTTCACTTGTAGTGCTACTTAACTATAGTAATCTCATACTGAGTAACCCAACAAGTGATCGCACTAAATAATCTCATTGTTGGGCAAAACGGGCGTAAAAAGCAACATTTTAATTAATTTATTACCTTCATAAGTCAATTGTTTACTTTCGACCAATATGTTAAGAAAATCGTTACATAAGTACTGAGCATCTGGCATTCTGGAACTGCGCACAGAGAATCGAACCCTTACCAAATGTAACCTAAATAGAAGGAGCCATTGCACAATCATGAAATTTGATACATACTCGCACTTGTGTGAACTTGAAGATGCAAATTTCATATAAGTCATCAAAATTGGATATTTCTTACATACATCAATATATGTCATATATTTATACCCTATACCACTATGTGGTTTGGGTATAATGACTTTGTGCTGTTGTTTATAACTACCAAAAATATTTGACCTAGACCCATATTTTATTATACCGATCGAATCAGAATCACTATCTGATTGATGTCCGTCCGTCCGTCTGTGTGTCCATGTAAAGCTTTTAATCAAACTTCAGGTCGCAAATATGAATATATTTTGATGAAATTTGGTATATAAGCCTTTATCAGCAATAGGCTGAACGCTGTTGAAATTTATCAGAATCGGTCCATGTTCACACCTAGCCCCCATACAAATGAGCCCAATGAAATCGACTTAAATTGCCATAAGATCCAAATTATCATATAAATCTTAGTCAAATTGGGTTTGTATGTGTTTATTACATCCATTAATCAGTAGTCCAAAAATGATCCCTATGGGACAACTCTTAGTCATAGGCCCCATATAGAGCTGCTTCCCGATCTTCACTTAAATCTATCAAAAAACAAAAATATTGCACTGATTCTTCTCAAATTTTGTTTTTATATATTTTTGCAAAATACAAGCGACTTTAACAAACATGGTCAGGATCGGTCCATTTTTGGGCCTAGTCCCAATATAGATATAGCATCCGATATGAACTTTTTCATATCTGCAGACAAAAAAATGAATTAAAATCCCACTCAACTTTGCTTTATGCTTATTTTCTATATCCAGTTAGTTGGGCCTGAGAGATGGGGTCTCTAAACGCATGGTATAGGGTATCGTATAGTCGGTCTAGACCGACTATAATTTTCTTACTTGTTTTTTTTTCTTATTTAAACATCTGTTTGTCAATTAGATCTCACACAAAAGCCTTTCTAATAGTTTTTAAACGGAGTTGCTTTATTTATAAGAAAAAGGCTCCCATCGCACAGTACAACATTTTTCAGCTCATTGGTTTGGGACTTAATTTTGAGAATTGCAGCTGAAAGTAGCCCCAAAAATAAGAACTTCTGCATCATTCGTTTTGCCAAGTTGGCTGCAATTATAATTAAGTGGCCATACGGATTTTTTTGCTCAAGGTGGATTTTTATCACTTTTTGTATATTTTAACACGGTTACAACTCGGTAACCGCACGGATTGTCTCTTTTGTGTCTGAAACAAAGGAAAAAAGCGGAAAAAACCTACCCAAAAAAAGTGCATCCAGTGCCTTAAAAATTGCAAAAATGCCCATTTTCTCCCCCATTTTCCCTATTTTCACCTTTTTTTTGCTAAATGACTGGATTACAAATCCACAATATGCTGTTTTTCTTTATAAAATTTATTTTGCATGAAAATAGAAATTCCGATTCAAATTACAGCTATTCATACACAGAAAATATGAGAGCTTTATTTAATATCTATGCATGGAAACAAAATTTAGAATATTTTCAATTATTGTCAATATCCATCCTCGTTGAAGTTGATGCTTGTGGTTCTGATGATCTTATTTTCTTTGTAGGTTTTTCATATTCATGGTCTGAGTCTGCGTCATCATCCGAGTTAAACATAATATTCAAGGGCATGTTTGCTTTAGTGTGTCCACCAATTTCAGTGTCATCTTCATCTTCGGTGCATTCATCTTCAAACTGCATAATTTTAGAACTCCACCAACAAACCTCCGCAAGCAATGCATCTAATTTTTTGCCTTTGAATCGCTTTTCGCTTTTGATTATAATCAAATATTTATTATAATTTCACATATGTACTTATACATAAATTAGTTTTTTCAATACTACATTTTAATTTGATTCGCAGAATAACATAATTACCATATTGACTGGGGAAAAAAAACCAAAAATCAGTTTTAATAGTATTAATTTAATTTAGTTCTTTATTTAATAGAAAAAGTACAAATTTACTTTTATCTAAAGTATGATAATTATGTGAGTATGATAATTATGTGAGGTAAGATATTATAATTTATAAGACAAAATTTAGTTTCTGAATGAAAGCTATTAGTAAAAACCTTCAATATAACATAAAAAAAAATAAAATAACAATAATAATAAAAATAATAATAATAACTTATATACATATACTAGCTGGACCCGGCAAACGTTGTTTTGCCCTCAATGAATTTTTATTTTAGTTAGAATCTGTATATACCTATATAAAATGTGTGACGAAGATCTCCAGATAATAAAATGAGAGCTTCACCAAAAAATCTTTCATTGCCTTTCAAATCTTTTATCAAATCAAATCACAATGTTTGTGAGCCATGGTACATTCATCCCAAATAAAAATACTGCATTTTTGCAGAACTTTTGCCATACCGGAATGTTTTTTGATATTACAGACGGCATTCTCATTTTTTTGTACGTTTAACGGTGATTTGAGTGCTGAATGAGCTGTGCGGCCACCATGCAATAATGTAGCGGCTTTTTCCTTCTTTTTCGTTAGAATATTTATATATAAAAACGTTTGTGAGTTTATTTATTAAAATTTATATAAATTTGACAACTCATTATTTTTCGAACGACAGCGCCATCTACCGGGTCCAATAAAAAAATGTTTCTAACATACATATATGTACATTCTTAGTTTCATTAAAATCACACCATAAATAAGAATATTCCAAATAACTTTACCCAGCGCCACCTATCGGGTCCATTTATACATACAAAAATTTCTTATGACGAAACATACGTTCATTCTGAATTGCAGTCAAATCGCGCTGAAAGTAAAAATTTTTGTTTTTAACTTGACCCCAACGCCAGCTAGAGGGTTAAAACTAAAAAAAAAACACAGAAGAGCTCGAACCGAACCTAATCTGGAAATCCTACCTCGACAGCTCTTATGGTTCCGGATATCATTCGTTACAATCAAATGCATCAACGTTTTTATATATACGCCACGCCCCTTTGCTGACTAACAACTTTATATAGCTAAGGTCTTATTATTTCGCAAAAATATCCTTTTGTGAAAATTTCATGACGATCCTCCCAGTAGTTTAGAAGATATTACGATTTTTTATTTTTCTAAAAAGGGGCGTGGTCCCGCCCACTTTTCTTCTTGTATGTATTTCTATTCATGCTAATACCATATGTACCAAATATGACTGCTGTAGGTAAAAAAATTCCCGTGATATGACTTTTTCAAATTTTGGGTTATATGGGCGTGGCACCGCCCCTTTGTCCAATCAAAAGTTTATATAGCATATTATTCCTTCCAGAGTCACAGTAACACGCTCTGAAAATTTCAGGAAGATCGGTTCTTTGGTTTGGCCTCCTATAAAGCACAAACAAACACACATTCATTTTTATATATATAGATAGATTGAAAGCAGATTAATTATGATTTAAGGTAAAATGGGGCGAAAAAGGGGGACTTGGTAATAAAAAAATGTATGGCTACCTTACCTGTAGATAAAAAGTGTATAAAACTTTAGATAAATACATATTACAAAAAAATTATTTTGTATAGCAAACATTGTTAGTGGTATAAGTAAAAAAAAAGAGGGCGGTGAAATGGGCGTGGTTCATAGTTATATGGCGACGTTAACAGTATTAAGAGCAATATACTACCAAATAAAAAAATCCGTTGGAAGGCACAAATTTGTACAGAGAAAAAAAAGTTTAAAACTTTCAAACAAAATTTGGCGTGAAAAGGGGCGTGAAAGGGGGCGTGGCGTAAGAAATGTTTATTTCTACCTCGCCTGGAGTATAATGTGTATACAATTTGAAGTAAATCTGTTAAAAACTATATGGGAGCAATTACATAATTTTAAAAAAGTGGGCGTAAAAGTGGGCGTGGTCAAAAAAAAAGTACCCTATTAATCATGTTAAATGCTGTAAAAATTTCAGGAAGATCGGTCCAGAGGTTTGGTCTCCTATAAGGTACACACAAACAAACAAATAAACAAACACACATTCAATTTTATATATATAGATATTATAAGAAATATTTAGTTATTTATGGCTAACTATAAATATATATTATTGAGATATATACATACATTTATGGAATGTAATTCAAACATAAGGAAATAGTAAACACTTGTCAATTACCATGAGAATAACAATTAATGTACAATAAAAAAAAATGCGATTTTAATAGTATACAATTATATTTCAATGCTAACTTAGGTGCAAAGGTTTTAGAGTAAATTTTTACTCTATGTTATTAGTTCGTTTACGATATATTGAACAGGGTTACCATATTAATAACAAAATATATATAGGCAGCGTACTCAGATTCCAACAGATTTTTAAGCTCGCTTTCATCACTGGTAACTAACTATTTATAAATATCAGTATATTTATTTACCATTTCTTGCAGGGTCCGAAATAAAAATAAACCTGTAACCAGGACCTTGTATCATCTTCACTTTTTTAATATTTTTATCGGAGTAAACAAATTTCTGTTTTACAAAGTTAATCACAGCTATATTTCAATGTGGTCTTTTTAAACCAAAATTTTAGACAAACCTTTATTCTGTGGTTTTCTAGAATAACCGCGTATGTCATAAAATCAAAATGTTCAGGGGAGCCAAAAAAATTTATATTTGAAATTATGGGCTTGATATACAGTTTTTAGAACTTTTTATTTAACAGTCCTGCAGATATGGGCAATAAAAACTTTATATAAAATTTTGAGTCAAAAATCTGCAGAGGAATAGATCCTAGAGAAGGACGAAAAAAACAATATGTAAATTACACTTAAAGTGTGTGCAGATAAAACAACTTAAAGAAAACTACCAATGCAACCACCCATGTAGATATAAGTTTTTGTTGCTTGAAAAATGGATTTTTTTTCCTAGTCAACAAAAAGTTAACGGGACTTATGATGAGAATATAACAACGTATCAAGAATAATAGTGACAAAAAATAACAGAAATAAACACACAAGTTTTTATAAGTGGTTATAAACTGAAAAATAATCCAAAATAATTTTGCATTTTTTTTTTCATTAATAACAACGTATGACGCTATGTGTCGCTTTCTGAGAAAATAATTTGTCAGCGATCAAACGTAGGTTGACATACTTCGTTAGTGCTGCAAATTTTTTTAATAAACATTTAAGTTCCTTGTCGTTATTTAAAGAAAAAACTCAGAAAAGGTCAAAAAAACTTTTTTTTAATTGGACACATGTAAAGAGCGTTAAAAATTAATATATTTGGCACCATTAACTCAAAACTGATAAACAATTGACATACGCGTTTATTCCAGAAAACCACAGTATTCAAATATTAGGCATTTTTCTGAAAATACTTATTTTTGGCACATAAAATTGTTCGATTGGTTCTAAATAGTATAATTTTATTATTATTATTTTATGATAAAGTATGTATTATCAATGAATAGCTAGATTTGAATATATATCTAGAAAAAAATTCAAATAATAACATATATAATATTCCTTCTGCCTGTCCGTCAATGTCCATGTAAACCTTTGTATATAAGCTTCTATTGACAATACGACGAACGCTAGTAAATTAGTAAAAATCGCTGCATGTTCAGACCTAGTCCCCATACAAATAATCCCTATGAGATCGACTTAAATTGCCATAAGATCCAAATTATCTTATAGATCTTGGTCAAATTTGGTTAATGTGCGTTTATTACATCCATTAATCAGTAGTCAAAAAAAAAAAACCTATAGAACAATTCTTAGTAATAGACACGATATTCCCTTTAATCCATAAAAAAACCAAATTATTGCACAGATTTTTCTCATATTTAGTTGTTTATGTTTTTTTTTTTAAATACGTGTCTTTAGCAAATTTGCTCAGAATTGGTCCATTTCTTGACCTAGTTCCCACATGAATAAAGATTCCAATATTAAATTTTTCATATCTGCAGCCAAAAAAATTAATAACGCCACTAAACTTTCGTTTATGCTAACTTTCTATATCTAATTAATTGGACCTGAGACCTCCGCATGTTATAGGGTATCGTACAGTCGGCTTGTACCTGATACAATTTTCTTACTTGTTTTATATTAAATTGATGAAAATTGGAATTTGAACGACTAGAAAAATATTCATTTTTCGACTTAAAATAGTGAACCGGGAAGTTACATGATAAGGCTCCTGTAGAAAATATTCCAATACACAACATATTCAAAAATATTTGAAATTAAAGGGTATACTCATTTTTGTACAACTACTAAATTTGAAAGTTTAAAACAAACTCGGTATTTAGTACAATTAATTTCGCATCGTTTCATAAGATATATTCAATGGTCCTTCTTTAGTAGAAAAAGGTACTACGCTTAATCAGATAGTGTTAAAATATTTAACATACGCATGCAAACGTAATTTTGAGATTTTAATTCTAAAGCATCTTTCAATAGCATATAAAATATAAATTTTAGTAAACAAATTTACCTTAGAATGTTAAAACTTGTTTTAGAATAATTTTATCAAAATAATATATTCGATATACTCCGGATATAGCCTTTCAATTGGCTTGTATTTTTATGAATATACTCCGACATTGATTTTTTTACACTAAACAATCCCCTGCGCTGTGGCAGAAAAATAGAAATTTTTCTTCATTCATCTTCCCTACTACCAGCGTCTACAATACTAATACGTTAGGCCATTTCTGTTACCGATGTTTTGTTCTACCATTTTATCCCGATTTTGACCAAACATATACTATTTGAAAGGTATTTCTTTTTAGTTGTTCACCAGATTTACAGATTTTTAATTTTTTTCTTTATTTTGAGTGAACACATACAAAAAACACATACAAAAAATTATACATATGCTATGTGTGTTAATGAGTTTGTTTTCTACATTCACAATAATAATAAACCAAAATAGTGTTGGTTTGTGAATTGGCTAAGTTGCCTAAAAACTGCACTCGAATTTCGAGCGCTCGAATCTGCTAGTATTTTTTAATAGAGTGTGAAATTTTTCCCTTGACACATTTTACCATTTAACGCTAAATATTACGGCCTACACGTTTTAACGTCAGGATTTTGATATATTCTAACCTAGCAGGGCAAAAAATGCCATTGCAATGCAATTCCATATATCAGGGTATAATGAGTTCGTGCAGATGTTTGTAACTATCAGAAACATTTGACCTAGACCCCAACTTTAATTATACCGATCGACTCAGAATCACTTGCAAGCCGATTTATCGATGGCCGTCCATCCGTCTTACTGTCTGTCTTTCCATGTTCGTCCATGTAAACTTTGTCATCAAACTAGAGGTCGTAAATACATTTTGCTGGAATATGGTATATAAGTGTATATCGGCCATAGGACGAACGCTATTGATTTTGCTGAAAACCGAACTTAAAATACCATAAGATCCATATTATCATAAAGTTCTCGTTCAAATGTGGTGCATGTATGTTTCTTACATCCATCCATAAATAAGTTTTACAACAATAAACCCTGTAACCATTCTTTGGGATAGTCCCCATAAAAAGCTGTTTCCCGATTTTCACTAAAAACTATCAAAACATAAAAATATTGTAGAAAGTTTTCTCAAATTTAGTTTATATATGTTTTTTGCAAAAAAAAAAAAAAAGTGACTTAGCCAAATATGATTTTGAGCAGTCCATTTTTCGATCTAGTCCTCTTATAAAAATTGGTTCGGCACCAAATTTATAATAATACTACTTATTTCAAAGAGCAACCCCGTATCATCTCTGTTAAAATTAGCCAAATATGAACAACTTCTTTCTAGGTCACGCCAATATTAAAATAATTTGTTATTCATTGAACATTGACCCACTTGTTTTTTACTGGGTAGCAAAATGTAAAGGGCCTTAATTCTTAATCAAAAAAGATAAACTAGAAGTAACTATACAACTCTTAATATCATCGTTACAATAGTTTACGCTAATTTCTAACTCACTGATCTGCTGGTTTGCTGATCTGATCTACGTATGATTATATATCACACTCATACATAGACGCATTATTTTTTGCGGGTACCATAAAATCGTAAAGTAAGCATCACACTGTGGCCTATAAGAACCTTGGCAGCCCAAAATTTACAATTCTATTTCAACTATAGCACAGCGAACAGAGTGATCAAAAATGGAGTTTCTGAGTATTTTGCTAAAATTAAATACTTTTTAATAAATTTTAATTCTGAAAAAAAATCTTCCACAATTATATTACTTACGATATTTGAATTAAAATTACCGGATGTTAGGTCTTGTTAGTCTGTAAACACATCCAACAAGCATTTTTCCCACACTATATAATTTATGAATACACAAGATTTCAAAAAAAATAAGTTTTTCTGGATAGATTTGCAACGTTCTTTTTTGAAGTATTTTGGCCTACTTAACACAACTCCAAAAGCAAGAACTTTTTACCAGATCGTCTTATTTTATAAATTTATACATTTATTGTTTGCAGAAAATTTTTACCTAAATATCTAGTTTTATTGCTAATTTAAAATTGATATAGAAATATTAAAAAAAAAAATTAAATAGAAGAATATGATATTTTCATTACGACATCTATATCTTAGCTAAATTTAAACCAATATCAGGTAACTTTTACGTTCGCTACTTAATATATCATATTTTAGCTCAGGCTATTTCAAAAAAGCCAAACTTTGGCGCTCGGGAATACTAGGACTAAAAAGTTTACGGAGCCATATTTTTCTGACAAGATTTAAGTTAGAAAATTGTTAATAAGAATTAGCTGTAAAACAAACTAAAAAATTGAGACTATCGTGTGTATATATATTTTATTGAAAGAAAATACACGTCCGATAGTTTTTAATATAAAATTCGAATGAATATTTTATTTTTTCATTTTGACTTAATATATTTTGTGTTATGATTTAAAATATATTTTTTTAAACAAGTGGTTTTTTACAAAGTGTACGCCTACATTACTCCCCCCTAGAGATTTTAAAATGACAAAAAATCTTTACCTAAATACCACCTTTCGACCACGTCTACAAGGAATTCGGCTAGAAAGGTGAACATGTTTCTGCATTGGAGGTTGAGCAGGAGATGTCATGGGAAAAGTTATGGTCTTAAAGTCTTCGCAAATATCAATATTAAGCGAGAATGCAGGCTTTAGACGATCCATCGAAATTGTTTTTTGCGTGCCGTTGATCTCGAGCGTATACGTCTTTTCAGTGCGTTTAATAACTGGAAAAGGTCCATCGTAAGGAGGTTGAAATGGTTTCTTAATAGAATCTCGTCGAACGAAAACGTGTGAGCAGCTTTCAAGTCGTTTTGACACGAAAACTGTACGGTTGGTTTTGTGCACAGGGGCCACGGGTTTTAAAGCGTTCATCTTAGACTTAAGGGCTTTTACGAAATCGTCGGTTGGTAATGAATCTTGTGCTTCGCTGAGAATTTCACCTGGTAGCTTGATTGTAGCACCATATGTTAGCTCAAATGGTGTTGTGTTTACATCTTCACGGAAACTTGCTCTTAATCCTAGTAATACCGTTGGTAAAACATCCATCCAATTTGCAGTATTGTGACACATGATTGAAGTCTTTAGAGATCGATGCCACCTCTCGATCATTCCATTCGAACATGGATGATACGGTGTTGTGCGGATGCGCTGTGCACCAAGAAGGTGTGTCAATTCCTTGAAGAGTTGAGATTCAAACTGGCGACCTTGATCTGTAGATATTTTTGACGGTACTCCGAATCGAGCAATCCAACCACTATAAAAAGCATCTGCAACCGTCACAGCTCGAATATCCACTATAGGAATGGCTTCTGGCCAGCGAGTGAATCGATCGATGCATGTAAGGATGTAAGTGTGTCCTTTACACGTCGGAAGAGGTCCAACCAAATCTATGTTGATGTGATTGAAACGTTCTGAAATTGGTGCATACGAACCAATTTTGCTGTGTGTGTGGCGATGGATTTTTGCACGTTGGCATGTAGTACATTGTTGAGTCCAGGTTCTGATGTCATTTTTCATATTCTGCCATACGTAACGTTGTTGAATGATCTTCGATGTGGCATTTACACCACCATGTGACAAATTATGAATAGAATCGAAAACTTTTCGTTGTAAACATGCTGGAACAAATGGACGAGCGGTTTTTGTGGAGATATCACAGAAGATAGGAACAGATTCGGGTAGAAATTGTATGGATTTTAAAATTAACGACGATGGCTTATTTTGTGACAAGAAATCTTGCAAGGCCTTGTCAGTTTTTTGTGCCTCTGCTAGCTCGTTAAAATCAAAAGGGTTTGGCGTCGATATGGTTGAGATACGAGATAATGCATCTGCAACCACATTCTCCTGACCGCTGATATGACGTATACCAGTGGAGAACTGCGATAAGAAATCAAGATGACGAAATTGACGAGGCGTGGCTTTTTCTGAGCTTTGCTTAAAAGCGAAAGTCAGTGGCTTGTGATCAGTAAAGATGATAAAGTTTCGGCCTTCAAGCATGTGGCGGTAGTACTTTACCACGGAGTATGCAGCTAAAAGTTCACGGTCGTAGTTGCTGTACTTCTTTTGTGTGTCACTAAGCTTCTTCGAATAAAAACTAAGTGGTTTCCAACCATTTGGAGACATCTGTTGCAAAACACCACCAATAGCATCATTTGAAGCATCGACCATGACACAGATTGGTAAGCTGTCGCAAGGGTGAACAAGAAGTGTGCAGTTAGAAAGGTCGGATTTGCATTTTTCGAACGCCGAGTTTGCTTCATCGGTCCAAACAATTGGAGTTTTGTCGTTTTTCTTATTACCCTTCTGAAAAACGATCAGCGGAATCTGGGTTGATGCAGCATTTGGGATGAATCTTCGATAAAAATTTATCATGGCTACGAAACGTCTCACTTCTTTAACTGTTTTGGGCTGCGGATAGTTAATGATTGCGGAAACTTTTTCGGGAACTGGACGAATACCATCACTTTCGACGCGATGACCAAGAAATGTTACAAAAGCTTTTCCAAAATCGCATTTCGCCAAATTGATAACAAGGCCATAATGTTGAAGTCGTTCAAATAGTTGTTCAAGATGCTGGAAATGTTGCGTTTCATCTTTTGAAGCAACCAATATGTCATCTATATATGGGAAACAAAAATCTAGTCCGCGTAAAACCTCATGCATGAAGCGCTGAAAAGTTTGCCCAGCGTTGCACAACCCAAATGTCATGTATTTGAATTCGAACAATCCAAAAGGCGTAATGGTAGCCGTTTTCGGAACGTCCTTCGGTGCTACAGGGATTTGATTGTATGCGCGCACCAAATCAATTGTTGAAAAAATAGTTGTTCCATTCAGACTTTGAGTAAAATCATGGATGTGTGGTATAGGGTATCTGTCAGGAATTGTTTGAGCATTCAACCGGCGATAATCCCCACATGGTCGCCATTGACCATTTTTCTTTGCTGCCATGTGTAAAGGGCTTGCCCAACTACTCTTCGAAGGACAGCAAAGTCCTTGATCAACCATAAATTGGAACTCGCGTTTTGCAATTTCAAGTTTATCTGGAGCAAGTCTGCGAGGCTTTGTTGAAAAAGAAGTTCCCCTCGTTTCGATGACATGCTCTACGCCATGTTTTGTATTCCTAGAGGCGGTAGATGGATTGGTTATATCTGGGAAACGAGAAAGTAAATCGTGGTATGGTGTACCATGAACCATTGTTTTCACTTCCAAATAATTCGAAATCGATCCCAGACGTCCTTGGGAACAAAGTCCTGTCTCGGAGTCGATAAGTTGACATTTTTTTAAATCGACGAGCAGACCAAAATTTTTTAAGAAATCCGCTCCAATGATCGGATGAGCGACATCGGCAAGCACGAACTTCCAATCGAATGAACGACGCAACCCAAGTATCGGCGAAATTAAGACATCGCCGTAAGTGTTTATTGGCGTGCCGTTAGCCGCAAAAAGTTTGTATTTTTCTGGGTGACATTTTTGGTTGGATGAATTTGATACAGGTAGGACAGAGATGTCAGCGCCTGTATCGAACTATTTGTCGTAAATAAATAAGCGATTAGTTACTGGTAAGCGGCCACTAGATGCTTCTAGTGACCAGTCTAGAAGTTTTCCGGCTGCGAAACGTTGTTGAAAGAGCATGGCTGTCGGCATTTTTTAGCATTGCGTCCAAAACGATGATGATAATAGCAAATACCAGATGGGGAATTTGCTCTGACTTTGGAACGCGATCGCGAATAAATAAGCGATTAGTTACTGGTAAGCGGCCACTAGATGCTTCTAGTGACCAGTCTAGAAGTTTTCCGGCTGCGAAACGTTGTTGAAAGAGCATGGCTGTCGGCATTTTTTAGCATTGCGTCCAAAACGATGATGATAATAGCAAATACCAGACGGGGAATTTGCTCTGACTTTGGAACGCGATCGCGAAATGCTTCTTCGGCGTCGGGTTTTTAGGTCTTGAATAGCGGTGGTAAGTTCCTCGATTTGTTTCTTCATCTCAGAAAAATCAAACGATGGATTAATGGCTGCAATAGTTGGAGTTGAAGTGGATATGTCTCCGATTTTATCGGCCATCTTAGAAATGTTGTCCAGAGATTCTGTAGATGTTGACATTATGGCTTGCGTCTGCGATGGGAGTCGTTGCATCCACATGGTACGCAAGAAATCCTCCGAAACACCACCGTTTGCTAGCATTCGCATTTCGCGGAGCAACGAGCTCGGTTTCTTGTCACCGATATCTATGTTGTTGAGGAGCTGTTTGATACGGTTTTCCTCAGACACAGAAAAATGCTCAATAAGTCGATGCTTGATTTTTTCATATGCATCGTTTGGCGGATTTAAAACAATATCACTAACCTGTGAGAGCATTTCTGATTCCAATGCAGTGATAATGGTAAAAAATTTAATTTTGGCAGCTTCTATGTGATGAAGTTCAAACTGCGCCTCGACTTGAGCGAACCACAAAGCTGGATTTTCCATCCAAAAACGAGGAAATTTGAGCGAAACTGTGGTAGTAGTTGACGAAGCTGGAACACCGGGATTGCTTGAAACGGCAGCAGTTCCATCGGTAGAACTCGTTGTAGCTGATGCTCTAGTGTTTGGCATTACGGAATATTTATGTAAAATTGTGCGCGCTAAATATTAAATTATTTACTTAATTCAAACGCGGTCGTGTAATTTAATATAAACTCGGGGTCACCAATTATCGTGTGTATATATATTTTATTGAAAGAAAATACACGTCCGATAGTTTTTAATATAAAATTCGAATGAATATTTTATTTTTTCATTTTGACTTAATATATTTTGTGTTATGATTTAAAATATATTTTTTTAAACAAGTGGTTTTTTACAAAGTGTACGCCTACAAGACTTTACATACCTTTTATAACATTTTTTTTTCTTATCGGTCGATTTTTAGATCTTATCGCACAACTTAAAGGTTAAAGTCCATCTACTTAAAAAAAACCGCATATAAAATTCCAATGAAAACAAAAATTTAGAAAGAATAATTTTTTTTATTTTTTTAAACACTTTCTTTTAACTCATACTCTCTGTCTGTCTGTCTGTCTCTCTGTCTGTCTGTCGTGGTTCAACCCCATCCCCCCTTATCCAATTGATCTGAAACTTGGCCTCTAGTTTTTTTGTGATTACAGATTAATTTTGGGTAGTCACGCACAGTCACGCATAGTCACGCACAGTCATGGAGTGATCTAAATGTCATTTCTCCTCATTCGATCGATCTTAAACTTGGTTCACACACTAGCTGTGAAAAAAACATTAACTTTGACTTAGTCCCGCACAGTCATGGAGAGATTTAAAATGGATTTCCCCTCATCCAATCAATATGAAACTTGGTCGATATACTTGCTGGAAAGAAAGATTAACTTCGACATAGTCACGCACAGTCACGCGCAGTCACGGAGTGATTTAAAACCCATTTCCCCTTATCCGATCGATCTGAAACTTGCTGTGAAAAAATTTTAATTTTGACATAGTCACACATACTCCATCTAAAAATATATCTGTAGTAGTTGGAAATGTCTAAAATAACTAATTCTGTTAGTAAAGAAGCATAACTTAAATTTAATTAATTTTCGAAGAATACATTTTGAGACTAAATACAGAAGGAAAAAAAATTCACAAAAAACTAATAGAAATTTCTGAAATCCTCATTATTAATTCTTTAGCCCGTATTGTATTTGATTATTTTAATGTCGACATATAAGTCTTGACTTTTGCTACATTTTTGATATCAAAATACAATACAATAACTTATTTTACAGTAACATATAAAACAATAACATAACTAGGTACATTTTCGTACATTCCCATAAACTCTATTCGATTTTTAACTTGTAAATAAATTTTGGTTATATGTAAAATACATTTCTTCATTGGAAATGGTGTAGAGGTGATGAAATAGAATCCACCTTAAGAAATTACTGTTTAGTACTTCTTATTTTTATACCCTATACCACTATGTGGTTTGGGTATAATGACTTTGTGCTGCTGTTTGTAACAACCAAAAATATTTGACCTAGACCCATCTTTAATTATACCGATCGAATCAGAATCACTTTCTGAGTTGATTTAACAATGTCCGTCCGTCCGTCCGTCTGTGTGTCCATGTAAAGCTTGTAATCAAACTGCAGGTCGCAAATATGAATATATTTCGATGAAATTTGGTATATAAGCTTTTATCGGCCATGGGATGAACGCTATTGAAATTGGTGAGAATCGGTCCATGTTCAGACCTAGCCCCCATACAAATTACCCATATGAAATCGACATAAATTACCATAAGATCCAAATTGTCATATAGATCTTACTCAAATTGGGTTTGTATGCCTTCATTACATCCACTAATGAGTAGTCCAAAAATGATCCCTTTGACCCCATATAGACCTGCTTCCCGATCTTCACTTAAATCTATAAAAAAACAAAAATATTGCACTGATTCTTCTCAAATTTTGTTTGTACATATTTTTGCAAAATACAAGAGACTTTACCAAACATGATCAGGATCGGTCCATTTTTGGACCTAAGCCCTTTATAGATATAGCATCCGATATGAACTTTTTCATATCTGCAGCCAAAAAAATTAATAAAAATCCCACTCAAATTTGGTTTATGCTTATTTTCTATATCGAAGTAGTTGGACCGAAAGATAGGGTCTCTAAACCATGGTATAGGGTATCATATAGTCGGGCTAGACCGACTATAATTTTCTTACTTGTTAGTTTTTCTTTACTGTTCTTAATTTAAGTAATGACTGCTGCTTTCTCTATAAATAATGAGAAAAATATTCAAATAAGTATTTTGATGTCTTTTCTAAACAGAATTGTAGTCAGATCAGAATTAAATTGAAATGTAACTTTTTTTGTGCATACTAAACCGTATTAATGGAAAGAAATCTTTTGTTCTTGTTTTATATAATTTCTTTTTAATTCCACTCCTATTTATCACATAAAATCAGAAATAATAAAAAATTAACTTTCAATGAGAATTTATGTCGAAGAAGGACAAGAATAATTTCAGTCATAAATTAAATGGTTTTTGTGATAGTTTATACAACTCATTTATTACTTATTGTCATGTCGACCATAATAATGAAAATAATATAAATGTGTATCCGGCACTACGTTGATAAAACAGATGAACAGATATGTATGTTGTTAATTTACATATAACATATTATGACCCAAATTTGCGGAGACTATCGATATGCCTAAACGTGATGGAAGTTAATGGCTGAAAGGTTTAAGTTCATATCAAAAACAATTATATCAATAGCTTCTAATTAACACGTGATAACCTAGTTACTTATATTAGCAGATTCCTGCCTCGAAATTTGAGTGAAAATTCTAGGAAATTTTATTTTTTCATTAAATAAAGACCCTAAAGGTATGCTAATCAATTATATCCAATTCACAAATCAACACAAAAAAAACTAACTCATTTTTATTACAAACACATTAACAAATTCAATAAACACACACATAACATTGTATAATTTTATGTATGTGTTAGTAGCAACTTTAAATGCAGTTTACTCAAAAAAAAATTTTAAATTTAAAAATCTGTAAACCTGGTGGACAGCTAAAAGAAATACCTTTCAAATGAGGCATGTGTGGTCAAAATAGGATCAAAACTGAAACAGTAGCATCGGTAACAAGAAATCGCCCTGCCTGTTAATATTATAGATGATTCTCTATTTATTGAAGCGATTTTATGTTTGATAAGGAGTGCGAGTGAGATAAATATAACATACCTTTAATCTTATAACTTTAAGCATATGTATGTTATTATTTTAACATTCAATATTTTTACAACGGTTGCCATTATTGTCAAACTCCATGTTCCTAAATTTACGCCAATCGCATAACTCGTTTTTTATATCCATACCACTATATGGTTTGGGTATTGTGTATATATTGTATATGTTTGTATATATTTTTTAAAAATATATGTGACTTTACCAAATATGGTCAGTATCGGCCCATTTTCGACCTAGCCTAGCTTCCGATATGAACTTTTTCATATCTGCAGCCAAAAAAAAATTAATAACAATGCCACTCAAATTTGGTTTATGCTTATTTTCTATATCCACTTAGTTGGGCCGAAGAGATAGGGTCTCTAAGCCATGGTATAGGGTATCGTATAGGCGGTCTAGAGCGAATATAATTTTCATCCTTTTTTTTAATGGAGAATCAACAAAAAGTACGTGAACTAATGAGTTTCGTTGCTATGAGAATAGCATGAATCTCGGCCTAAAAAACGCTACATTTGTCAGGGATTCTCCGAGATACCTAAATGTCATGTTGCTCAGGGTAGATCCCTGTCCCTGTACCCGCTAACATCTTAAAATCTATACAAAGAAAAAAATATACATAGAACTCAGCCAATTTCTACGTTGATTTGAAAGCTACGTTATATTATTTTTATACCCTATACCACTATGTGGTTTGGGTATAATGACTTTGTGCTGCTGTTTGTAACAACCAAAAATATTTGACCTACACCCATCTTTAATTATACCGATCGAATCAGAATCACTATATGATTCGATTTAACGATGTCCGTCCGTCCGTCTTCCGTCTGTGTGTCCATGTAAAGATTGTAATCAAACTGCAGGTCGCAAATATGAATATATTTTCACGAAATTTGGTATTTGATCTTCTATCGGCCATGGGATGAACGCTATTGAAATTGGTGAGAATCAGTCCATGTCCAGACCTAGTCCCCATACAAATGACCCCTATGAAATCAACATATATTGCCATAAGATCAAATTATCACACAAATCTTAGTCAAATTGGGTTTGTATGTATATATTACATCCATTAATTAGTAGTCCAAAAATGATCCCTATTGGACAAATCTTAGTCATAGGCCCCATATAGAGCTGCTTCCCGATCTTCACTTAAATGTATCAAAAAACAAAAATATTGCACTGATTCTTCTCAAATTTTGTTTGTATATATTTTTGCAAAATACAAGAGACTTTACCAAACATGGTCAGGATCGGTCCATTTTTGGACCTAGTCCCCATATAGATATAGCATCCGATATGAACTTTTTCATATCTGCAGCCGAAAAAATTAATAAAAATCCCACTCAAATTTGGTTTATGCTTATTTTCTATATCCAGTTAGTTGGGCCTGAGAGATAAGGTCTCTAAACGCATGGTATAGGGTATCGTATAGTCGGTCTAGACCGACTATAATTTTCTTACTTGTTGTAATTTAATAAGTATGGACGCCACTTCAATTTTGAGTGCGACAGTAGAATTTTAGAAAATTAATAGCTTTGGGTTTGGGCAGCAATTGGTCCGACAATAGAGCTATAACTTTGGCTATTGGACTATTTTGGCATATAAAGCGATTTTCAAAGTTCACACGGTCCTTTTCACTCCAACATTGAACCACTTAAAAGTGAAGGTCAGGCAATAGCAACTAATCCTGAATTTTCGACATGGTTAAATGATTTGAGGAGACTCATTGACCGTTCACTGGTCAGATACTATAAATTATATAAAACAGTTACTGTAAGGAGCTGATAAGCTATATGTAAGATCTCAGAGCAATATAAGAGATTGGAATTCTTTAAAAAAATTTCTATATTCTAACCCATCACAAAAATCAGGTTAATGTTTAAGGAAATATGTTGGGCTTTAATTAATTTAATTTCTTATCATATGCGAATTATATAAGAAGATAGATGCACCAAAATTATGTTCCAGAAAGAGAATCTACATGGTATTTGCGTTATAACAAGTTTAGGATATTTCCAAAGATCGATGAAACCGTTTTAATGATAATGATATATATTATGATATTATGATATTATGATATTATGATATTATGATATTATGATATTATGATATTATGATATTATGATATTATGATATTATGATATTATGATATTATGATATTATGATATTATGATATTATGATATTATGATATTATGATATTATGATATTATGATATTATGATATTATGATATTATGATATTATGATATTATGATATTATGATATTATGATATTATGATATTATGATATTATGATATTATGATATTATGATATTATGATATTATGATATTATGATATTATGATATTATGATATTATGATATTATGATATTATGATATTATGATATTATGATATTATGATATTATGATATTATGATATTATGATATTATGATATTATGATATTATGATATTATGATATTATGATATTATGATATTATGATATTATGATATTATGATATTATGATATTATGATATTATGATATTATGATATTATGATATTATGATATTATGATATTATGATATTATGATATTATGATATTATGATATTATGATATTATGATATTATGATATTATGATATTATGATATTATGATATTATGATATTATGATATTATGATATTATGATATTATGATATTATGATATTATGATATTATGATATTATGATATTATGATATTATGATATTATGATATTATGATATTATGATATTATGATATTATGATATTATGATATTATGATATTATGATATTATGATATTATGATATTATGATATTATGATATTATGATATTATGATATTATGATATTATGATATTATGATATTATGATATTATGATATTATGATATTATGATATTATGATATTATGATATTATGATATTATGATATTATGATATTATGATATTATGATATTATGATATTATGATATTATGATATTATGATATTATGATATTATGATATTATGATATTATGATATTATGATATTATGATATTATGATATTATGATATTATGATATTATGATATTATGATATTATGATATTATGATATTATGATATTATGATATTATGATATTATGATATTATGATATTATGATATTATGATATTATGATATTATGATATTATGATATTATGATATTATGATATTATGATATTATGATATTATGATATTATGATATTATGATATTATGATATTATGATATTATGATATTATGATATTATGATATTATGATATTATGATATTATGATATTATAATATTATGATATTATGATATTATGATATTATGATATTATGATATTATGAGATTATGATATTATGATATTATGATATTATGATATTATGATATTATGATATTATGATATTATGATATTATGATATTATGATATTATGATATTATGATATTATGATATTATGATATTATGATATTATGATATTATGATATTATGATATTATGATATTATGATATTATGATATTATGATATTATGATATTATGATATTATGATATTATGATATTATGATATTATGATATTATGATATTATGATATTATGATATTATGATATTATGATATTATGATATTATGATATTATGATATTATGATATTATGATATTATGATATTATGATTGATAACAACTTTTTAAAATATATCAGTATTTATCGAAAAGGGTATAAGGACTATGTACCAGTGTAATGTAGTGGAAAATCCTAAAAAAATAATTTATCATAAAAGAAACAACTATTTACTATTAATTTATAAGAAGATGGGTAAGAACTTCATATGAGAAAGGAATGCTAAATCACCAATTCTTTCTTTTCAAAGACCAATATATGCGTCAGTAGCAGGCCAAAATATTTTAACAAGACAGATTAAAAAGTTTTCGGATGAAAATATTTTTTAATAAACATTTTACCATTTTTGTCACAAACCGGTTGCTTCGGATAAAATATTTTTATACCCTATACCACTATGTGGTTTGGGTATAATAACTTTGTGCTGCTGTTTGTAACTACCAAAAACATTTGACCTAGACCCATCTTTTATTATCCCGATCGAATCAGAATCACTATCTGATCACTATCTGATTCGATTTAACGATGTCCGTCCATCCGTCCGTCCGTCTGCGTGTCCATGTAAAGCTTGTAATCAAACTGCAGGTCGCAAATTTGAATGTATTTTGATTAAATTTGGTATATAAGCTTATACCGGCCATAGGATAAACGCTATTGAAATTGGTGGGAATCGGTCTATGTTCAGACCTAGCCCCAATACAAATGACCCCTATGAAATCAACATAAATTGCCATAAGATCTAAATTATCATATAAATCTTAGTCAAATTGGGTTTGTATGTGTTTATTACATCAATTAATCAGTAGTGCAAAAATTATCCCTATGCGACAAATCTATCAAAAAACAAAAATATTGCACTGATTCTTCTCTTGTATATATTTTTGCAAAATACAAGAGACTTTATCAAACATGGTCAGGATCGGTCCATTTTTGGGTCTAGTCCCCATATATATATATATAGCATCCGATATGAAATTTTTCATATCTGCAGCCAAAAAATTAATAAAAATCCCATACAAATTTGGTTTATGCTTACTTTCTATATCCAGTTAGTTGGGTCGAGAGATAGGGTCTCTAAACGCATGGTATAGGGTATCGTATAGTCGGTCTAGACCGAATATAATTTTCTTACTGATTGTTTGTAAGT